>OY365807.1:9252335-9330329 GCA_959347315.1 Bimastos eiseni
CTATATCTCAATGACTATACATTAATCGCAAAAATTTTGCTACTGACCAATAGGCCCAATAGGTAGCACCTCCACTGGTTCATGCAATATCCCAGTGCTGTATAGATTCATATTCCAACAGGTCTTTCGTCTCAAATAGTTATGTTACCAATAGCGAAATATAGGATGAGGTGAGTTGGAACCAGTCTCAAACATCAAACATTCCCCATTCGGGCTTACATAGGCCTATAACGCCCTTTTTAATACAGCAACACGACCGCTGCGTTAATAATGATCTTGTTAAGGAAGAGAGGGGAGTGCTTGGGTTGGCAAAATGTTTCAACGAAAGCAGAAAATATATAATATTATATACGCATAATTATGTATACATATATGGGCATTATATCTATTTCATAGGTGAAAGGTCATCTCAGCGCCAACTCACATACATTGAACAGAGCCCGGATGTTGTAAAGAAACCGCAGAAACCGCAGACTGCACGTGCATGTGTGTGTGTGTGTGTGCGTGTGTGGTGTGTGTGTGGTGTGTGTGTGTGTGTGTGTGTGTGTGTGTGTGTGTGTGTGTGTGTGCACTGATCTTTGTATTATACGCTACATGGACACGCATATTATGGGGCTTACTGATCACTCATGACTTCCTCTCGAAGATCACTCACTGATATAAAAAGAAAAGCGAATACGTGTCTGTATATCATATAAAATTATATATACGTCCGTATAATATATATATACACATGTATATATATATAAGACATATGAATATATATGAATATGAATGAATGTAAATATATAGTCTTGTTCAATGGCGATCAACATGCAACAAAACAGACATTAAAACGTAGTGATCAGGAACTAATGTCAGTGTCTGACGATGGCAGAGATTACTGTGGCACGGTGGCTGATCGGTTAGAGCGGTCGGCCCGTAACGCTCAGTGTGCGTTGAGTGAGCGGGTTCGACCCTCGTCCGAGGCGTCAGTCACTCTGTATACGGACCTTGAGCAAGTCCTTCGCACATAACTGCTCTGCAGTAGGCCTACAACTGCAATTGTGCCGTCGAGGCGTGTGCGCTTCTGAGCAAAAGATTTTTGGAAGAAGGGCGATATCTAATTTCAGAATAAAAAATAGAGTGCTGCAGAGTACTGTAAGCAAGTAATAGTCAAGCGTATTAAGATTCTAAAACTTTTTCCTTTAGAGGAAGGCGTTTCGGACACTGAGAAGTTGCATAGACGTACTAATGTCCAGAATCCAGATACAGGTGCCTACAGCTACATAGACCACATTTCCTTTTGTTGCCCACCAGACATCCGAGGCTTTCATGCAGCCACGTTGTTTACTTGTGTCTAGAATAAACACCGGTTACTTTAAAAAAGTCTACGGATCGAAAAGCCTCTTAAAACGCCCAGAATAGGTTTTTAGGGTCACAAACCGGTAATAAATGGATGAAATTGACTTGTTGAACGACGTGAGACAAGCAGGAAAGCGTTTAGGACTAGTGCTCAACCGATCTCGTTGTATCTCGGGTCACGAAATGACCTCCTAGCGGTCTCCTCGCAGACCTATAGCGACCGACGCACTCTCATCGCTCTGGATTGCGAGGTATGTTGATATAAATGCTTATAATTAGCTATTTATAGAAGACCGAACGAACGCAGACGTTGCGCTCTGCGGCCGATAAACCGTAGTTTAATGAGGCTGGTAAAAATAGTTCCTGGATGAAAAACAGTGTTTGGATGACGTTTTTTCAGTCGGCTTGTACTGGTGAATGTTCAGGCACATGAGCGGAAATGTTTTTGATCTCAGGCGCTCAATCGGTTTTGTACACTTTTGGTGAACGCAAAGTGTAAATTTAGACCTACGCGATTGTATATTTCCAGATCTACTGGATAAGCTGTTTGAATAAATGAAGAGGCGGTCGCTTATAAGGTTAAATAATTATGCCACCCGGATGCATTAATAGCCCTGACAGATGTTCAAGGCAAAAGGATCAGAGATCGAAAATAGAACGGCCAGAGATCTAAAATATAGAACGCCCTCAAAAGATCAATGAAAGCAAATAAATCAAGACCGGCTGAAAGAAAGCCCACGAAGTGAGGACTGCAACGTTTTCCAAATTCTACACCTCACACAAAATTACATCGCGCACAGACGCACTACCAGTGATAGTCATTGTCACGTCACTTGATCAGTGAATTTACGCATTCATTTCGTACGGCGCTATAAAAGCATTTGGTGAGAGCGTGTCGCGCATAGTTAGTCATTTCTAAAGCGGCGGTGACGCACACTTCTGCCGTTTGCTTATCTTATCGTCATTTATCAGGTCACTTCCGGCTGCTTGCTGTAGTCTGCCATCTTAAATGAACGCGTCTTTGTATTTAATTCATTTAAATCATAGTTCTGGTAATCTTTTTAGGCCGCAACTATTGCCTCAAGCGTACGCGTTTCCGATGGCATAATAAGTCACCTAATAAATACCTAATTATAGAAGCTTCGGAAACGTACGCCACAGTAGAGCGCCCCAAAGTTTGTCTAGTAAGTAGGTCACTAGATGCAGATCAGTGATAGATAGGCTATTGCTGCCGACATCCGTCATACGAGTATCAGCAAACTGTTTAATTTAATTTTTTTTAAATTATGCGAATCCGATTGAACTATATAAAAATCGTACTACGGGTCTACACTAACTATGAATTTACAGTTCTACTGAGTCTAGAAATGTGGTTAGTTGCACCTGAATATTTATCACTTGTAGCCTATAAACTTCGATAGTGCACACATTACTGGACAGTTTATGCAAATAACGCGTTGCCATGGAGATTCGGCCATTCTGGTTACGTGCCAGCTGCTACTGGAATGTTGGCCAACAAACTAGAGTTAATAAACCTAGGACAATCTGCCAATAACTTAGAGGGGTGACATTTTTGCAAATTGCTAGTTGACGAATTCGATAATTATCCAATAGAGGTCTACGCGGATGACAGATGAGAATGATTTGCAATACGATGGTTTCACAGTATAACGACCTCTTGCGACAACTATGGCCGTCGACCTCGGCAAAGATTATTTTTTTGAACAGTTTTTGGGGTTCATAAGACGGGCGGATATAATCCCACTGGCTAACGGTTTTTGATGCCACATCACAAGTTATCACATCACATTTTCGGTTATGCATCCATGTACCAGTTGACCCGAAACACTAAAAATAGAACTTGAACCTTTGTAATGCATACTTTTAGGACCGTTTATGCTCACGGGAACGCGATTAAGATAAAGTTCGCGGTTCGATATCGAGAAAAACAGCGATTAAACTTTCCAATTTTAAACATTCCGTTGAACTGTCGGTTTCCCCGTCGAGGAATCTAATCGGTTAGGTTATTCTTCGGTCTTTGACAGCCGGCGATGCGATACGGACCCCGGCTGGCTTCCTCTGACGATCATGGAAGGAGGCGATGGTGGAGGAATTGCCGGCGAGGGGCAGTCGATCGGGAGACGGCCCGATGAGACACAAGCGCGAGAAACCGAACGCAACAACGGAAATTGAAATGTAAACTTCCTTAAAAGGGCAACTTCTGAGCGACAAGGCTCGGCGTGACGTCAGTTGACACACGCATTGCATATGCATGGATGACGTGCGCAGGAAAATTTTGCGGATTGTAATCTAGATTCTAGTTAACGCTTATAATAACGACGATAGTGTGCTCAAGCGACTGGGAATCAATGCAGTTCGTCGTAAGTGTTTATGCTAATTTTCAGGATTTCTCAAACGCAAGAGTGCGTCTTGGGTGTCTGGAAACAGAGGACAGAAGACTCTGTGGCTTGGAAACTCTGGAAACGGGGATCAAGGTTGCATTGGAACCTACGGGTTTCCGTTCCACGGAACATGCAGAGGCCTTAGTCTCTGGAAAGAGAGTTCAAGATTGCATTGAATACCTACGGCCTACGGGTCTTCGACCCATGGATCAGATGGTTATGATGATACACAATGATATATATATATGTGTGTATATATATATATATATGTATATATATATGGGCCGCGAATATATGCTGCATTCATATGCATGGACCGTGAAACTATAAATATCTTCATGAAATATATACCTATATAAACTATATGGTTTAAGAGCCTCTGCAACGAACATCTTTTGGTCCTTTTTCTTCTTTTCCGCAAGTGTTTGCAAGCCATTCTTTTCGATCGTCGTTTGGTTTTTTGAAGTCAGCAGCAGCATCTCCGAGGAGTTAGCCAGCCTCTGTTCAGTTTTGTCTGTGACTGGCCTTTACTCACAGTTGTTGATACATCCATCTGTACCTGTTGTTTACCTCTTCGTGGTCCTCTTGGCTACTTTTACCGTGACAGATGGTCTGCAGTGAAAACGTAACCGTTTGCAGTCGGTTCGTGATTGCAAATGTTTACAACTGCTTCGCTTTAACGTACGCCTGCAGGTGAACAAACTATGCACATGGGACATAACCTAATTCAGTTGTATTTACTGTATGAAATAATATATGCACTTCAATGTAAACGTCCTTAATGCAAACGTCCTTAATGCAAACGTCCTTAATGCAAACGTCCTTAATGCAAACGTCCTTCGTACTACGTATAATATAATACATTGTAACGTATAGGACTACGAGAACCTATGCATTGCAAATAAAACTTTGTATACAATACTTGATATTGAAGAATAGGCACCTGAGGACTAAGGGTAGAAGGTGAACGCATTAGCAATCTCCAACCGTTATCTACCACCCTTAGGCTATAGTCTGGTCTATTCGTATATTTCTAAGTTAATACAAAGCACACACATATATATGTATAATATATACACATGTCTTAACTACCTAACCAATATAATACAATATACAATGCATATATGTGTATATTGTATTATAATGGTATAGGTGGTTGAGACATGTATACATCCAACACCAGGTTGCAGCCAGTTAACCTAAGCGTTATGACGACCTGTTGCAATGCATGAAGACATTACAAGTGAGCGTTGCACACACATCCAGATGAATTTATGCATCCTTTCATGGGACACGCCCCGCTCCTGGCACCGACGTTCACATCAACTCTACATCGGCCACCACGCTGCATCTGCATCTCAGCCACGCACCACCACATTCACCTCCCCACCACCACCAGCAGCAGCAGCAGCTTGGAATATCTCAAGTTCACGACAGCCGCAGCGCGCATTCGATCTCTTCTCATTCGAGATCTTGAAGTCTGCGAAGAGTCGACATTTTGCTCAACTCTGCTGCCGTTATTATACGTCCAGGCGACGCTCGCGTTCAACCATTTATGAGACGCTGGCTCTAGTTGAAGCACTGCGTGAAACTACTGTTACTTGGGTTTTTTCTTGTACTGAACCAGTTTGTACAACAAGTTGTAGTATTTCTGGTCTATCCACCTTTTGTACCTTATGCCGCTGTGTATCTCGTTCGTTTCGTACGCGTTGTCATGGGTCAAACGAACATAAATGATCCGAAAAATAAAGAAATCAGTCTTCAACTTACAGACTAAGTTTCCGTCGAATTTGCGGCTATTGAAGCAACGTTGTCAATAGATTTGTGGGATATCATTGTTTAGTCGCTGGCGAACTGAGCATTGTCCTTTTCGGAAGATATATCGACATTCTCTATCGCTATACGTGTTGGCGTGTTTAACTCGACTGATTAGGATCGATCGCTGAAGCTGGCTTCACTCTAGATTTCTACGTCGTGCAGGGTCTGATCAGAAGTTTCAGACTACGAGAAATTTAACAATTTGGACGTTTTCTGATAGGTTTCAATTGCTATCTCGACAGGGAAGATGAAACTGCACGGAGCAGTTGTATCCTCTAGTTTGCAGGCGGCTGTGCTTTTGCTGTCACTGGTAAGAGTATGACACCTTTTATTTCAGTTGGGGGTGATATGACAATCGTAATTTTAATCTCCAAACTTCTAAAGTTCCACTCGAAACTATACGGTTATTCAAGATCGCTGTTGGACGGCTAATAATCGGATGAGTCATGCAGGGTGTGAGTTTTTGATAAGATGACACTTCGGTTTTTAGAGGAATGCCCGTGGTTGTGATAGATCGAACGAGGAGCCTTAAACAGATGATGGGTGATTGGCAGTGCTGAAGGAGTATATCGAACATTTGCTAACTTCCAGAGGTGTGGCGCAGGGTGAGGTATGACAGTGAATTTCAAGGTAAGAGATGAAGGGTTAGTTGGCAGATGTATGGAGGGGACAGGAAGGTTTTTTGATTTGGCCGGGAAGGCTTAGGATCATTGATAACGCTCATGATACGAATTCGTAGTATATTCTGAATGAACAATGAAGTCTGCTTGCTTGTCTATTTGCCTTTTCGGTTGCTTGTATTTTAAGTTTTATGTATGTCCTTGTTTGCCTGTGTGTCGCGATCATTGTAATTGAGATCGCATTATATTGGCTTCTATGGCGCCAAAGCAAGCTTAGTCGCAGAAATCATATTATTACCAGACGCTCAGAGAAGGCAATCTATATAGGAGGTGAGGTCAGATTATATATCTGATAGGTCAAGATACAAAAATCAGGCAAGTAGACAATTAATCGGCTATGGAGATGGTGTTTAGACTTTAGAATTCGAGTGGCTACACATGTGTGGGAAAGAGTAGGAACTATACTATTTTTATTATCAGGTAGTATATGTTGTATAGTCTTTAGTTTCCTTTGTAGGCATATGTGCTACTATTTCTTGTTTTTCCCCAATTATTTGTTCTTATTTGCTTCTGTCAATCATCTGCTGTGTGTGTGTGTCAATCATTTCCGCTCAAACAGTCATCACCTCCGTGACAATCTCTTCTTCTTTAGTCGCATCTTAATCTATCAATCATTTCCTCTGTTTATTCATATTTCGTCTTTTCGGTTATATTTCAGATCTCTTTTGAAACGATTTTCTATCTTTTCAGCCATCTCTGTCGCTGTCTCTGTGTCGTTCTCTTTGTCTTTCTCTGCCTCTGTCTCTTTCTATGTCTCTTTCTCTATCTTAGTTCTTTCTCTATCACATTGCTTGTCTCTCAATTATTATTGACTAAATACCAAAATACGATCTTGTCACAGGATAGGGCCTATAATTATGTCGATGGTTCCGCATTGGCTTTCTGTTCGACTGCGCATTGAGTGTAGAGGTGTCTTGTGGTATGACGATGCCAACTTGGCCTTGAACCACCCTACTTAATGGATCTTTGTCTGGCGGTGGTGTTGCTCCTTGAGGGCCTAGTTCCTTTGGTTCCACTTGCCCATACAGCAGCCATGGCAAACATAGTAGGTCCTAGAGTTTGGAACACCCCTTCTCTGGAGTCTCGTCTGTTCCGTAACCGTAATCGCGTGGTCGTGCATTTTACGGTCATTTGAAAACTTACCGGTACCTTTTTTAGGCTGCAGTTGGGAGCGCTTTTGACTAGTTGCCTTTGAACGGCGCTATATCAATTTTCGAATGAATTAATTTATCCGCTTGTTTTTCACTCGTTTGTGTGCCTGGTTGATTCCCTCTTCCTGGGTCTGTCTCCTGAGGCTGACATTCCATCTGCGCTAATAGAAAGTCGCCCGCAGCTGGTGTGTCACGGCTGTTCCCGTTAATCGCTCAGTTCTGTTTCTTGCCAGGGCTTGCCTCGTCTCGATCTCACTCGTATCGCCCTTATCGCCTGCCAATTGCCGCTGGAATCCTACGCACGCTGCAAACCGATGGACAGAGAGGAAATGTTTGAGCGCTGCACGATAAAAAGTAGTCCCAGGAGCGTCGACACTGAAAAGCGGGAGGTCTCGCTCGCAAAATACGAGAATTTATGTACGATATCCTATACTGAGTTTATCATGCAACGCATCCGAGAAATCTATTTCTGAAAGATAGGGCTACTGGTTGCGTTTTGGAGAGGGGAAGCAGGCGAGCAGCTCTGTATCGAAAATTTCTCGATGATTTTTGCTTGCAGTGAAAGGTGCTTTGTGCGGATTCCTGCGGCCGATAAAGTGCCGCTTGGATGTCTTGGCGTACATCATTCATTGAAAACTTATCTGACGAGAGGGGAACGCATTTCTGAAACGGATACACACAACCATTGATGGATTAAATCTATTTGGCTATTTATATAGCTCATGTCGGCATTTCAATGGCGATACAAGCAAATAAGTGTGCACAGCTCAATCACGACGCACAAAGCTTGACTTGTATTAAATTAAACCTATCAGTCGGTAGGTAGGCAATCAGTCAGCGAGTCTATGAGTGAAGCAGGCTGGCAGTAATTGAGTAATGAAGTAAGAAAGTCTATTCAATTCACTTTTCAATTCATTTATTGTTTCCAGTTAATCGATATAACATGTGGAATTACTTCAACAGTAGAATGGTGTCAACAGCATCAGTAAAGGCCACTGGTCCCAGTTGCAGCATCAAGGGAAGATAACAGCTAACCAAGCAGGGCATAGCCAGACATACCACCATAAGTTGGGAACAATAACAATAGCTTGACAAGATCAAACGTGCAGTGTAACTGAACAAAGCAAGAGGTCCAATCAGGACTATTAGACCGATATAATAAGCTGTAGTGGGTACATAACTAATAGTTAATAACAAACGCGCAGTTCACTGAGTAAGAATCGAAGTCATGTCCGTAGATGTCTTGCAGTGTAGGCCTAATTAGTGTAGACCTAATTAGTGTAGGCCTAATTAGTCTCAAGATCATGTTCCAATAACTGAGACCGAGGATAAGTATTCAAATTTAGTTAAGCATTGAATTCTGCGGCCGGATACTGGCAGCATATTCCATATTACGGAGCCATAGTTGCATATGGAGAATTTACGGACATTAAATTTTGTACATGTACAGCGTTTGCGACTAGCAGACAGACGTTACTCACTGCAAAAGAGGCCCTCTGGCGATCGCTGTTTATAAATCAGTAAGCACGTCTCTTGGTCCGTTCCTCAGCATAAGAAGGAAACTATGATTCATAAGTGGCGGAAGTAACATCCAGGTCATGTACTCGAGTGGAGAAGAAAATAGAAAAAGAAAAGGAATAGGAGGAGAAGGAGAAGGGGAGGAGAAGGAAGTGAGGGCGTGGGAATTGGGGATTGCCCGGATTGGAAAGAGGGAAACGAGGGAGGTGGTTCATGTGGGTCTTGAGTCAAGTGTCCGGACTATACATAGCACTCTTCCATGCATGCAGGCTCGACTTAGATAGATTTGGCGAAACTTGCTTCGAAGTCCGTTCGCATCACAATGAGGCGGTACAAGGACGGAAGAACGGACGGAGGGAGGAACGGAAAGATGGAAGGAAATAAGAATAAAAAGGACTCGATGCGAATGACGGAGGAGTGGACGATCGGACGGAGGGGAGGAAGGGAGGTTGAATAGAGGTTAGTCAGATGGAGGGAAGCAAGGCAGAAGAAGGGCGAGACAAGTGCTTTCTTCCTTTTGTTGCAAATGGAGGAAAGCAAGGAAGGTAGGGTGGATGGAAGAAAGGAAGGAAGGAAGAAAGGAAGAAAGGAAGAAAGGTAGGGTAGATGGAAGGAAGGAAGGAAGGAAGAAAGGATGGAAGGAAGGAAGGTAGGGTGGATGGAAGAAACGAAGGAAGGAAGGAAGGAAGAAAGGATGGAAGGAAGGAAGGTAGGGTGGATGGAAGAAAGGAAGGAAGGAAGGAAGGAAGGAAGGAAGATAGGAAGAAAGGAAGAAAGGATGAAAGGAAGGAAGGTAGGGTGGATGGAAGAAAGGAAGGAAGGAAGGAAGGAAGGAAGAAAGGATGGAAGGAAGGAAGGTAGGGTGGATGGAAGGAAGGAAGGAAAGAAAGAAAGAACTAAGGACGAACACGACGGATGCACGACTGGTACAATCACAAGGAAAGAAATTGGTACAAAGAAGGGACTAAGTAGTGATAGAGAGATAAAGATACGAAGAGGGCAGACAATGGTAGAGATGATAGAAGGCAGAAGAGGCCTAAGAGGCATACATCCCTACCCAAATCGGAAGACTGACAGAGAAAGAAGGTTTGTAATACGCGATTTTGTAAAGGAGTGAGTCAAGCAGACAACTGAACTGATAGAGGGTGTCCAAAAACGGAGACAGACGGAGAACGACAGACGCAGACTATGCATGGGTTGCAAGAGCTTCCGTCGCCAATACAGCGATTGTGGCGCCGCCAATGCCGGTAAAGGAGAACTTATCGGTTTGTCTAAGAACCGAGCGTCGAAGGAGAACCGTCGGTCGAAGGCCACCGGTTTTTTAACGACACGTCTAAATATCCGGCTCAGTCACCGCCGTTTACTGTGGCCACAAGCCCACAACACCCGTGTTCGCTGCACACTGTCTGGTAGATGTGAACAGTCACTTTGGCCCATATAACTTTTAAGCGTTCCAGAAATTGCTCGACGTGTAGAACACCGTTTATTAGTTCGATAAAAGGTTTGTTCTGCAATTGGGCAATTATTGCGATGTTACCCTTTTGAATAATGAACAGGTTCTGCTCACATGGTCGCTATAGAAAACGTGTAGGGGTAAACATACATTTTTATCTCGCCTGTGCTGTATTAGGCAAACCTAAACACGGATATGACTGCTGGGATTGCTATAAAAATATTAATCCATATTTTTTTCTTGACTAAACAAAATAGCGTATTAATATATTGCAGGCCATTATTATGTCTGTCAATTCATATTTCTGGTCTTAGAGATTAATCAAATTACTCTTTAACCAGATGGTCCTCTAGTAATAAAGTTCCTATCTCATCATCAGTCATCAGACGACTGGGCGTTTATTGATTGGATTGAGCGTTGTTCTTGTCAGATGGAGAGCTCTGTTCAGGACCTTATTAGCTAATCCTTCAGGTCCAGGATAAACTGATCAGCGCCTTGGAAAACTACCACATGGTTGTGTGTGCACTTCTGAGCCCAGGAAGGGGAGCACAGTAGGCCTATTTTGTAAAGGAGTAGGGTAGTGGGAGAGAAGGCCTAAACCGAGGCATTGGGATGGAGGAGGTAGAGTATAGGCTGTGAACGAGCATGCTCTTCAGTTTATGGACAGGGCTCTGGTGCTCCAACTCTAACGATTCAAGGGCAGATTTTCTATAGTAGACCTAGGCCTACTATTGCAACACTTAAATTCAATAGAATGTGGAATATTCCAGACATCTTGTTCGAAAAGATTTATTTGTCTAGATAGCAGATATAAAATAGTTCGTTTTCACGGTTATTATTCGTTTTAGTCCGCATGAGCATTGCGCTATATAACGTAGGTCTGCGTTACGTGCTGCAGTAGGCTACCTTCTGTTGAATACCTTTAGTTGAATACACTTTTCTTCTCTTTGTTTGACATTATTGTTTGCTCCTAGTTCGGATATTAGAAAATGATGCCGTAGCCTAAGTTTTACTGCATACCAATTAAAGAAATAGTTGCAACCTTCTATCTGTTGCAGTAGTTAAACATTTGTTTTGACCGCTTTATTGACTCGCAGTTAAGAAGGTACGTTAACTATACCGCTAAAATAGTTTGCGCGCATCCTTGGTATCGTTTAACATGATTTCTCATCTTTGTTGTCTATTTGGCCTATATAGCAGAGGCGGCGATCTCGTTTGACAGGTGGAGGACACTCAATAAGAGGGGCATGATATTTGGGGGCACACGTATAATATGTCCCCTCTCCGTAAAAGGTAGTGGGGACTTGTCCCCTCGACCCCCGGGATCGCCGCCCCTGTCTGATAGGCTTAATGTATTACTCAAATTCAATAGTGACTTTATAGATCCTCTGCCTAATCCTTCTGGCAATCGGACTCGTATCTCCGATTAACATTTCTGGACGACCTCACTGACATGACGTAGCACTCGTAGATAAGCTGGTGCCAAGCGCTTAACAAATGTGAAGTTTGCGGCGATTACATGTGGCTATGTGGTAATGTTCACGGGGATAGCAGTGATGGGCACCAACTACTTGACTAGTAGTTAAAACTACTTCCTAACTACTTTCAAAATATGTAGTTATGACTACTATTTAACTACTTTAGAAGACAAGTAGTTACAACTACTTTTGTAACTACCACATAAGTTGTTAACTGCTTTTACAACTACTTTGCTAATGTTATGTAATGGTGCATTGATAGTCACCAAGCAGTATGCAAATTTACTGTCAGTATTAATTGCTGATATTCAACGTAAATAATGAAAATGATCAGAAACACAATGACATATCTAATTGTAAACTAACAAGGACAAGAGCTACTAGCACATGCTACAAAGCACCCTAATCACAGCACAGTTTTAGCAGTAACATAAGCCAACTTGTTACAACTACAAAAATGTCTAGCCTACAAAGTCCAGAACTGTAAAACTCTTAGAAAATGCTAATGTTCAGAATCAAAAGTAGTGTATATAAGTATCATACTACAAGTGATACACTATATCAGTGTTGGCCCTATATCTCACCTTTTGCGGTCTGCATCAGCCACGCTTCTTCAATACCTCGTCCTCGTTTAGTACGTTGCCAATCGTTGCTCAGAGCTAATAGGATCGCTGGTCTATCCAGCCATTCCAGTCTCTTACCGTTGTGTCTCTGTCTGTCTGTCTCTGTCTCTCTTTCTCACCTCTGTCATTCTTGACTAGACAATCACCTCTCTCGTAACCCGGCAGACCACTTAATTGTGGTCATCCAGCCGCGTCCTGGCCCCAATCCCGCTTTACCCTAGTTCCTATGGTGCAACAATCTCCAGGTATGCCATTAAACAGGCATAATGCCTTAGGCTTTCTCTATAGTTCTGAGAGGAACCCACTTCCTCACAATAGTAGGTCTATGTGCACATTCTAAGGAAACAATTACACAGCAAATTTACTCATCAGATTATTTGGGCAACGTCCATGTTTGTTGTGAAATAACAGAACTTCCTGTAAGACGGAACTAGTAAATAGGAAAAAATGTGGTTAATGTGAAATATTGTAGTTAACTTAAAACTACTCGATATAAGTAGTTATAACTAGTTTTAAACTACTTTTCAAAAACTAGTTATAACCACTAGGCAACTACTTCTATAGTAGTTGTAACTACTAGTTAATAACTAGAGTAGTTAAAAGTGCCAATCACTGGGGGATAGTTAACATTCCTCCAATGCGCAAAATCACAACTTAAATAATGGTGACGTGTGTCTGATTTTATGTTTGTAGAATTTTGTCCAAACAGAGGCAGCAGCTGTTTCAGGTCAGTGTTTGCAAACATCTTACGAGTAACGAATAACGAATGTGAATGTGATTCGTTAATGCACAAATTCTTAAACGCAAAAATGTTAGGAACATCACACATGCCGCCAATTTTCGATCAGCCGTAGGTCCCTAAGTGGCTCCTCTAACTGATGTATGAAGGCTCCGTGAGCGCTAAAAATGTAATAAGCGCTCTACTGCATAGAATAAATTAGATTTAGAATTGTATAGAATAGATAACAGCCAGAACGTAATAGATTAGAATTTATTTAGGACTGTATAGAATAGATTTGATTTATAATTGATTAGATTAGATTAAGAACGGAATATAATAGATTGGATTTAGAATTGTATAGAATAGATTAGATCAAACACTGAATAGAATAGGTTTGATTTAGAATCGTATTGAACAGATTTGATCACTAATCCTGACTTGTGGTTGTTACCTGTGATCTGGATATATAGGATGTGTCGGAGGCGGCGCATCTGACGTCGTCTTTCTGCTCGACTCTTCCTACAGCATCTGGCGTCCCGACTTCCGGCGCCAGTTGACCTTCGTCCAGGAGATTATCGAAATGCTTCCCATCGGTCCGAACAACACGCGGGTCGCTATAGTCACGTACGCTGACTATCCACAGCTCCAGTTCCACCTGGGCCAGTACTCCGCCAAGCCGGATCTTCGAGCAGCAGTCGAAGGGATCCGCCAGCGTGGTGGGTTCCAGACGACAAGTGGAGACGCAATACGATTCATCCGAAGTAACGTTTTCCAGGTCGGCATAAGGTCGCAACATTTGGAGGTTGACGTCGCCCGGGTTGTGGTGGTCATCACGAACGGACGATCGGACAACTGGACGGCCACGGTCATCGAAGCGGAACTGGCGAAGAAGGAAGGGATTCGGATGATCGTCGTGGGCGTCGGAAAGGACCTCGACTTGGATGAACTAAAGGACGTTGGGAGTCTACCAACGGAGGAGCACACCTTCATCATCGACAACTACGCTGGTCTGGGTGGAATACGCGACCTGGTGGCAACAGAAACATGCAAAGGTAATAGAGACTGCATGGAAACATATGTTACTGAGGCTACGTAATTGGAGTGACATTTCTACTATCGCATTTGAAGTGCACAAGCAGCACAAGGCAACATTTGGATTAATCTTCAAATGTACATGCATACATGCGAGCATGCACACAATTAATGCAAAAAATGAATAATAATATACACACATACAGGCGCACATAAACCTACTCCCTTACGGCCAGAGGACATACGGACAGACGTATATAAGAGAAATGTGACTTAATACAATTACATGTATCAAAAAACACTTAAATGCATCGTTTTACGACACATTTGTATTGGTGCTTCAACCCCCGCTTATGACAGCGCTGTTTTTGCTATTGTCAAACTTTAGTGCGTGAATCAGTGATGAACACTAATGTCTTCGCAACTTCTGCCGCAGCTACCAGATTACAAAATACAAAAGCGGTTTCTACTGAAACATCGCTTAGCAATGAAAAATCGACCACACTGGATAACGGCAACAATGCATCTTTTTCCAAAGCAATTTTCAAGGCAGGAGGGTCTCCGGTGACAGCTTCCAGCAGGAAAACTTCCGTCAACACAACGCTGTCAGCATTAATTTCAAGTTTAGTTGAATTTACCTCCACTACAGCCATAGCTGCATTTCTTCCCAGCAAAGCACCTTACCCGAAATCAGCACACACAAGACCAGTTGTAGTGAGACTCGAATCTTCAAGAGCGGGTTACTCACGAGCGGCTTCATCAAGAGCGGGTTTCTCAAGAGCGAGTTCCTCGGGAGCCGCTTCTTCCAGAGCCGCTTCCACGACCGTTGCCTCAGGCGCAGGAGTCACTTCTCCCGTTTCTTCCACAACGACATCTAAACCTATGCCCGTCTCAGCCGGGATATCCTTTTCCGAAACTGCTGTGCTTCCAACTAAAAACGTTAATTATCCACCCTCAGCTGAAATCACCGGCGCAAAAGGACTCTATAAAGACGAGGACTTCCAGCCGTCCTCGAGAGAGCTACCCATGGCAATAATTGCCATTACTGACAGAGGTGTGCAGACAGACAATAATCATACTGCCGCTTCTAAACAGCCTCCTACTGTCTTCCTCACACACAATGCGAGCGATTTTCAACCAGGCAATGACAGCACAGAAGATGTTGACAAGACCACCAGCGGTCTGGAAACAAGCTGCGGACTCGGTTTATTAGATAGGATCCTAAGTGGGAAGAGCAGTTCAGAAGCCCCGAAGAAAGACGGAGAGACGGCGGACAAGAAAGGAAGAGATGATGAGCGAGAGAGATCAACTAATGTTGGAAACACAGAAATCGACAGCGGAGTAAAAGCACAGCAGGACAACGAAAAAATATCTGGCTCCAGAAGTCGTCGTACAACAAGCACGGCAGTAGTTCTAACACAAGTTACACGTGACATTAATGATGCTGGCACGAAGATGATCTTTGAGGCGACAAGTACTAAGTCCATCAGAGAGGCATTTATGACTGTGGGCACTACCACAACGGAGTCCACCCTGATTGATGACTCACAGGAAAGAAATGTAGTTATTGCCGGTGAATATGGCAACAGGGGCTTCGAAGAAGGGCGTGCAATGTCTAAAGACAATGCGACGAGTGATCAAAATCAAGGCGAAACAGGTCGTGGAAGAGAGCGCAATGGAAGGTTAGAACAGGAGTCTGGATACGAGGCAAAAGACTACTGGAGGTTAACCGACGGAGGAAAACTCATACTGTACCGATTGATTCGCCCAGACGTATACGAAAGAGAGGCGAAGGCCAGCCATCGAGCGCCCCCGAGACTCCAATCCAATCCAAGACGTCGTGTGATCTCGAGATCGGCTGGAATTCACTCGTCCACCGGGCTCGACGACCATAACGAGCAAGACAGAGGAGGTCATCTGAATCACGAATCGACGGATGAAGGAATCAGAGAAAATCACTCAAAGCCGGTTCATAGCCTAAATCCAGGTTATAGCTCTCGTCTAAATACGAGAACGAATGGCAAAAGAGATGGACATCCAAGGGGAACTGATACAGGTGGCGTAATTAGATCGAGCCACAAAGAGGCTCTTGAGCGACCAAACACCCACAAGCCTCAGACGACAAGCAGCGGTTATTGGAGACTCAATGATTCCGGAAAGCTGGTGTGGATGGATAATCCTCCCACAAAAAGAATTCTGCCTTCGGAAAGCCATGCCACGCGCAATCCAAACACGAAATCTCCTCGTGCCCAGAGAAAGAACACTTCCATCGACCCAGGTTTCTGGCACACGCATGGCCCCTTGAAAGTGAACGGAGCGGATCACCTGGCCAGCAACTCAGCTGCCCATCCCATATTAGCAACTAACAACCACATGGTTCAGACTACATCGCTTGTCACCAAGATGAAGGATGTAACCCAAAGTTTTCAAGATCAAAGATCTACCCCAAGGTCTCCTGGCGCCGAAATTGAGAGCCATAATCCGAAACATGGCTATTGGAAATACGACAGGTCCGGGCGAAATAGCGTCTGGGTGATATATACGCGCAATGATGATTATGTGAGCACAGCAGATAGCACGACTGATGCGCAGGCAACGACCCATGCAGGCGTTGTTTCCACTTCTGGTACAAAAGGTCCGTCGTTGTTCGACTCTGACGGCCTCAGCTACGGTTATTGGATGCGAGAAAATGGAAAACCCGTGTGGTTCGAATACCAGTCGCCGGGAGTCTACCGGAAGGTAATTGATACAGATCCTCTAGAGGCCCCCAATAAGATCAGAATCGAGTTGCCTCCAGGGAGGGTTCCAAACTGCGCGGGCTGCAGTCCTACGGACTCCCGGATCAGGATGAACCGCCCTGTGAAGGTTAACCAAAGCTCCAGTTCCGAAGAGGTCGTCGTTTTCAAAGCGAGAGACATGGCGGAGAAGGTGATAGTGAATCTAACACGACCAATCGCGTTGGACAACAGAAATCGGGATCCTTGGAAGGCGTTGGAGAATCTTAGGCAAAGGTTTTCCGAGGGCTCAAACTCAAACTCATCTCAGTTCGATACGTCGGCGAATTCTCACATTGAAGAACTGTCCACTTTACGGGAAAGAACTGAAAATGCGATGTCTCTTGTGCATCGTTACAACAGAACGGGTTTGTCAACCTCCGATCATCGTTCCCATGACATCTCCATTCAGTCCCCTCAACTAGTTTCCGTCGTGCGTGGAAAGAACGACGCGGGCAACAGTAAGAGTAACTTGACTTATGAAAACTACTACAACGTGTGGATTCGAGGACACAACAAGAGGCGTATAGACAAGGGTCGTTCTGCAAGGACGACCACTGCCCCTGGAGCGCAACAGGACGTGGAGGAGAATCAGAGTTCGAGTTCAATATCAACTACATTGAATCCTCGTCGAGATGGAGCGAACTGGAGCAACAAGACCACGAGTTCCGTTTCCAGTCCTTCTCCCAATCGGAGGAAGCCGGGGTCACGCAATTCTAAGCGTGTCGTTTGCGTGGATTCTGAACATAAAAAGGGGTGCTTGGTCAGAAAAAAACCATCGGCTGCAAAGACCAAGAGAAAACATGCAAAAGGTAAGCATAAAAGTTCAGTCTATAAATAGCAGTACGGGCCTAAAACTAGAGGGCAATGGTGAGACCATTTCTTACACACCTGTGTATAAATTCGTCAGAAGAATAACAACATATGCTGGAGGCGTGCACAATTTCCCAACCGTTATATTGTGTGATAGAAAGGATCATTAACGTTGCCATCCTCCTTTATCCAGGCTTCGGACGGGAACTGTCAAAGTACGAACAGTGCAAGAGTAAATTATTTCTCACCAAATTAGCTATTATCTCGTTAAGAGATCGGGCAATGGCAGACAGAAAGGTAGATTGGGCGTACCAAACATGACGGTTGGAAAGCTGGACAAAAAGAGTAAAAAAATTGAAGACCAGATTTATTGAGTGAATTGCTGACTAGTAAGTTGTCGGAATATAGGATTGTAGCATGAAAATTCGACGAACAAAGAGACAGGTGGAGGATATTATCTACAGCGAAACAAACGGGCAGGAATATAACGTTGTCCGCTCGATAATCCGAAAGTTCGATAGTCCGATGGTTCGATAGTTGGAGGATTCTATACTCCGACATTAAGTTAACTAGAAGCTGAATTAATAGATGAAAAGAATTTGTGGAACTGGGAGCTCGATTGATATGAAAACAATCATGCCTAAATGCCTTGATGTTGGATGAAAGAAAAGATTGGTACCATCCAGCTTCTACCAAACATTTCTTTTCATCCATCCAACTACCTATAAAACCGCAATCTTATCACCTATCGACCGAACACCGTGCAATTTTCAGATTTTCGAACCTTCGGACTATCGAACCTTCGGACTATCGAGCCTTCGGACTATCGAACCTTCGGACTGTAGATACAGAACCAATATAACGATAGAGTGAAAGCAGTCGAATAGATAGAAATTGATACCGCAGTGCACCGTACAGATTCAGAACCGATTGGGAAAGACGGCGAGAGACATTCGACCGGACAGAGCACACCACTTGAATGAAGCCAGAGAGATACTTAGGACCACACATAGACTGAGGTAAGAACTGTTTGAGAGAAAACTGAGCCAAGCTAAGAATCGAATACTCGACAAGAAAACAGGTGGGGCGTTTTGTTTAAATTTTGTTTTATTACTACATGTATACTTCGCCTTGCCATGTGTTTTTTGCAGCGTCATACACACACATATAATATACAATTTATATATGTATTTGAGTATGTACATATGTTGCATATGTACATAAATTTATATATATCCACACGAACGACCGAGTTAAAAAATGTCTGAAGGCACGTAGCCAACTTGGAATGAGCGAACGAGAGCCTACTGTTAATGGGTGGGCGAAAACAGCCGTTCCCATTATGCAGTCGTTTCGTGAAGAGGTCAGGCACGAGGTCCCGGGATTTTGTTACGACGCGAAATCGGTCCCTCCTCTCTCCCCGCCGCCACCGCCGTGACTAGGCAAGCTCCTGCGACGACGATGGGTGGTGAAGGGGTCGAGGTCCTGTCGATAGATTGTTGCTGGTGCTTTTGGTAGAATGCGAGAGTACGCGACACCCGGTCGGTCTCTGATTGGTTAATAGGTGTATCGGGACTGGCGTTTCCTGCGGAAGAGGAACAGAGAACAGAGGCGAAAATGGTCGCTGATTGATGCAGCAGCCGCCTGACATGTAACTACTATTATGGGCTGGCGATAAGATAGAGCAGCTCTCTCTGTGGCGGCCGTACTTTCTGCATCAATTTATTTATCTAGACCTGCATCAGCAGCATGCATACTCGAGCAATCAGGGAGGCGATAAATATTGGACCGGAGGTTACGTGCGGGCCGTTGGCAACGCGGGCAATGCGTTGATGATTCAGGCACGGCTAAATCCTATCGTGGCCTTTGAAAGTCTACGATTTATAGGCAACGAATGGTACACACATTCTGAGCATTATTTTTATTTATAGTAGCATTATTAGTGGCAGCGGCGTTGAAGTTGTGGTTATTGTATTGTGTAAGGCTATTTAGATAGTGACTCTTGAAGGATACTAGGAGACTTGTATCCACGGGGGCTCGCTGCGCTGTACGGAGCTAGAGATGTAGTTTGCATTTCAGAGGGTCACACTGCATCATTCAAGACAGGTTCTTAACAGATGCTACACAAGTGTTTTCGATACAAATATCCATGCTACATAACATTACATTTGAATGCGAATACGATAAGCCTTTTACTGAAGCAAAACATAGACAAAACTCAATCATCGCTCTGCAGCAGTCCCTATTACCCTCGGTATATAAGATAATATAACTGGTGGATGATGTTATCCCCAGTAACAGATTTTATGAGTAGCCTTAAGTGTTACTACAGAAATACAACTGTGATTCGTTGCACGAAGGAGCTTTATTAATGTTTTGTTACATAAATGCGTGTATTACCTGTGCATTACACAAAAGCGTATTCTGTGGTATTTTTGAAGGGTGCGTTGCTCGGAGTCCGCTGGATGTGGTCTTTCTGGTGGATCCAAGGGCGCGGGAGATACCCTACACAAGGCACCTCTGGCAGCTAGCCTACGAGGTCGTCTCCCAGGTTCGAATGGACGACAATCGCATCCGTGTCCGCTTCTATCCGGAGCTCGAAGTGGTCAGGGCCTCTACCGCCAGCAACAGATCAGCGGAGTACGGCAACGTTCAGACGGTCATCCAGAAGGTAGCTCAGAAGCCCGTCCCTGAACTGTTGCGAGCGGCCTCTAGACTGCTGGCCAAGTTGGAAAGGGGAGTCCGACGAATCGGAATCTATCTGACGGACGGACCATCGGGAACGCCACTGGAGCTGAGCCGGGCAGCTGAGGAGGTCAAAGGGGAAGCAGCGGTCGAGATGTTCGCCATTGGAATCGGTCAGGAGACGAATCCAGCTGAGCTGGAGATGATCGCCGCCGATTCCAAACTCGAGGGTAACCATCTGTACCGACTAACCAGACCTATGAAGTCCGATATTGACGCATTGGCGTTGAAACTGAGAAACGCTTTGTGCGGGGGAAGGTGAGAGAAGAATGGCAGAAGAACAGAACCGAGAGCAACAGACGTTGAAAGAAGAAGAAGAGAAATGGTCACGCAGATCTTTCGCCGTCATTTCTCTCTCTTCATCACAACGTAATTTTGTGTTTAATCCTGATCAGGCGAAGAGTTCTAGATGAGTCGTTGTTCAGATCCATCCAAAGCCTCAAAAAGTGTTTTGACTGGCAGTCACCCGAGGAGCAAAAAATATTCAGAAGATTAATAGAACGCTTCTATATCCATAATCTCTTAGACGCTTTTAAAGGGGTTTTACACATATCCAGCCGAGGCGATTAAAAGGTTCCCACTTTCAAGACGTAATAATAACGTCGTAAGACTTAATCCTGAGTTATCAAAGGCGTAATAAAACGCTTCTACCCACACCAAATCAGATATTGTAAAGCAGTTTTAAACATCTATTCGAGGCAATGTGTAATAAGACGTCTTCACCCGAGGTCATAATAATAATAACAATAATAATATTAATAATGATATTATTGGTAGGATTCCATAATTATAATAAATAACAAATATGATGGTAATAATAATAATAATAATAATAATAATAATAATATCCCTAATTATGAGGCGAAAGTCTAGGCCTAATTTTAAACAGTCTAACCATATCTAGTCGACATCTTTCTAAATCAGGTTTTTTCACACATCCATCGAAAGTTTGAATACCGTTTGATGAAGCGTCTTAACCGGTAGCTAAATTGAATTGATTTAAAGCTCTTTTGCACACCTCCACCCGAGGCGTTGTAGACTGCTAGAGGGAGGCTGTTATTCTCACATATCAGCCAGCGGCGGGGGCGTTTTACAGCATTTAAATCTCAGCCTATTCCATGCGTGTTACCCAAGTATGAGGCTTTGATTCGCACCCGTGCAAATGTACATAGGAAACATTCGTATCGCCTGTGCATACTGTATATGATGCTGTATAGGGAGCACTGCAATCAAGATAAGACCGTTCCGTTCCTCCATGGGTGGCTACTGGTGATTATACGCCCATGGTGGTCCTTCGCAACGGATGCCATTTATTTATGAGCACTGAGGAAATCAACATGTAAATTAATTATGAATAAAAATCGAAGTATACTTTAGGTAATGACCAATGAATGAATTATAATTAGTCAGACGAAAATAACTTTTCCAATTCAATTCAATTCAATTTTATTTGGTAACCAAAGAAAATATGAGAAAACGACATACAACAAGTTAACATAAATGAATATTCTGGTTAATTCTGTTGTGTATTGCAAACATTGAATTTGGCATCACATTTGACATCACATGTGACATCGCATTTGTTTACAAAACCTCGAACTGTACTTTAGGTCCAGAGGATGTTGTATATACTTGGCGTTTCTCTGATTTGTCTAATCGTTTACTCGCTCGAGTGTCAATTGCAGCTCGCAATCTCTTCCACAGTTGAATGCATTTACGCAGAACGCTTGAGTTGTTTTTAATGTACAGCCAGCCGATCGGAGGTTGGAGTTTTTGATGAGGCCTAATTTGCGATCGATTGTTAAACGTTAGGAATAAATATAGCTGCAGGCAAATAGACATTCAGCTTTCATGTGTTTTCGACATAATTGTGCAATGTTCATCTTTGGAGATATTGTGCTGATTAACAAAGCAATTGAAGGTCAATGATGCTCTGTTAACTGATTAACAAAGTAAGTGAAAGTGGAGATTTCCCTGTTAAAGCATCAACAAAACAATTTAAAGTTGGTAATGCTCTGATTAGGCCTCATTATATTGATTTAAGAAGCAATTGAAAGTCAACAATGCTCTATTTTTTTAAATAACAAGGCAATTGAAACTCGATAATGCTCTGTTTACTGATTTACAAAACAATTGAGAGTCGGCAAAACTGATGATGACGATGATGATGATGGTGATGATGACGATGATGTTGACGATGACGTCAATGGTGATGGTGATAGTGACAACATTTTATTTCGCACGCATGTGCTGATTAATAAAATGTCTGCACTTCTGAGGAAAAAATGTTGGAAGAAGGGCGATATAAAATTCCAGTTTAAATAAATAGGACTAAATAAAATAGTATGTGTTCAAGCCTATAAGTGCATGTTTTAATTTATAATTATGTATGCATGCATGTATATATGTATGTATGTGTGTGTGTATGTATGTATGTATGTTTGAATTAATTAATTAATAATTAATTTTGAAATTTGATATCACCCTTCTTCCAACATTTTTTGCTCATAAGTGCACACTCGCCTCGACGCCCCAATTGCTGTTGTACTGCAGAGCAATTGTGCGCGAAGGACTTGCTCAAGGTCCCTACTCAGTGAATGACGTCTCGGACGAGGGTCGAACCCGCGCGCTCAGCCCACGCTGAGCGTTACGGGCCGACCGCTCTAACTAATCGGCCACCGTGCCACACGATTGATGTAGGCCTATGTATGTCTTCAGCACGTGTTCTGTTAGAACAATTCGAACATAACGAGACTAAGACCATTGCTGGATGCCAATCCAGTTAATACAGTTAATAAAATGAGTCCATTACGACGAATCTCGCGAGCAATAACAATTTCGTCTGACGGCAATTAGCGCCTGTAAAACGAAAATCGGATTCGTGTGCAATGTTAAATCATCAATTGTCATGACCTATGGACAGACGGGGAGAAGGACCGACGTTGGCACACGCACAGAGACACAAACAGAGATCGAAGCACACGCTGAGACAGTTAGACAAAGACAAAAAGAGACAGAAACCATATGAACAGAGAGGTGAGGGAAGGGGAGCGAGTGGAGGGTTGGGGAGAGAGACAGGTACAGTAAGACAGGCAGTGGCGGAGGAAGGCCAGAAGTTAAATGCGAGTGTGGGAGGGGAAAGAAAGTCACACCGGAAGGCAAGGTGAAGACAGAGAGAGGAAATGGAGATAGGCGAGAAGAAGAAAGGAATGAAAGAACAGGAATAGAGGGAAGTGAAGGAGAAAGATGAGACAGACAAAGAGACCGACATGGAGAGAGGAGAAGCATGGAAGCAGTGTGAAAGTTGGAGGGATACTGATACTTATGAAAGCATATCAAACGGGGAGCGACGTCGTATTCCTCAGACTAGACAAAGCGCTGTGCAGATGATCAGCGTAATAATTATAAGCTATTGTAATTATAGATGTTGTTGGTAATAGATTCAAAGTGATTATGACCGCCTACATTGGCTAATACCTTATTAGCTAGGTTCATGGTCATTGGACTTCGTTGCTTCATAAGATGATTAGGCGACTGAACAGAAAAAGAAGCACCTATCTGGCCTGCGTGAGTCTGTGCGAATGATAAACCCGATATACATGTGTCTATGTCATAAACTGTAGCCTATTAGAATAACAATAATGTGGACCCAAGCAGAGGGGCCCCACCTTTCACAGAGAGGTGACACGTACGTTATACGGTTTCCCCCCACATTTCTTACCCCTCTCATTGCTTTCCCCCCACCTCTCAACTGAGATCGCCGCCTCTGGACCCAAGTATGCTTAACCGACGCCTTCTAGGAGAGTGTCTATATATGTTTACGTGTGTGTCTGCGTCTGTGGAAGTGTGTGTGTGTGTGTGTGTGTGTGTGTGTGCATGCGTGTGTTTGTGAGTGCGTGCGTGTGTGGAATTGAGTGCGTGCATGGGTGCGTATACGTGCGTGTGTGTTTCTGTAGATGTGTGTGCTTCTGTCGATGTGTGTGCTTCTATAGACGTGTGTGCTTCTATAGATGTGTGTGCTTCTGTAGATGTGTGTGCTTCTGTAGATGTGTGTGCTTCTGTAGATGTGTGTGCTTCTGTAGATGTGTGTGCTTCTATAGACGTGTGTGCTTCTATAGACGTGTGTGCTTCTGTAGATGTGTGTGCTTCTGTAGATGTGTGTGCTTCTGTAGATGTGTGTGCTTCTGTAGATGTGTGTGCTTCTATAGACGTGTGTGCTTCTGTAGATGTGTGTGCTTCTGTAGATGTGTGTGCTTCTACAGAAGTGCCGTCGATTGAGTGGGTCTGTTTTGGAACAATGAATTATTAGCTTTGTGCCTCTTTTTCCAGCTGCTAGACCTCTATAGCATTCTGAAGGCATGAGATGATTGGCATGCTAAAATGCAGCTGCTTGTTACCCATACACATTGACCTTACAAACTGGCCGTAAGACACCAAAAACGTGTAGGGCCTATATTCTATATAAAAAACACATTGCAATTAAGTCATAAGCATGGAAATACTATGACTATGCTATTGAATAATAGAAGTAGAAGTGGTGCTTATTGGGTTCAACTAAGTTCGTTGGGAGGTCATAATATTTACGTATGGTTAAATCTGTAGCAAATATTTTATGCTTACTGTTGCCATCAGATACTACCGGCATCTCATATAGATGCGGATGATTCTTATCTTTAACGATCGACATAGGCATCTCTTGGCTTTCTGGCTATGATGCTTAGCAGTTTTTCATTGGCTCGGATTGGAGTTGATTGCAAATGTTGAATCTGCTTTAACTCCTCCGTCAGTCTGTCTTTTACAAACATCGTTGCTTTTATGTCCCCAGAAAAGACAGATTGCTAACCAGTTGGTCATATTTTGTTTGAATTCTCTGACCATAATATAAATATGGCACATAGACATATTGCCACAATCTTATGTCCTGCGAATGGCGCCTGAAGGGTGGCTTCTGTTCAGGCTATTCGGAGTTTAAACAATCTTCTTGGGTCCCATGATGAAGGTCAACAATCTATATAATTATTTATTAAACTTATAATGCTCAAAGACAGCTACAAGTAGGATCTAAATCGACATTTATTTAAATCCGTATGGATGATATTTTCTGGCTCAATGTGCGGTTACAATGAGCAATGGTTTCCGCCGCGGAAGTAATTAAGCCTAGAACTATGGGTAGGCTACGATTGCCGCGAGTACCTGAGTACTGTGAGAGTACTCGACTCCAAAAGTTACTCGAGTAATTTTTTTGTACTCGAGTACTCGCATGCTTCCACTTCCGGTCTGAAAATTTCAATTTCCGGTACCAGACGGCCTTCTGTAGCTTAAATTTTATTTGTTTGTGTAACAAAAAAATTATGTTTCTTTGGCTGTTCAGAAGCTTGTTAGTTGTCACTTTAGAGATTTAACTTCATTGGTGCGCCAGAGCTTTAGTTAAAACATATGCTATGATCTACTTAATCTATCTATAGTCTATAGTAGAAGCCATGCAACTTTTATCAAGCACTTTCGGTATTAACGAGTACTCGACTACTCACTGAGCTACTCGACTGAGTAGACTCGAAAAATACTCGTTAAAGGCAGCCATAAGTTTCCCTAACTATGGGCCCACTTTTTGTCCATTTTAAAAACATGGATGTCATATTAAACCAAAGTTTAGAAGCAACAAAATAGAGATTAATGATCCATTATAATGTAATATGAAACTTATATGTTCCATTATAACTTTAAATTGCTATACATTATGTAATAGCCGCCAAAATAGTTGCACGTTTCAACTGTAATTTTAGTTTTTATTTGTGAATGAAAATAATACCATATTTCAAGAAAGAATGAATTTATGGAATAATTAAAGTTAGGTCTACTCCATCCAGAAATTTGCGCAAATCGAATGACATTCGTGACTGGTAAATATAGGCCTACATGTAGGCCAATCTAGTTCCGCATAATAATTTTATTTACAATAGATATTCAATTGTTGATCGAGTTTGCTTGTCATATTGCTAATCTTATGTTTCAATGCAACTTGCTTGGCAAATATAATTTTACCACTGGTTTCACGATATTATTATATAAAATCCACACGATATTTAGACCCTATTATTTTTTGTTTTCAACTTTGAATAGTTCTAATATAATAAGAATTGCTCAAAGTTAATAATAATTACACGTAAGGAACACGAAATATATAAAATCGCTTCCGATTTTATAAACGTTTCACAATTATTTTAAAAGACCTCGCCAATCCAATGTAAAGAATTTTATCCACTTAATAACTCCATTTTCATTGGTATCATTGGTCCTTGACCCCACTTTAATCGCCTTCATTTAGATGACGTTGGACTTAGTTGGTGACGTCAGGATCAGTTCTTTCACTGAGTAGCATATTAAGATGAGTTGAATAGTTTTACTTTGTTCGCATCGCCTTATAATATTATTTACCGTTTAAGTATGTCATATTTTACAATGTTCGTCTGCCTGATAAATGCCTAATTTCATTTGAAAGTTTACGCACTTTGCGCACATTATTGATTGTTGGTTATATACTGAGGCAGTCTGAGGGTGTAGACTTGTCACTTTAGGATAGATTTCAAACCGTTGTATCCGTTAAATTGGCTCTTTTTAAAATAGAAGAGAAAACAGCTTGGGAATAGTTTATTTCACACAAATAATACAGAATAACTGTCACGAATTGTAGTCTAGGTATTGCCAGTAGGCTACGCTGCGATTTATCTGAGACGGTTTAATTGTTTACTTTGCATTAGTTTGCATGTTTTAATGTGTTGACGCAGATAATAATAATTATTTCAATGGCACACTATGATTCATCCACATTATATCACTGTTGCTATTGAAATGGTTATATTGGGCCGACTAACCCATGCCCAAAACAAAGAAAATGAAGTCGAAAACATTTCATGACAATAGTAAGCAACCTCTTGGTGTAATATTAGGCGTGGCTCTTGTTGCTAGCCACTCAAGGATTAGTCACTCTAGAGACTATATGTATTTACGAAGATAATCAAAATAGTGAGTTTGGATCACAGCTACAATATTGTGAATCATGACAATTGCTTATTTTTTCCTTGCTATTTCTGTTGACCTGCTCATATTACCATTTTTTGTTCAAATAGCTCAACTGATAAACTTATGCCTCTTGCAAATAATACGTGATGAAGACAGGCGGTACTACAATGACGATGATTATGTGATGTTAAAGATTTGAAAATGAATGCATGTCTAGGAAAAACCATACGAGTGGAGTCTGTGTCACATGATATTCGCTCGGCTGTCTCGTAAGCTGACTCATGAAAAGACCCACATTGGAGAAAAACTATATGCATGTAACTTATGTAAAATAAACATTCACATGTGAGTCATGTTAGACCATGCAGGGTCCCGCACTTGAGAAAACCGTTTAAGTGGTGTTAGTGCAATAAGTCATTTGCACAGAAATCTCATCAGTTAACACATAAAAAACCCTGTGCACAGATGTTTTCACACGAATTTAATCGTTTGAGACACGAACAGACTCGCACTGGAGAAAAACCATATAAGTCCAGTGTGTGTATCAAGTCATGCACACGTAAAGCTCATCAATTAACACATGAAAGAACCCACACAGGAGAAAAACCATATAGGTGCAGCTTGTGTCACAGGTCGTTTGCACGCAAAGATTATCAGTTAGCACATGAAAGAACCCACACTGGAGAAAAACCATATAAGTGCAGCTTGTGTGATAAACCGTTTGCACAGAAGTCTCATCAGTTAACACATGAAAAGACCCACACTGGAGAAAAAACCATATAAGTGCAGCTTGTGTCAAAGGTCGTTTGCACGCAAAGATTATCAGTTAGCACATGAAAGAACCCACACTGGAGAAAAGCCATATAAGTGCAGCTTGTGTGATAAACCGTTTGCACAGAAGTCTCATCAGTTAACACATGAAAAGACCCACCCTGGAGAAAAACCATATAGGTGCAGTTACTGTACCAAGTTTTTTGCGAATAAGAATAATCAGCTGAGACATGAAAGGACACATAGGCTTACTGGAGAAAAACCATATACATGTAAGTACAGTTTGTGTCACAAGTCATCTGCGCAGAAATGGAATCTTGAAACACATACAAGCACTCACACTGGAGAAAATCCATACTTACGTCAGATATGCAACAAATTGTTCACAAGTCGTCGTGATCTGTATGTGCATGCACACATTCACACGATTGATAAGCGATGCAAATCCAAGTTACGTCAGACAGCATTTGCATGCGTTCAAGATCTTGAAAATCACGTGAAATGCCACGATAACTCTGAATTAAGTCGTACAGCATATGCACGCTGCGCTAGTCTAAAGGTCGAATGCAAGACACATTCAGAGGAAAATTCAGGTAATTGTTCAGGGTTGTTGTTCTTAGGCAGGACTGATAAAGATCTTGCGGGTAGTTCACTGGAATCAGGCGTCAATGATAATAATAGTGCTATCGGAAGGAAGTTGCCGCCAACGGAAACTAAGTCAATGAAGTCATGTATAGATGTAAAACAAATCTTTGGAGGTCAGTCGGCTATAATTGGTCCTCATATTGTTCAGTTCTTTTCGAGACCTTATGGATGCGGACACTGCAATGAAACGTTTGAAATTGAAACGGATTTTACGGATCATTGTTGTAAACACTACTGTGATCATCCTCGGTAAGATACGTTTCTGGAACTATATGAAATTCGTCACCTAAGCTACTTTCCTTTCAAACGGGAACTTGAATAATTCGCAACGTTTCGAATGTGCTTTAAATTTGTTTATTTCACTCCAATGAGACAATGAAAATGATAACTAATAACGCGTGTGGAAATTCTCACGTTTATTACGAAGTTACTTATTATGGAATATACAAGTATAATGTCGAATTTCTTTGTGGGATTGTCCAAATGTGTGTGATTGGTTTGCATTTTAACAACAGTAATTTTGAGTGAACAATATACTCGCCTTGTCGCATTTGCCTGGCGACTACAATGCAGCTCGAATATCGCGAATTATATTGCTTAGAAAGTCGTGATCCATAAGGTACCTAGCTATCATTTAATTTTAGGCCAGCAAATAAGGATCAGTGTATAGAGTTTCGTATGCTTCGCGAAAATCGTGATCACCCATGGACTTGCTTTCGGTTCTTTAGCAGATCCAAAACTTTTCACATGTTTCACGTTAATCGATGGAATGAGTTAATTAGGTCAAATGTAAGGCGCAGATTTGCTGGTTTTCAATTGCATTGTTTTGATTTATTTGAAATCGAACAAAAGTGTTCTTGTTATGTTTTATGGCAACTCCATTTTATTATGGTGACCATTCGAGAGAATGGATTTTGTCCAACTAGCCTATCTCGTGCGATTGGTACCGATAACAACACCCTCTTAAATCAGCTCAATAAATCCGGTAGGATAACGACGCCTATAGAGTCTCAATGATTCATTGGATGTAACGACTAACGACCAAGAGAACCTAGACCATGACTCTTCAAATCAATCGCCGTTGTCTGTGTTTTACCGTGGAATAAAACAATTCTTGCCAAAATCTATACAAGAATTATTTTCAGTCATCCGACTTCTATTGAGGCCTAATAGAAGTCGGATGAATGAAAATGATTCTTGTATGAATAGAATTGGGATTTAATCCGATCGAGGCTAAAATGTTATGCCTATAGAGATTGAAATTGCGGAATTCCGGTCTTTTATAAATACTGAAATTTGGGAAATTTTCCAGCACAATATCCGGAATTTCGGAAGTGAAATTATTGGTTTAAATAGCAGTTATTATTATTATTATCATTATTCATTGAACACAAGATGCAGAACTATGTTTTATTTACATAATTATTATATTTATGAATTTATGAACATGATAGGCCTATAGCCTAGTAGGCCCTATATTTCATGTTTAGCTCTCTACAAAGATACACAAGCCATGCAAAGGCTACTGATGAGGAGTAGTCTGTTAGCATTATTTTTGATTGAACACCTGTAGCAAGTAGCTACTGTGTTGAAGCTGATCATGCGTTTTCTGCTGAGCCTGCCGGTGTTAGACCTATCTGCTCCAGGTTGCAGACTCGGTGATGAAACCTTGGACTCATTGTGCTTCAAGCGTTCATATTTTCAGAAGGATGCCTGCTGCATTATGGATTCATTAGCACGGTGGATTATAGGCTATATATGTGTTCTTTAAATTTGTAACTTTTTATCTATTTCTTTGACCATTGCCACTAAATATTAACTTTGTGATACCATCGACGCTACTTCCGCGTAAGTTTGGTATTATACTAGTTAAGACGATAGAAATTTTTTATTTGAATTTGATAGGAATTTGTTGGAAATTGACAGTAATAGTCGGTCAATACGTTCAAAATGAGAATTCCGGAATAATTCCGGAATTTTACCGAAAAAATTCCTGATAAATGATTAAGGTCCGGAATTGCAATCTCTATAGTTATGCTTATGGATAATGGAGGATGTACGTAGGCCTAGCCTATTTTATGAAAACTAATCATTCTCGTTGGAAGTTGGTAACTTGGATTGATGAAAATATAATTATTGTTGCTCATAACAGAAGTAGGATTGATGAAACGACTTCTTGCTAAAGTAGGAGTTGAATTGATGAAAACCAACAATGCAACAATAGCAAATAATTTTGGACAATGAAATAATATTGTGGATTACCCCTTCTTCACTAATGTCTTTATCGTCAACAATGTATCAGACTGACGTGTTAGAGCTACGGTAACCCTCGATTAAAGAGGAGATGCTCAATAGGCCTACATACCCGGGATCGATGCCCGCAACCCTCGCAATTGAGTTTCGGCTAATCGTTTCTATCGTTAGGCGGCGTTGAAAAATGAAAAATAGAACGTAATGGACGCATTACATGGCCGGCATGCATACATAGTGAATATATAGTGTAACTCCAGTTTCAAAACTGGGAGGGCAAAGCCCTCCCCCCCCCAGTTTAGTGCTTAGTGCCCCCCATGTTCCCCCCATGTTCCCCCTTCTTTTTTATGCTTATCCAATGGCTTTGTAAGATTACCCTTTTTAATATAATTTATGCCCCCATTTTTCAAATTTTTGGAGAGGGCAAAATTCAAAAAGTGGAAGGTAAAAAAAATTATTTTAAAAATTATGCCGCTCCCCCACCCCCTTTTTAAAACCTTCTTACACCTCTGGACAGGCCTACTTTTAGCAGCCGAGGAAAAACATATGGGGTTTGGCGACCCCAAAATCTTACCCCTTTCCAATTTTTTGGATGAAACTTCGCGCAAACGCACCACAATTACGCCATATTGCTGCATCCATTCATTCTAATTATAGCAATGCCGAACTTCGTGTTTTGTGTGAAATAATGAGATTGTGCATAGCCAATGGTATCGATATAAAATCAGTGTCTATTCAAACTCAGCCTGACTTAAACGAAGGTAGCACGCACGAATAAAACTTAACTAAGTCGCCATCACGTGATGAGATCTAGATTGGGAACAATCGGATTCGTCGCCAATTTAGGCTGAGACAGCACGCATTAATGCTGAGCTAAACTGGCTTAGCAAGAAGCAAAGCATATGGATAAAGGTATTTGGTCAGTAACGCGGAGCATCCGGGTTCGAATAAATGAGTAAACGATTGATTGATTTATGGAACCATTCAGGCGGTTGGGCTACACTTTACAGAGACATTTACCAAGTCCTTCACTCACAATAAATTGCTCAGGGTTATCGATGCTCTGTCGTATGTTCGTGTGCACTTCTGAACTTATTAATCGTAAATCGTAATTTCAAAACTTCTAATGTGCTACCAGCTTATTCACGAGCGCTGAAGGAAGAAGAGAACTATCAAACACAGTCGTTGTTTTATTTAGTTACAACGTAGTGGAGTTAGTGAACCTAAATGGCTCCTTCATTAAATAAATCTTATAGACAGCAGATGCATTCTTTGGCATTGATATATCTAATTCTAGTTATCTATGCTCACTAGGTGGCGCAAGGGCATTGGTGTAATATGTAATCTGATTAGAAACTTTGTTTAATTAGCGTTTCCTGTAAATTATTTCGATATCGTTGGAGATTTACCCGACCGATAAAAGTAATTAATTAAGGTAAGGATTCGTATAAGGTAACTTGTTTAAAAAAGTGTTAATATGGCTTGTTGTCGAAACACTCAAGATATGTAATCGTGTCTTTGCCATTCCCTGTTCGACACCTGTAAAGTTTACAGATTGGCTGCGTAGAAAAGTCAAGTGTTGGGTGATCTTGTAAGTATTTAAATAGTTTGTATATTTTTATATGCAAGCGCATCTTGTTTGTGTGTGGTAGTGCAGATAATATAAGTTGTTGGCTATTGAGCGCAAAGATCTCGAAACATTGTAAAGTGTCATTCCACAATCGAATTAGTAAAACTCGGCAATTTCGAAGGACAATTTGAACGCCTTGCATAGTCGGCTTGCATCGCCATACATTTTCATGCTCATTTACAGATTATTCGATATTATTTAAGGATAATAAATATGACTTTGGCTAATATTGGATATTCAGAGCGAAAATGTCCGTCCCTTACTCTTGAATTTAACGTTCTCAGCTTGTCGTAAGTCAGATATCCCACAAGGGATATCGGTATTTCGTTCAACAGAAACATTTGTGATGCACCTATGTCAATGAATATGACTCTCTCGGACTCAATAGACAACGTAGCCTATCTTTAGTGATGCTGATTCAATGAAGTGACTGTTAGTAAATTGGAGCAGGCATAATTCTTGTCTATGCGATGGGCTACAGTGTGACAACAGCTTCATTGTCTCCAATAAACGAATATTGTTTTCATTACATGCTTGAGCTCTGGGAGCAGACCTATTACATTGCTCCCTCATTTTGATGTTAGTGCCACTTTGATACCATTGGTCATTTTATCCTCCTACGATGCTCACGCTTACAGGCCTCTTTTGGTGTCACGGGATACATGCTTGGTTTGGTCCACTCCTTTCTTTCTGACCAATCACAGGTATCTTTAGGCCTTTGTGGTCCCCTATATTTTTGGTCTCCTGCAGGGATCTGTCTTAGCCCCACTTATTTATGGTCTTTATACAACTGACTCGAGTTGCTTTCTAGTGCAAAATTTACTTATGACATCCAGGCCATAACCTGATCGCCAAAGCGACTACCCTGGTTGATGGGTGTGTGTATGAATTGGATGTCCTCAAACCATCTTTGGTTGAATTCTGATCAGACCCATTTTAGTTGGCTCAGTGGTTAGATTCTAATCTCTGGAATTGTTCTCGCTGTATTGGTCCTTTTGTGACAACACATTCTCTCCCAATGTTTCACTAATTTAACAAGCTGTGTTGTTGTCTGCCGAACCAGTAGATGAACAAAACTTGCTGGCGGTGATGATGATTATACTAGGTCAAGAGGTAACACACCTTACTGACCTTTGACAAGTTAACAATGTACAACATTGGCCTACAGACTGCTATCGCCTCTGTCAGATCCGTTCTGTACATGGAACCTCGCTTTCATTTTCTCCAGAATCAGTTTTGAAATGCTATCTATTTTGGTCTGGACTCTTCTCTTGACTTTAAACTGACATCCTGACACTTGGATGTATATGTCTGCCTATATATGTGCGATACCCTGCAATGGTTGCGTGTCCCTCAATGCACTGAATTTAAGATTTAGGAACTGCTTGGTGAGAATTGCCCGATCTTATTTTGGCTCACGGTGTATCTGTTCCTGACCTCAGGTCAGACAATCATGGTAACCTTCCTGGTAAAACTTAGGCTGAGCTAGTCAGCATATCTCATTCTGTGTTCCACAAGCTCTGGAAGTCTATGTCTTGTTGGTCGGGATTGCTACTGATGAGTCTTTTCTTGAAGTTTTGGAAATGTGGGATTGCCAAGCTTTATAGCATTTGTGAGGTTATCAAACTTTGCAATTATAATTTTCAGATACATGCACACTTATACATAATTCAACTGTAGGTATGAATTTATGAGGCTTGCCTCAGATCCTGAAAAACAATTGTGAATTGCTTACACCATCTGACTTTCAGCACTGATTGACAAATGACACCACTTTCTTAAAATATTTCTTCAAGGGATTGTCCAAGTCATTCGGTTTCATCATTGAGATGTCGAATTCGTTCCTTGGGAAGATTTTTCCGAAGAAGAAAACCCGGAGCCGAGCTTCCGACGACTCCTCGGAAGGATCGCCGGAAATGGAGATTTCTGGTCCGACTGACGTGACCCACCACTGCCATGTCAAGGTTGACCCATCTACTGGAGAATTCCTTGGCTTACCACAGACATGGTTGATGTGGCTGAAGACCTCTAATATCAGGTAAATTCAGGTGATGTATAAGTAGAAATCAAGTGAATATATGAAAGAAGTTTAAGTGAATAATATTCACTTCAATTCCATCATATTCACGTCTTGATTATGTGGGAAATACCAGTTATATTTTAGATGAATATGGTGCAAATATATAAAGTGAATTTGTAAATATTTATTAACTATCAAATATGTATATTAGGTAGACACTGATTTAATATTTTCAGAGTACATGGTAAATATTGGAAAATTGTCTAAAATAATATTATGATGTTTTATATGCTATTACATTTGTTTTATTTGAACAGTGAAGCAGAGAAGAAAGAGAATCCAGATGCGGTGTACAGCGCACTGAAAGCGTACGACAAGAAACTACAGAAGCAGCAGGGTCACACGCAGAAGTACATGGGTGCAAGTTCTATGGAGGATCTCAGCGCTCCTTACCTATCCGATTCAGATTCCACGGATGGTCTTCCATGGGACCAGACCAACGTTGACGAGTCTTTGGGGAAGATGCAAATATCAGATCGGCAAAAGGACAAGGTTGTAGACTTTTGTTTTGCTAATGTTTAATGATGATATCGATAAAATTAATTATAGTTTTTATTATTATTATTATGATGGCTATAATAATAACAAAGAAAGAAAAAATGAACTAAAGTACACAAGTATCCTCATACGTGATAAGAATAATCATTTATTCGTTCCTTCATTTTGGTACTTATATTGTGCTCTAAATGAACAGTTTTAAGTTTAGTGAGGAATATTTCAGTGAGAGATGCAGTGTGCAGGTGCAACTCTAAAGGGATTCTTTTCCTGGACTGACTAAGTCATTTACGAGTACACATTATTTTTAATTGTATTGGTAATAACAGTAGCAGTTAAAACAGGCTTTGATTGTAAGTATTCAAGTCAAAAACAAACTTACTTTTGCTTGACGTTATCTTTCTTTACCTATACAAGAATGAATAATGTGTAAAAATTGTTGGACATTTGTAATTGACCTGGCAATTACATTTAGAAGAAATTTGAATGATTTTAGTGGACAACTTTGGAGGATCAAATAATTCTGTCAATGGTTTTTGCTAAAGTTTTAGATCATGAATAATTGTTAGAGCAATTGTGTAGGCATTTCACAACAATGATGCAGTGGCTGGAGAGCAGGCGGATGGAATGATGAGAATCACGATGCGGCAAAAGTCGGTCCAGCGGAAAAGGATGACGGATGCAGAGATAATGACAGAACTGAGTGAGTGGCAATTGGTGCCAGGCTTACCTGAGGTTCTGCGATTGCTTTGTCATTCTTGTGCACAATTAAGAGCCTGTAATTCATTGCTAAAGAATTATATGTCAGAAATTGGGAATTGTGCATTGAATTTATGAATATGCTTGAAATAGCAATTAATTTATGAATATGTTTTAAGTGGCAGTTAATTTATGAATATACTTGATATGGCAGTGAATTTATGAATATACTTGATTTGGCAGTGAATTTATGAATATACTTGATGTGGCAGTGAATTTATGAATATACTTGATTTGGCAGTGAATTTTTGAATGTACTTGATTTGGCAGTGAATTTATGAATATACTTGATGTGGCAGTGAATTTATGAATATACTTGATTTGGCAGTGAATTTTTGAATGTACTTGATTTGGCAGTGAATTTATGAATATACTTGATTTGGCAGTGAATTTATGAATATACTTGATATAGCAGTGAATTTATTAATATGCTTGGTATGGCAGTGAATTTATTAATGTGCTTGATGTGGCTGTGAATTTATGAATATGCTTGATATGGCAGTGAATTTATGAATATACTTGATTTGGCAGTGAATTTATTAATGTGCTTTATATGGCAGTGAATTTATGAATATGCTTGATAGTTCTTTAGTTTAAGATTAGTTATGGTCTAATTTATCTTCTTTTTCAATCCTGTTTATTGTGTTTTAATAGTTTTATTGTTTCATCTGTAATCATTGTCAAATTCAAGGGTTTTTTGCATTCAATGTACCACCTAACAAACAGATTGAGTAATTCGGTTATTTAAAAAAAAAATATTTTGCTATATGCTTATTCTAGTACCTTTCATCTCAACTCGAATCTTCGTAATTTTGTTGTACAGGGAAATTAGGGGTTCCTTTTAGCGGGGTTTAATCCCCTTTGGAACTCCTGTTGACCATCTTTGTTTTCAATTGTATAATTTTATTGTTGACTTCAATTGAACTAATTTCTATTTATTTGACAATGTACTTCTGTTTGCTAATCTTTTGTAAATGTGGCACGATAGTTTCAATAAATTTGATTGGATATGACAGTAAATTTATGAATATACTTGATCTTTTGGTGAATTTATGTTTGTGAAGGATATTAATATTCTGAAATTTGATATTGCCCTTCTCCCACATGTTTTGCTCAGCACAATTGCAGTTGTACTGCAGAGCAATTGTGCACAAAGAACTTGCTCAAGGTCCCTACACAGTGACTGTTGCCTTGGACGAGGGTCGAACCCGCTCAGTCAGCGCACACTGTACGTTACGGGCCGACCGCTCTAACTGATCAGACACGGATATGGCAGAGAAATGCATTTATCAGTATCTATAGAATAGACAGCTGTAGAATTATCAATGTATGGCTTGGATAATCGTACAGCTGAGTGATCAACATACATGTATACTGTTGCTTGTAATTGCTTTTTAGAGAGACTAGTATCAAGAGATAATCCAAAAACAAAGTATGCAGTTCAGCAGAAAGTTGGCTCTGGGTGAGTCAAGCTTAAAATAAACCATTCAATAATCGAGTCTAATTTGTGATGACATTGAGACTAATCTGATCATTCCAATGTGAAATTGAACATATCTGAGAGATTAGTTGAAGATATTTACTGATTAATGAACAACAGAGACAAATACCAGTGAATTGCAATGTAATAAAAGTTGATCTGATCCAATTTAATTTTATCTTATCCATAGGAGTCAGTCTGATCTCAATTATCTAATTTATGCATCATCTTATTGTTTGCTTGTCTCAGTGCATCTGGAATGGTTTGTGTGGCCCGAGACATTCGAACCAACCAGTCAGTTGCAATCAAGAAGATGGACCTGAACCATCAGCCAAAGAAGGAGCTGATCATCACCGAGATAGAGGTCATGCAGGAATATCGCCACCCGAACATCGTCAACTACATCGAGAGCTATCTCGTCGACAGCAACAGCGAACTCTGGGTCGTCATGGAGTACCTCGAAGGTGGGGCTCTGACCGACGTCGTCACGGAGACTGTGCTCAACGAGGGACAGATTGCGGGCATCTGCCTGAAGTGTCTCGATGCGCTGGCCTTCCTCCACCGACAGGACATCATTCACCGTGACATAAAGAGTGACAACGTCCTGCTTGGGATGAACGGTGAAGTGAAGCTGACGGATTTCGGGTTCTGCGCTCAGATCACGCCCGATAGGAGCAACCGGACAACAATGGTTGGAACGCCATACTGGATGGCTCCAGAGGTCGTTTCTAAGTGGGTGTTTTTACGTTGTTGTTTACCTCTAAATGTGATATATGCACACACGTGCACTCTAGTGACATACGTGAATACTAATACCGACACGTCTTTTAATACAGTGTTTCTAAATCTTTTTCTGAGGAACTCTTTTGATGTGAACATTTCTATGATGGAACCCCAATCTAAACAAAACATATTCTGGTATTCATCGAATCTGCAAAGCAAACCAATATAGGTTTAATTAATGACACAATTAGGTCTAACCGAAAACTATTTATGGAGTTTTCTTCCACTGACAACCAGACTGAACTTGTCTATGAAACGAGTGCATTGACTGTACGCTGTGGGTGGGGCAATCAAACGATTAGGGAGGACACTGGCAGCCTCCCACATTAACCAGCCTTTTTCGTGGTTCCTGCTGAGCCTTTCCACTCCGCTTAGCACCCTAGGTGGTACTTTGGCCAGAGCCTTCACCATTGATGGCATAGAATCATCAGACACTCCCCTTCTACACTGTTTAACCCCCTCACCACGTTGAGGTGTGGGTAGGACTTTGCAGAGCATAGGATATATGGTTCATGATTGATATGACATTGTATATTATCCAGATCTGCAAGTGAGTTATCAAAATGGGCAACTATGATGATATTTAAATTGGAGCAGTTAAAATAAAAATGGTTTCGTTTTCAGAAAAAAGTACAGTTACAAAGTTGACATCTGGAGCATCGGTATCATGGTGATTGAGATGATCGAAGGTGAGCCGCCCTACTTAAATGAGAGCCCTCTGCGAGCGCTCTTCCTTATCGCCTCAATGGGAAAGCCAGAGATCAAGAGCAAAAAGAAGCTGTCCAGGGAGCTACTTGATTTTCTTGATCGCTGTCTTGTTGTCAATCCCGACCTACGGGCCTCAGCTTCAGAATTACTCGATCATCCGTTTCTGAAGAAAGCATCTAATCTGGCTAACCTCAAGCAAAACATTATAGCTGCAAAGCGTTCTAAAGCAACGTCCTAAGGGTCGAGTTTTAGTGTTTTCTCGCTTTTGTAATTTTCTACCGTCTACTATTTTTTTGTCTGAGATGCATTCCCCAGGCTTTTCATCTTAATTCAATAAACCCAGTTTCATTTTGAACTTAAGTCTAACACAAAGCGTTTAGAAATATTTTAAAGTTTCAAAATTAAACTTAGTTTTTTGCTCTAATCATATTTACAATTAAATGTTATTATAGATGCCTGGGAGAGTGCTATATTTATCTGCATACAATTGTGGTCTGGGTGAATAATATTTGAGAAGCAGAAATTTTTAAGAAACTATTCGATTAGCTGAATTGAATTGCTTTATTTGAAGCTGAATCAGTATTTTAATGATGGTTCTAAATTAAAAAAATTCATTGTGCATTATTTTTTTGACATTTTCTGAGTTGAATGAAGGGATTATGAATTAGCCAGAAGAACATGTTGTTGTTTAGCATTGTGCAAATCTCCCATTGTGATTTTTTAAGTTTTATTTGTTACAGAATAGATTCAGTTGTGTTGAATATTATATTATATATTATAAAGTTTGTATAAAATTACTGTTAAAGACGACTGAATATTCGGTTTATTTGTTATTAAATTTAACGTGAGAATATGAATTTGCAATTGGCCCTTAATTTTGTGACTAGAAACGTTTTATGTTAGCTTCATTTGTTTTGCAAGCCCATAACTAATAATATATCATTTTTTTCAATGAGTTTACATTCTATGTTTATGAATGAAATTGTGAAATGTAATTGATTTTATTTTGACATTTACCCTAGAATTGGCTGTGACCGTTTTCGATGACTGTTTTTTCGTTTTGGCTAGGTTAGGCAATCATACATTTGCTGCACCATGAATAAGGTTACAAATGCTTGTGTACATGTATAGGAAGCCATCAGTGCTTCATTCCATACTCGTTTCTCTCAGGACATCCTGGGATAGAACTATAGGTGCTGTGAAAATTTCCTGTATGCATTTGATGGAGTGCTTTGGAGGAACTGCTTAAGAAATGCAATTTATTCAAACCAGGAAGTAATTGAGTGTCTACACTCAGATATCTTACAGCGAAGCATTCTGCACATTTTACAAAAGCAACAGGATGTTATATTTACTTTACGTTGCTGTGCTTTGTGAAATTCTTAAAGCATGATACATTCGGTGCATTGATACGCACATACATATGCGCAATGACATGCTTACGTACAGTGTATTCGATTTACAGTACATTTACATGATGGTAGTTTATGGTTTAATTAACATTAAAATGTGTTATCATACAATTGCATTAAAGTACAGTGCCTGAAGGTTATGACATTGCCGTGTTTGCGTTTTTGTGCAAACAGCTAGTTGATAAACTTTGTAATTGTTGACAACTGTCTTGATGGTGAAGTTTGTCCTCTATGTGCGTGTTATCAGTCGATATAATTTTTACACTTGAAAGTCCTTGGAATGCAATGCTTGCAAGCCATATCAAGTCGCAAATGAGATTGTTTTGACTACTGTTATATGTGGAATTAAATCTAGTGTTGCAAGTCTTCTTTATAGTCATTTATATTTGTAGTGGGAATTTATATAGAGCATTAGATCCATACTGATGTGTAAGGATACTGTCAATTAAGGCTGCACTTTTACTGTGCAACATTGCACTTCCATCAACTGTGTGGACCGAATTACATACTCCTCGTTAACATGCCACTCTCTTCATGTTCTATCACAAAAGCTATTAACATGACATGCCATGCTAGTTAGTGCAGCATAAAGGAATTGCAGTGCTAAGCTAAATATTTCACATTTCAGCATTACCCATTCTGATGTATGGCCTAGTTTACACTTTATATCACGTCACAAGTCACAAGGCACGCTCCCATAAAATTTTGCGTGAAGAGTCGAGACTGAGTCTGGAATGGTCTTTGGTTGGGTTCTGATCCGTTTTCGCACCAGATGTATAAAAATCTGAGCATAAAAATTGTGAAGAATTTCGACATTACCTAGTATAATTTCTGAAAAAGTGTAGTTGATTTGTTAGAAGCAAGTTTATCATATATTTTGAGATTGCTAGGCAGAAACAAGTTAAAGGCAGTAATCGAGGTGCATATGAAGATGCAGTTGGCATCTCTCTAACGAGGAAAATTCTGTTTTATGAAGTCACGAACTCTATGTATATACTGTGTGTCTTGGCATAAGAATTTACATTGAAACAAGATTTCAGTTGTCAGAATGCACCATTGATTTGTATTTGTCATGTCTGGTATGGCCATCTACTGGTTGAGCATTTGCCTTGTAAAGCAGTGTCAGTTAAAACCCATTTCTCCTAGACTTGCTATTCCGGTTGTACCATTGACCATAGCTGATCTTGAACTTCAATGACTGACCTAGTGACCTTTAGAAATTTTTCTTGTAAACATGATCATAGGAACTGTGAGCAATTATAATCCTTTACATAATGCTCATCACCAACAAATGATGTCTTGCGCATAGAAAGTGGTGCTTAATATATTAATGGCGTAGACTCATTTGACATGCAGTTTTATTGCAGCAATGTTCCTGGGCATTTGGTTAATACGAAAATGAACACATTTTTTAATTGCTACTTTTGTCCATCAGTGATTTCGAAATTGTATATCTAGTCCAGTTTTAAAACACCATTCAGGTTTTCTTTATCCGTCCAACGTGTACTGTACAACCACCCAGAGACTATTGTACAATTGCAAAAACTGATATTTTGGACTGACATTGCAGATTGTTAATGGCCGTTTCGTATTTTTGCTTTCTCTACGAAATATATTAAAAGAAATTTTGTAGTTTTGCATTAATCTGTGAAAAAAGTCGTAGGGTGTTCCTGAGAACATTTATTCGTTCCTGATTTTATCCATATGAACTCTTCTGTTGCAATGTTGACTAAAATGATTTGGCCGCTTAAGCTTGACTGATCTTGGGAAAACATTTAAAGTAACAAACGTCATGTTAATCGATCTATCTTTTATTGAAGTATGGAAAAAACAGGAAACAAGTAAGTGCCCTTTACAGACACAACATGATCGAGTTTTGTAAAAAAGAACATTTAATACGACAAAGATTACAACCGACATTAGCATACATACTGGAATGCAAGAAACATAGAAGTGTAAAGTATCCTTTGAATGCACGAAATCAGACTAAACTACGGACGATAAGGATGAAGTAATCATTCGACGAAGATACCCCAAAAGCAGTTAATCATCTGATGGTGATATCTGAATTGACGACTGCAAGATGTTTGAACCAACGTCCGTCGCCTGTCCTGGCTGTTGACCACCAACGTAGACATCAATCACACCTGAAGTGGAAAACAAATGTATTATTATTAACACCATTACTATTGCTAACTATTTACCAAAGGATTTACCAAATTCTTCAAAGAACAAAACCCTGGAATGCGTAGATCTAGTCTATTATTAATTATTATTATATTAAAGCATTATTAACTATCATAGCATACATGATTACACTTATTTTTAACTGAAAGGATAAAATGACATATCGAAATCACAAAATTAATTCATCCAAGAGATATTTACTTTACCATGCTTTCAATGGAAGTCACTTTATTTACTACCACACTTAAAAAGAGTTTACCTTATCTAACATTACCTTCCTTTGCCTTACCTTAATCAGTCTGCAGTACCTTACTGATAATTACCTGAATACACCATACAATAATATTTATCTTATGTAACTCTTATCTAAACTGACCATATCTATCATACCCTTCTTAACCACTTACCTTCACCAGAACAATCTTTTTAACCATCCTTTTTTATTAATCCAAACAACCTTACCATACCACATTCCCATGGCCCTGATTATGAAGTATGGTGAAACACCCTTTAGAAATCCAATACAGTACCATACCCGTTGAATTCAGATAAGATGGCCCTTGTAGCGGCATGGCTGTGTTACGGCGCTTTAGAAATCATCCGTTTTAATAATAATACCTGGGTAGAGAATGAATCCTTTGACGTCATCCCAGATCATCAGTTGTTCAGCTTTCACTTTCAATTCAATCATCTGTGGCTGTTCAGAGACTAGAATCATTGTTCTCGATATGGCCACCATCTGCAGCTGTGGCATCGTTACTGGACAGTCCCGCCAACTGATGTAGACCTGTGTCACCTGAAAAAAACCAATTTGTTTATCAATTCAAAGCATTTCTCGCTTGAATGAACTCACGAATCTGAGTCATGGATGAGCATGTGAAAGAGCAAACGAGATACCAAAGTGCTATTGCGCCTAACAACTCGACTCAATTCTAGTTTTATCCAAGGGGCCAGTATGGTTGATCCTACTGGCACCGGGAGCATGTGTCCTCCAATGTGTCAACATGCATTTTCGCATTTTTGACAAGTCTGTCAATTATTCATCCAATAATATAAAAATTTTAAATTGCACGAAAATACTATATATTATTACAAAGTGTAATAGTATGATAGCTACACTACCATCAAGACATCAATGTGGCACAGTGGTTGCATCCAAGCATTCATGATTGAGTTCACAATCATTGAGCTACAGTGCACTGGGTCTACAGCCTACTGATTGTGATCTTGAGCATACTGCATAGACTCCATGTAATGAAACTGATAATTCAGTCTTACTAACCAGGCCAGCAATATAAATTTATAATCAAATAAAACCTGCTGTCGACTTTTGACAGCAATCTTTCCTCACCTCATCCGAATCGTAAGGCCCGGCATTGAAGCAGTCCACGGAAATAACCACAAGATCATTTGCAGACTTGACAACCGTGGGATTGACGATTAGGTTGGAATATTTAAAATGGGCATAGGACAATCCGTATCCGAAAGGGTACAATGGAGCACCTGGTCCCTTGAAGTAGCGGTATGTGCGACCTTCCATCGAATAGTTTGTCATCGGTGGAACCTAGAATACAAATGCCAAAAATACTTACCGGTAGTCGTACACAGGTGCTACGTACATACACAATTAGGCAAAACTATATTCGCATACTCAACCAAAGAGATGTTCATATTCATTACTAGTCTTGGTTTCCTCTGCAATTAGATGTGTGTTAGACATTCATGCAAGAGACATTACAGATTATTAATTATGCATACTCAACAAATCACATCCAGCTCATCAATATTCATGAAGGCAGCTGCATTTTATGCTTATGCCCCTTCTGAATGTAGGTAATGATGGATCCTAGAGGCTGCGATTATAGCTGACCTGAGCAATTGAGAGTGGCCATGTGTACGGCAAACGTCCAGCAGGGCTTACAACGTCTCCAGCCTTGCTAAATAGAACAGCACGAAGCGCAGCACCAGTTGACTGTGCTGGAAGGAAGCACTGCATTATGGCACCAGCGCTTGCACTATACTTTGCCAAGGTAATGTCCAGAGGTCCACCGGAAAATACCAACACAATGACCGGCCTTTTTGCTGAAAAACAAATAATGCATTTATTTCCTTATGCATTGAAAAAGCAATATTTATTTATAAATTTATGCATAGTTCTTATTTATAGTATAAGAATATCTATGCAATGATCAACACGTTTAATTTCTGTTTTGGTTTATTTTACTGGCTTAAGCTGGAAATTTTAAGACACTTTAGTTAAAGACATTATATTAAATGGGGTGGGTGATGCACAGCTAACATCTTTTCAACACCATTTATGAATTCATTCACTTAAACCAAAATCTACACAGATTACATAACAATTCATATACAGTACAACGCTTAAAACACCATTCACAAATTATCTTATGTATTTTTCTTATTGAAATATAAATATTTATTTTATTCTTCAATTTGTCTATAATTATGAATATCTCTTCTTATTTGTTGCATTAAACATAGCAAGCATGATCTAACAGATCTCTGGACTTCTCCAATGGGTTCCATTTCACCCTGAAATGGTAGTGACTGATGTCTTTTCTTTACCACATCATTTGTCTTGTAGCTAAATGCTAAAACTATCAGTCGCTCATCGCGTCATCGGGGATGTAAAACTTCCCGTTGAGAATTTGTAACCAAATCAAACCATGGGCACCGTAGCCATGTAATGCAGGAAGTATGGGTCAAATCCACCCCTGAGACAGTTACAGTATACAGACCTTGAGAAAGTCCTACTTTCTCAATTGTTCTGCATCATTGATTGTTGGTCGGTCATTAGACAGAGACGTTTAACTAATGAATAGTAATAATAATAAACCTAGGCAGAAAGTTGATGCTCATCTGATAACTGAAATTGCTGCTGTCAAATCGGTACATCATTTGAAAGAGATTTCAATGCCAGACCAAAATCTTAATGCACTCAATATCAGACTATTTAATGATCCAACCATATGCCATGACATCCTCCATCAGCTGCTCCTGGTGACCAGGAAGGTTCAAGGACGATCGGTCGTAGCCTTCCTCCTCCACCTGTTGACCTGAATAATCATAAGTCAGTCTCATCATCATCACTATCATCATAATAATCATCACCCATATAATTATCATCATCAATGACCATCTATGGTAAAAAAATATATTTTAAAAATTCCTGCTTTACTTGCACTCTTAGTTTAAGGGAAGTAGAGAGTGGCATGGTAATGGGGAAAGCAGTAACACCGCTAAAATCCACAGTAATGGTGCATAAAAGGTGGTAACACCGTGAGGCTAGCAGCAAAGCCTGTGGTATTACCAAGAGGAGGGAAGTAGAAGTGCCAAAATCACCACAGTTATTTATAACTTAGTCCACTGCTGCAATAAACAATCTATTAAGCTAAACCAAATCTACACAAAACGTTCGTGACATATTAATTGAAGTGCTTGAATATTCTACATGCCTAAAACACCAGTTAAGTATTCTCTATATAAAAACATAAGAATGTTACAATGCACATAAGCCTTTTTATCTTAGCATTGTGCTTATTTGGAATTGGAATTTTAAATAAATGAATAAATAAATAATATGATGAGAAGACAAACAAATAAACGAGTGGCAAAAACAAATGAATAGAAGCTCCAAGCACACAGTTACCTGTTCCAAGGCAGACAATAACAACATCCGCTGCTAGCGTGGCATTCTTTATTTCGTCAGCATCGTAGTGGCTGCACCAGTTGTCGTTGCAACCCTTAGCCAGGACAACGTTGTCGGCAGCCGATTTCAAACCCTGGAATGGAGTGCTAGAATAGCGGACATCAGGGGTCGCACTGTAGTCACCATAGAGTTGCTCCAGATTGTCAGCCATTGGTCCAACGATCTTCAGGAACAAAACACAATGAAATGTAAGGCTCAGATAACACAAAGGAAAGGTTTAATTAGAGATAGTCTTAAACTATAAAGTGGAAACATTTTTGATATTCAATCCTAGGCAAAGCTGGGCTGTAAGGCTAATAGTTATTGCATAAAATATATCTGAGAATATATATGACGTAAAATTTTATAGTAATTTGAGTGGCGGCATCTGGTTCATTTAGGCATCAAGACATATGCCATGTGTCCGGAACATGAAACTATTATACACAACAATACAACTTTTGAACTTACATTATGTATTAAGTATATGTATATATATATATAAATATATCTATAAATTATATATATCACTTATTTGAAATATTTTGTTACAAGTAAACACATGCCTGTGCAGCAAAGTGCCATATCAATCAGTCAATCAACCAATCAATCAATCAATCAATCTCCTACCGCCAAGTTTTTAATCGTGCCCTCCAGAAGTGGCAAGACGTTCTCGTTCTTCAGAAGCACAAAGCTCTTCATAGCAGCAATAATTGCGAGTCGCCTGTGATCGACACTCTGGACGACGGAGACATTGATCGATTCGTACGGATTCATCTGTGGAGGATCGAACGATCCGTGTCGCATTCTCACATAGAACAGCTTCTTCACTCGTTCAACGATCGTACCGTAAGAGACCATGTTCTTGGCGACTGCGTCGTACAGCTGAACATAGGCGGGCGATGAACCAAGTTCAAGGTCGACACCAGAGTTGGCTGCCAAGGCAACGGCCGCAAGAGTGGAGTTAACGTATTTATGACCGGTATAGATGAGCTCTATGGCACCCGCATCGCTGATGTAGAAGCCTTTGAAGCCGTATTCCTTGCGGCCGATCTCTGTCAGAAGTCGCTCGTTGCCGCAAGCTGGTACCCCGTTGATGCTATGACAAAAAAAAAAGCTGCCTGTCTGATAGATTCAAAAAAACTAGCCTAGTTCAGCCAAATTTCACTTGTGGCAAATCCTCTTGAGGTTTTCAGTCAGATACAGCAATGCCTTTTCCCTCTCCCTACACCTTTCTGACACCCTATACCCTCTGCAAACATGCTCTCCCTCAGATCTCTTCCCCTCTCTCGTCACGGTAAAGAAATTGAGTTGTACTCATATCAAGTTGCTGCCAGTTATATGCCACCTTTTGTATATGTACAAAATGCATGAAAGAACACTTGTGCATTCAAACGTTTTTATTATGCTACATGAAATGTGCATTACAAAATTACAGTAGAATTTGTGCCAAGACTGTTCAAACTACTGAGGCATTAGGCCTCAATCATGCATGATAAAAGAAACCTGAACTGACTTTCATCGTAGAACCTAGTAGTCTTAAATTACAGCAAGTTATGTAAGTCAAACAAAAGCCAAATTTTAAACAGACAAATTAGACCAAAATTGAAACAAATCAGAATTGTTAGAGACAAGCCAAATCTGTGACAAACAAATAATGTTTAAATGATAAATTAAGCCAAATAGATAAGTTATAAGTTAAATTAATACACACAAAAGAGACAACCATCTATTGAGGCTCTGTGCACTCAGAAGATGGCCCTTTAGAAGTCATTAGACTTTATCCTATTAGATTAGGACTACTTTCCGACCTACCGATTGAAGCTGCACATGAGATTCAGGGAACCAGCCTCAATGCAACGCTTGAAGTGCGGCATAAACGTCAGACGGAAATCCCGTTCAGAGACCTGGAAATAAAACGAAAAGAAAGATAGCAGACGACAATCATTAGCTAGTACAGATATGCAGGAGCCACACTTTCAAACATAGAATTGAGTCCATCAAATCATTTCATGTATTAGACGTCTCATCTGCAACAATCATCTACTGCACTTTTGTATGTATGTATGTATCTCGTGTGGAGACTTTGCCACATCTGGAATATCGTCATTATCACTGAGAAATGCTTTGACAGGTTCTTGGAAATTCAGACAGATATTATTACCAATTATAGTACTGTTAATGTTGCAATGCTAACGTTGTTACTCGCTTTCACACGGCTGGACTCACACATATTCTCTTCTGAAGTCTCATCTTACCTGGCTGGACTTACACATATTCTCTTCTGAAGTCTCATCTTACCTGGCTGGACTCACACATATTCTCTTCTGAAGTCTCATCTTACCCTTGCTTCGATCTTTGGCTGCAGTCAATCGCATATTTTAACTCGTGTATAGTGCCGTTTCCTTCGGCCTTGACTGTGTTGCAGCCCTATGTAAATGGTAATATTATTATTAATGAATTTCCTGTTGGCCTTTAATAACAGTAATTCTGTGTATGAAATGTAATGGAATACTAGTGTAGCACATCTTAGGAGCCTCTCAGAGGTGCTGACACAATCAGTCAGATGGAATAACGTGTCTTTTATGCATATGTAACTATGAAATAGTAATATAAAACAACCAACCACAGAATTGAAGCTGAACCTGGATGAAGGAATGTCTTCCGGTCCGGAGTGAACAGCAAAGTGCTTGCAACCAGCGTTCGCTCTGACGTAACGAGGGTGGTCGCCCTGCAGCCCCGACACATACGCAGCGGTGAGCGCCCCCGTGAGGAAAGGATCTTCACCGTACACTTCCTGAAATCAAAAGTCAACCAATAGGATAATTTCAATAAGTACATACTGGACATATGCAAATTAGTACAATTTCATTACAGCTGGAAGTGTGAAATATGAATTTGTGTTTGTGTGTATGTAGGTGTGTGTGTGTGTACATGTGTGTAAGTGTATGGTTAAGTTAGTGAAATGTAAAGTCTACCTGACTTCTGCCCCACAGCGGGTGACGAAGGATGTTGATGCATGGGGAGAAGCAGCTGATGCCCTTCTGAATAGGGTACTGGCCCTTGGACTTGGCATCGTTATAAGTGCCACGTGCCTCTGTGCTTATGACCTCTGCCATTGCTTGGATTAGGTCAGGGCTAAGGTCAAACAAAATAGACAAAAACATTCATTATTGGTTATATGAATAAAGCAAAACATGGAATAAGATTCTAGTAAATATTAGGTTAATACAATAACCTGTTTAGTATCGAGACATACTTTAACGGTTTTAAAGGCAAGTGTAAGGTAAGTGCCAAGTTTGGGAAAAATCGTATTTTAGTGTATTTTGATATTGACCTTTTCGTCCACTCATATTTTATTTTTAGCGTATTTTAATATTTCATGCGAATGTATGTCCTGGTTCCAAATTCCATTCATATTAAAACTGTTTAATCTGATTACATAGCACCTTACTTTAATCATGTTCATGCTGATTGAAATTGTTTTGTCTTTCTGGCAAATCAAAAGCACAAGATGTAATCACACTAAAACAGTTAAATTGCAAACAATATTTGATGAATAGTTAAATATCATCCACTGATGCATTGATTCTAATTGTGCTCAGCAGTGCATAAATGATCTCTCATTTTTATTTTATTTATAAAAAGCCTATAGATAACTAAATGGGCTTGCCACCTTCTATATCAAAAGTTTGGTAAATTCGTATTTTAGCGTATTTTGATATAGACCTTTTCGTCCGCTCGTATTTTAGCGGATTTTAATACTTGACGCGAATATATGTCCAACTTCACCTTAAATGGAGACATGATCGATGAAATGAAGACCATGTATGTAGAAACTGGATTGCTGAAAGGAATTATGCTTAAATTTTAGTTTAGTTTCTCTACAAATGTCCGCAATCTGGGCGTCACTCTGGACAGTACTCTATCCTTCTCTGCACATATCTCTATCTCTCTCGGTCCAGCTTCTATCATTTGCGGCGACTACGCGCCATCCGACGATCTGTGTCTTCGGCCATTTTTTCGACCATGGTTCATGCCTTCATCTGCTCCCGCATTGACTATTGTAACTCATTACTCATCGGCCTACCAAAACTCCGCCTCACTCCGCTCCAGTCTGTACTCAATGCAGCTGCTCGTTTGATCGCCCGTCTTCCACGTTTCTCACATATTTCTACTTTCATGACTCAACATCTTCATTGGCTTCCCTTGATTGATAGGATTCATTTCAAAGTTCTCTTTCTTACATTCAAAGCGTTGTTGGGTCAAGCTCCACTCTATCTACGTGAACTTGTCAGGAAACCTATCTCAGCTACCACCAGACGTTCTCTCCCTTCTTTAGACCGTCACGATCTTCTAGTACCGCAGTCTAGAACTGCCACAGCTCAGCATCGTGCCTATGCCTCTGTTGGCCCATTTTTATGGAACAGCCTTCCTGCTGTGACTCGTGCTGCAATCTTATCTAGTAACACAACTGTTTCTGCTCGTTCTCTTAAGACTTTTCTTTTTTCTAGGGGTTTTTCGCACTGGGAGCGCCTCTGATTAGGTTGTACTGTGAGAGGCGCTTTATAAATCCGTAAATAGAATAGAAAATAGAATAAATTGAAGCTGGATTAATGAAAATATCATGCTTAAGTATGCTGGACTGATGCGAGAATGTTGTTATGATGGAAGTGGAATCGATGTAAACAAGGCCGTGTACACAAAAACTCGAATGATGAACAGAAATTTAAATGGGAGCTGGATTGATGAATATAACATATATAAATGGAAATTGGATTGATGAAAGAATGCCGCTATAATAATAAAATACGCTATTTGCTTTTGGCAAAGTTTCACAAGACTAAAATACGCTAAAATACGATTTCACCAAAACTTTTATTGCAATGTATTGTAATGCAAGGCACAACAAATAAAAAGCTTGTGAATAAGCTGATTCCCACGACTTCTCTTTGTGGGCGCTGTAGAAATGCTGGTTTAATTATAGTAGTTAGGACTCAAACTTACGCATGATATTTTGGGCGTGGCTTGTATGTGGACACAGATTACATATCATAATGAGAACGCAAGCAATTGTAATACAATGATAACACGCTCATGGTAAAAACTATAATTTGTTATAATTATGCGTCATGAGGGTCGGTTAGGGTCAGCTTAAGCATTGTGAGGGTCGTATAGGGTCAGGATATGCATCGTGAGGGTCAGTTAGGGTTAGTGTTAGGGTCAGTGTAGTTTTAGACATATACAAAGATTCATTTTACTTACTCCTTTTGTCAATCAAGCACCAGAAGTATTTCATTCTCACCAATGGCAGCAGACCAAAAGATCAAAAGTTTGAGTCCTAACTACTATAAGTAAGCCGAAATGTTGCGATTACGATATACAATTTGATTAGAATAGGATTTTAGTAAATCTGGCTCTGAAACCCTAACACATTTGCTACTTAGGCCACGATAGTGCATCACTTAAAAAGTTCTGGCACTTGATTTGATTAGGTGTGATTCAACCTGAAGGTGGCGCCAAGTCCGATCGACTGCGGGAAGGCGGTAGCTTGGTTTGGTTTAACGAGCCCACGCAGACACTCAGTGTTGAAGTTGTACGGGGGTATACCAAGTCGCTGAATTGCCGGAGCTGCGTCTGGGCCACCGTTGGCCATCTGTTCCACCATCTCCTTTAGGGTGAGTCGGTCAACCAGATCCTCCACTCGTTGATCCCAGCTGAGAGAAGTGTCTCGGAATGGATAGTCTGCACCCAGTCCATCGGTTTTCCACGTCTCCACAACGGATGCAAAGGCGAAAACCGCTACAAGAAATAACGCTAGCAGATTCAAACTGCGATTCTGTAAACGCATTTTCTCTTATTTACCCTACCGTTCAAAACCCAAGAAAATAACGATATGACGGAACCGAACAACCGTAGTCTACATATACAGTACCATTCTCGTGACCAAGTCTTATGACAACTATGCAAGGACCAATCTACCACATGACTAGAAAGTCCGTCTTTAAACAACAAGTGTGCGCGCAGCCTTGTGACGGACAGGTAGGTGTGATACCTACCTGTCCGTCACAAGGCTGCGCCCACATAAGGTGCGGTCTTTGTCTGTCTGTATGTCTGTCTGTCTGTATGTATGTATGTATGTATGTATGTATGTATGTATGTATGTATGTATGTATGTATGTATGTATGTATGTATGTATGTAAGTATGTACATAAGGTGCGGTCTTCCTTGCATGAAAATTACATTGCCGTTTATTAAAAAGTTTATTATAACTAATGTTTTTGAATATGGACTCATTAAAAACTGTATTTTAATAGTAGAACATTGCCTGTGGTGAGTGAAACATAATAATATTAAATTGCAGATATACAAATTTACAACTGGGTGACATCTGTTGGTAAGGAAGTTGTACTCAATATGCAGGTATTATCGCGCGACTTTCAATTTCGCTTTTATTGATTCTCAAAAGCTTAATGACACCCGATAGATACGAAAAAATTTATCATCATCATCGTCATCATCATCATCATCATCATCATCATCATCGTCGTCGTCGTCGTCATCATCATCATCATCATCATCATCATCATCATCATCATCATCATCATCATCATCATCATCGTCAGTGCTTAAATGGGCCTGGATGGTCATGGACGGCGTCCAGGCACTTATTTTCACGGCTGGACGCCGTCCTGCCACTTATTTGGCCAGCACAGCCTGGACGCCGTCCATGAGAGTCCATGCAATATAGTGAATGCCTATTCGTACGTTATTGTCAACAGCATTCAATTATCTACTATTCCAAAAATTCATATTTTCAGTAGGCCTAATTATTAAATGATGAGCTGATCATGACTAGTAAGTTAGTAAACTAATCAAGTTGAGCTACAAACCATAGCACTTATAAAATTGAACCGAATTTCTTCTATTTCAAGTTTCGAAACGATGATACGTGTATGTCTAGCTATAGATAGGTCATTTTTTACTGCTAATGTAAGTGCATGATGTCGGGTTGATCATCGATAAAAAATTTTGAGAAGACCAGTTGCCCCACCAGGGCAGATTTGCTGTTGTTCTGGAAAAGGTCTTACCTAGTGATCAATTTCAACCGGAACGCTGTTCTGGCATCTTCTGGAGAGCTCGAACGCCTTTCCGCCACCTCAGCAAGTAAATTAGGCGGAACGCCGTTCCGCGCAGTTCCACTAAGTTGTTACTTTTTGCTTCGAAGTTTTTGACTGCAGCTATATACTATATAACATTTGCACTTACGAAAGATGACCATGTTAAAGGTATGAGCAATTATGGGATGTAGTCAGTGGCCCCCGCACCTTATGACTGGCCGAACAAAGACTGCCGAAGCATGTGCCTCTGCACTTTCTACAACTTACGGGATCGAGGGGGCACACAATCACAGATGTTTTCATTATTGGCACAATTACATGGGCATTTATGGTTTGCTAGTCAGCTGATATCAAATGGCTCAGAGACACCAGTTGTCAGTCTGAGATGCACTTTTACTCATTCACATTGATGTAAGCAAAAAAGTAATTAGGTCTACGTGCATTTTAAACCGTTATAGCCCAAGGCTTCTGCACTCAAGTGTAGGCCTACAATAGTCGGTAGCATAATTTAATTTCTGTTATCAATTATTAGTCTAGTGTTTTTGATAGGAGAGGCTTTGCGACTTAACCAGTCACTAGTAACCTACATCAACTCTTAGAGGTAGAGAAGAGCTCAGCCATGCCTGGAAAGCATGTTCATTGCGGCGAACAAGATATCGCCACATTATCAGGCCTAAGATATAAACAGCATCAACCGATAAACAGGCCCACGCTCGCACAGCCCAATAAACCGATCAACAGACCCACGCGCGCACAGCCGCATCAACCGATCAACAGACCTACGCGCGCACTGCCGCATCAACCGATCAACAAACCCACGCGCGCACAGCCGCATCAATCGATCAATAGACCCACACGCGCACATCCGCATCAATCGATCAATAGACCCACACGCGCACATCCGCATCAATCGATCAATAGACTCATACGCGCACACAACCGCATCAACCGATCAATAGACTCATACGCGCGCACAGCCACATCAACAGATCAACAAATCCACGCGCGCCCAGCCACATCAACCATCAATAGACCCACGCGCGCACAGCCGCATCAACCGATTAACACACACGGGCGAGAACAGACGCAACAGGCCAGGTGACCCACGCAAGCTTGTGTAACGTACATCAGTTTGCTAGCGTTGTAAGTTACGATTGATAATTTACGAAGGATATTTCTGTGCGGTTCCAGGTTTATGTCCTGGTTCAAGAACGTTTTAATTAAACCGCTATTCAATAGCAACGTTTTCTTGTTCTGTAGTCAAGTTTTCTAATCCTTGGCGCCTTAGCTGTTCAAAGCTATTCTTAATTGGATTTAGTATAATTATTTGTAATTTAAACACAGATAGTTATTATCTGGATAGGTGTACTGTTTTCTTTCAAAGCGGAGTAACTGTATAGGGACCTTGAGCAAAAGTTATTATCATTCACGCCCAATAACTTTCGATTACCGCCTCTTATCAAAGAAAGCAAAATGAGGATAATTTGAAACTTTATTTACTGGTTCCACAGCCACAGAGAATGCCTTCGTACATAAACTTAACGTTCAGCAGAGGATATAACACATTATGATGATTAATTTTTAGTCAGACGATTGTAGAAGAAGCCAGATAATAATAAAATGTTCAATTACCGTTTACGCGATTATTTATTTTTCATTTTAAAGTAAGAAGAGGATTGCCTCATCTGACTCTTGCCTCGTCTTGAGAGTTATGCCTCGGCACTCGCCTCTTCTTGCCTCATACTGGCAATGGGCCTGGTTGTCTGTTTGGTCTTTTCAATCACCATTGTTTGGTTTTCTCTGTGTTGATCAATCGGTAAAATTGTCTAACTTTTTAAAATTTGTATCCTAGACAGTAGCTCTACAGGAGACCAACGCTGTCAGTAATCGGAGATAATTTACCATCCCTTCATTTAATTTGATTGCTGCATGCTTCAGACTGAGGAACATTAACTGCTTCTGACACAATGAAACTAGGCCTACACGCCTGCATCTAAGGGATATTATGGGCTAACATTGGCATGTCTGTCTATACTTGTCTGGCCATGGGGCAATTGATCTCGAACCGAAACTGTGCTTATTATATCTGCCTATTAATTATGATCACGTCAATTTAATTTGACTAAGCGCCTCTATAGGCCTACTTTCATGCATGAATTATAAAACTTTTCGAGTTATTTCATGTTGAACATATTTGTTTCCTGGTTCTCCTGCGTCACCATCGATCGCTTTCTTCTGGAGCGCCATAGACAGCGGGGTGGGGTAGGAGAAACGCCCGTCCACCAGTTCACACAGTTCCACCACCTCCGCATGTACAAATTGACCACTGGCCTTACCAATCAAAATGGAAGAACAGCAGGAAATAGACCAGAGGAAGCCCGAGAACAATGATCCTGGACTGGATGATGGAAAGGGGGATAAAAAATATGAAGGTGGAGAGTGGAGATCCATGAGAGAGAGAGAGAGACAGACAGACAGACAGACAGACAGACAGACAGAGACAGAGACAGACAGAGAGGCAGACAGACAGACAGAGACAGAGAGACAGAGACAGACAGACAGAGAGACAGACAGAGAGTAGTGTCGACATTGGACATACGAACCTGTCAATAGAGGGCGGAAAACTACAGGTAAAGAAGAAGAAGAAGAAAAATTATGGCCTTACTGCTATACAGATCACTAGCAGCCTACTTCAAATCTGATAATAGAGATATAGAAAGTTTGAAACCATGCTTGGGAAGTGGTGCGGCGAACGCGATATCGCCACATTCTTCAGGCCTAAGAATAAAAGAATCTGTAGCCAATGCCTCGAATGGCAGATCTGTAGACTGGCCCCAAGATGAGACAATTTTTCAACACGGTTAACGATCCACTATGTGTCAGAAGAGGCTGAACAGCATCAACTGAAAGACTGTTAGGCAGAAGTTATTTTAACAACTCTCGGTGCATTGTTTTCTCAGTCTATCTGGAGGTGTATATTGTTTGACACACTTGCTTAAATTCTATATAGACTAAATTCAATTCTAGATCAATTTTGACTAGTGCACGTTCATCTGCAAGGAGACACAACTCTCTGTAAATAGGGCGGGGAGCACTCCCAATCATTCTTACCCCTTCTTTCAAAATGCTGCTGGCGCCACTGGTCCCTTGTCGACAATTTCACAAAGGAAAGCAATTCTCTGTACGCATAAAATCACAACAAATTGGGTCCTACTACATGGGCTCCTTATTGGTCCTATTATCAGGGTTACATACGAGCATTCATTAACGAAACGGGAAATTCATAGTGTCATTATCTCGATCTTCAACTCCATGAATTTTGTGTCCCTATAATTTTTCAGCTCGGTGTGTTTTACAGGAATGAGCCTACATCCAGAGGTATTTATTTCGCCGGGATGAAAGGAGGCCTATAGGGAAGAATTTAGACCAGAGGATGAGACGGTTGGATTATTCGTCTCTATACGTACTTAAAGGTATTGTCATGCGCATAAAATGATCAGAAGATGCTTTAATCCGAAAGTGTTTGATGTGACGCAACATGCTTCGTATATCTATCCATTATCCTCGGTTTTCCAATCAAAACTAAAGTCTCATCTACTCTAGAGTTCGTACATTGACTCATCTGATCCTCTGCTTTTCAATCTTCCTCGATATAAATGAGACACATCTTACCACCAGCTTCTCTGTCTCTATCTCTGTCTCTCTGTCTCTGTCTCTCTGTCTATATCTATCTATTTCGTTCCAATTCAATCAATTTAATTCATCTCTTTCTGCCTCACCATCGAGTCCTACTTCTTTGTTTCTCCTTGTATGTCTCTCTTTCTCTCTCTCCATCTCTGTGTCTCTTGTTTTCTCTCTGTATCTTGCCCTCTTTCAGTCTGTCGTTCCCAATGCCATTGTCTCTGTTTATCCGTCCGTCATCTGTCTATCTGTCTGTCTGTCTGTCTGTCTGTCTGTCTGTCTGTCTGTCCATCACCATCGTCAACGCAGCCCTGTTGCTTCGACAGTCGACCGCGGTTCCTATTGCAATAGCAGCCGCAGTATCATCATTGTCATCGTCAGCAGCAGCAGCAGCAGCAGCAGCAGCAGCAGCCGTGCATTTGGTTGAGCCATTACTCCAAGTGATGCTAATTATCCTGAGAATCTCCTCGTCGTCGATAGACGAGTTGGATAATTGTGAACGAGTCAGTCCAGCTGATACAGAGATAGACAGAGAAGGAGACGGAGAGAGACAGAGACAGAGTCAGAGAGTGGGACACAGCGTATAAGAGTCGACGAGCGAACGACCGCGTCAGCTTTCTCTCTAGTATATCATCAAAGGGACGTCTATATATAAACATATGTGTGTATACATATACATATATGTACGTATGTACGATTACTTTATACATATGCATTGCATGTTTTTGTTTAATGCACCATTTATCAACGACGGTTGTCATAGTTCATCTGTAGATATCTTTTAGTATTTATACCGTCAACAAAACAGCCGCATACATCTATGCAAATGTAGAATCATTATATAATCCATTTACACACATGTGTTATACATTATTGTATGTATATAGGCTAATATAGATCTTATCGTACATTTGCACGCGCAATTCATCATGCATTTCCATATATGCGTAATACAGACGAATGATATAGTGTACATTTGCATCCGAATGTCCAAATAGGCATGAACAGCATGAAGAAATGCCTGCATGAGAATGCAGGCATTGCACATTCAGTCTGATAGCATTATGCTCACAGCCCGTATACGTCATTTGCTTAAGACTGATAAAATTCTCAGCAGGTATCTTCTCCCTATACTGATCGGCTGATGTACTCTACCTGCATCGTAGGAAAGATCAGTTTCACAGCCTACAGTGGTTAAGTAACGTCTAATCATCTAGTCAACGTCTTCCTCCCTCCCTCCATCCATCCCTCCCTCCCTCCCTCCCTCCCTTCCTCCCTCCCTCCCTCCCTCCCTCCCTCCCTCCCTCCCTCCCTCCCTTCCTCCCTCCCTCCCTCCCTCCCTCCATATCCCTTCTTTCCCTCCATTCCTCTTTGCATTTCTCTCCCTCCCCTCTTGCTCTCCCTTTCGCTCTCGCTCTCTCACTCTGTCTTTGTCTGTCTGTCTGTCTGTCTGTCTGTATGTATATATATATATATATATATATGTCTCTCTCTGTTGTGTGCGTGTGTTTCTGTGGAGCTTAATAGTTCTCGGTTTTCCTCAGTGAACGGGTTCAGAGACTGATTCGCGGTTACCAGCCGTAATGAATGCTGGGGAGATGAATGACCACTCGTATGCCAAGGCTAAGAAAATGAATGCGCTAACAATTCAAGCCAGTTCTGATCTCAGGCTAGCCTAAGTGACATAAAGTGACTGCTCTACTTCTATAGACAATTGGATCGGAGTCTTTTCTAGCTCGTGTGGAGGCATCAGGGCGAGATCGACTTATCTTCTAGCGCCAGTTTATACAGTTGTTGACCGAGAGTGAAATCAAGGGATCGGTCATTCTCTGACGATGCTCCGGAACAACATCCATCTCGCTCCCGTTAGTAACACTTGGCTTTCTCTTGTTCTTGTGAACATCATCGTAGTCGTAGTTGCAGTCTCGCCGTTATGTTAATGAATCGTCGTCGTCGTCGTCCTCCTCATCATCATCCTCGTCATCATCATCATCCTCCTCATCATCATCAGCATCAGCATCAGCATCAGCACCATCATCACCATCATCATCGTCGTCGTCATCATCCTCCTCCTCCTCCTCCTCCTCCTCATCATCATCACCATCATCATCGTCGTCGTCGTCGTCATCGTCGTCGTCGTCGTCATTATCATCATTCTTATCATTAATCGCTGTCATCGTCATTGTCCTCCTCCTCCTCCTCCTCATCATCAATCGTTTTCGTCATCATTGTCGTCGTCATCATCATCATCATCATCAGCAGCAGCAGCAGCAGCAGCAAAGGAACCACCATCACCCACCATCAGTAGTAGCACCATCGTTCCGCACACGGGGACCTCAAGTGGTGTGGCGTCCATTCAAAATGGGAGCGATGTTCAAGGCTCTGAACCGTTGAATAATTCATTCAAAAATGAGTGGGCCCACTAAATACGGTCGAGAACATAAACAAATACGGTGACCATACGAAAAAGTGTACATATACATTTATATCATCATCATCATCATCATCATCATCATCATCATCATCATCATCATCATCATCATCATCATCATCATCATCATCATCATCATCATCATCATCATCATCATCATCATCATCATCATCATCATCATCATCATCATTGTCGTCGTCATCGTCATCATCGTCGTTGTCGTCGTCATCGTCGTTATCATCGTCATCATCATTTCGTCATCATCTCTAGTGTTATCATCGTTATCACTATAGCCTTCGTCATCAGTAGGCCTAGTTGTTATTTGCAATTTCTCCTTTTCCAGGCAATGATGTCCGGAGTTTTATCAAAGATGGCTGCGCTAACCCGGAAGTGGATCTGTAGGAGCGGTGAAAAGGTCAGCATCCGTTGCAAAGCCGGACTACTTCTGATTGCAATCGTTTCCGGTTCATTCAATTGTTGTTCATCCGCGCGGGGAATAGTCTATAAGACTGCTGACGTCACTGGCAAGGGTTAGTATGCTATATTTAGTTTAATAAACTCACATAACGCATTACATCTATCGGCACAGAGTAAACATGTGCCTGTCTTCTCTATCTATGTTACTTTCTGCCAATGGATGTGCTAATGTTTGTCTGCGTATTTTTTTTCTAGCTCTCCATATCTTTCTGTCGATGGCCTTTTCTTCGTTTTCTACTTCTTTTCTTTCTCCGTGTTTGTGAATGCTGTCTATCTGACAGCACCTATCTATCTATCTATCTATCTATCTATCTATCCAACCATCAATCTATATATACATCCATCTATCCATCTACTCATCTATCTATTTGCTTCTCTCTCTGCCTATCTGTCAGTCCTATAGTCTATTTATCTGTCTATCTAATTATCCATCTATCCATCCATCCGTCCATTCATCCATCCATCCATCCATCCATCCAACAATTCATCCATCCATCTATCTATCTATCTAACTGTTATCAATCTATCTACCTATCTATCAGTATGTGTGGATATATCTGAACGTCGGCTATTTCTAATAAGCTTTCGTTTGACTGAAGATGCGAATGTTGTGGTGGGGTTGAGATTCTCTTGTTAGGGGACTTGGGGGATTTTTTATGGAGTGTTTAGCGTTCTCTGGCGACGCCCGTTGCCTAGGAACCATGGTCAATAGAGAAGGCGTTGATTCGGTTCTTGGGCGTCGAGGGCTGAAAATGAATATCAGACAAGCAACTGACCGTCCGACTGACCATGTAACTGCCGCTGACCACCAAAATGACCATAAAAGTGGTCGTCCTTGGGAGTAAGGGGACGGTTGCATAGTGAGGCGTAAAGGTCATGACCTTTTCCAGTCTCTCTCGTCTTTGTTTGTTTCTCCATGTCTTTGTTACACTGTCTGCTCGATACTCGCTAACTCGCTCGCTCACTCACTCACTCACTCTCTGTCTCTGTCTCTTCTTTCTCCCTGTATGTCTGTCTGTTTGTCTGCCAAACCCTAGGACCTTAATACCGTATCATGCCAATTCTCGCACTGTCTGTCGCGTCATGCCGAATCTTATCCGACCCAATGCAATTTATCTCCTCGCCATTTATTGTCTCGCTTCTCGCAGTTCTTCAAACGGTCGGTAGCTACGAAAGTATTCGCCCGTATTCAACAGAAGCAGATAATCACCACGCGCTGCACCACGGGATAGCTTACACCGAATCGTATCCGGTTTACGGATTCCGGTTAACGACCCGCATTTCCTGTCGTAAAGTGAATTCCGTCAAACGAGAGTCGGCTATCAACCGATCTTGTCCCTAGTTCTTTATGAGTGTTGCACATATCAACTTTCGGTATTTTATGCTGGATTTATAGCACGAAGGAACCGTCAAGTTTGTTATCCATATTCACGTTCTTCTTCTCTTCTTCCTCCTCCTCCTCCTTTTCTTGTTCATCTTTTTGCCCTCCTCCTTCTTTTTTCCTCTTCTTCCCATCCTCCTCTTCTTCGTGCTTTTGTATTGTCTTCTTCTTCTTCGTCTCCCTCTTCTTAGTTGTCTTCTTCTTCATCCTTTTCTACTGCCCCTCCTTCTCTTTCTCCTCCTCCTCCTCTTCCTCCTCCTCCTCTTCTTCTTCCTCCTCCTCCTCCTCTTCCTCCTCCTCCTCTTCTTCTTCCTCCTCCTCTTCCTCCTCCTCCTCTTCTTCTTCCTCCTCCTCCTCTTCTTCCTCCTCCTCTTCTTCTTCCTCCTCCTCTTCCTCTTCCTCCTCCTCCTCCTCGTCTGTAACTGTTAAATGTTGCAGTTTAAATTACAATCAATATCACCATATTCAAATATAGCCTTCTTTATATAAAACAGAGGGCGAGCGATAATCGGGAAAAAGCAAAGAATATTTTGCCGTTTGACTACTGACGCGCAGAAGCTTAGCATGGAATAGACTAATTGGGTCACTGTTAGTGCGATAAATAATAAAAATTAAATTAAAATAATAATAATAATAGTAATAATAATAATAATAATAATAATAATAATAGTAATAATAATGATAGTCATCGTCATAGCTTTTGTCATAGTTATCGTCATATTTTTTTGCTATTTGTCCCAAAATACATGTGATTACTCGGGAACAGAAGCTTTGTTTTTGAATGGCTAATCTTCGCAGATGGGTTTGTTGTTGGAAAAGGTACTCCATGATACGACTGCATTGAAACACTAAACACAGTGCTTAAAGTGTAAAAAAAGAAGTGCCTGGACGCTAGGGGAGAATGTAATGCAAATTTTCTTATAATTATCAAAACATTTAATTGTAATATATAAGATATTTCAAATTATAATAGTAGAACGAAGAAAATGCAGAAAGTAAGTAGCCTATAATGATTACAATCTTATACGTTCCTCAGGATGAAAGAGTATCATAATCATAATTATAGTGTTGTTTAATTGTGGTAACAACTACTGCTAATTAAGCGGAACTTGTTTAAATGAGTGTAAGTTTCTAATAAAATTAAGTATTTTGATGTGATGATGTGACGTCACATTTCGTCGACCCCCTCTTCCTTCTGTCACACATCGTCACAAATTTGTGACCCTTCCCATAGGCGCGTGACGTCATTTATGGACGGCCCCGAGTGTCAAAAAGTTAGGAACTAAAGATTGCAAAGGCAGAGCACCAACATATATTAAGTCGATGACAAATATGGTTTGTGGACTGTGGTCCACTGTCTTCGTTACAATAGAAGTTGGATTGGTGATATCAATGATGCTGGAATAGAAGTTGGATGGGTGAACTAAATTCTTCAAAAACAGATGCTATTTAGATGAACATAATGCCTACTGAAATAAAAGTCAGATCATTGAAAAGAAGAATATTTGCCTAAACAGAAGTTGAATTGACCAAAATGGTTTTGTTGAACAAGAAGCTGGATTTGCAGACATTATTATCAATCCAACTTCTATTTAACCAAATACAATGGGCGAAAAATAGATCTTTTATCATTCGTTAGGCTTTTTCTCCATCAACCATTATATAGTCGTCAATTATTTGTTGGTGAAATATTTGTTGTATTTTAAAGTGTAGGCTGACAGAGAATTGCTTTCCTTTGTGAAATTGTCGACAACGGGCCAGTGGCTCCGGCATGGTTTTGGAAGTTGCAAAAAGAAAGTTTCCCGCAGCGCTCCAAATTAACTGATGCCCTACGATTAGCATTGATGTGGCACTTTAAGTTTTCAGATTCACGATTAGGAATGCACTATTAAATTTGTAAACGTATGTAAACGCGCGAAGCTCGAAATTTTGTTCCTCCTCTTTTTCCTGTTGATAATAACGTACGCTTTGTAGAGGAATGCACTGTTGCATGGACGCTCATGGATGGCGTGCAGGCTTTGCTGGCCAAATAGGTGGCAGGACGCCGTCCATGAACATCCAGGCACATTTTAAGCTCTGACTAAACATCCATAGGTAAGCTCTGAAAGATATACGTAGTCTCTCTGTTATACCTTAGCAAGTCGTTAGTCGAGTATAGGTTGATCAATGGCAAGGCCTACCTGGTATATAGGATTCAGAGTTTCAAAGGCCATGGATACGATGACAAAATAACACCATATTTGGTGTTTTCTATCTGCTGCGATCTCGGCAGCAGAACCTGCCACATCAGTTGATTTGGATGCGGTATGACTGCGCCAAGGATGTCAATAACAGAGGCATCCCAGGCAAGACATGGAGTGAACGTCACGCCATTTGGACGTCATCAGCGTTGATGAAACTCTATTCATGCGATACTGTTCGTCGAAGAGAACAGAGATATTTGCTAGACTGAAAAGAGATTCCAGTCTCTTGTTCCGATCGAAATGTCTCTCTCCTCTTCTTTAGGATTTCGCCAATCTCATGTATTTTGTTTCCTCTGCTCTGTGTGATAGTGTGTCACAAAACAAAACTCAGCAGAACATTGTCACAAGTTACCTAATTAGTGATGTCGACCAGCAAGTTGGTCACGACATGTCTAGCCCGCTAAGAATGTGCTTCCTTAGGCTGCCGTTATGGGAGGTGTGGGTGATTTGGAAACTAGGAGGGGCCTAGAATAGATGACATTGTCTGACATGTACACTGCATATGGGTCCGCTTCGTCCTATTTACCGTCGTCATCTTAGCGAAGGGCCATTCCAGGGTCGTTGCCATCGTCATTGTTGCTGTTTTCGTTGTTGCTGTTGTCTTGCTGTTGTCGTTGTTGTTGTCGTTGCTGTTGTCGTCATTGCTACTGTCGTTGTTGTTGATGCTGAGAAACAAACGTCTGCTTGTGAACCCATCCGCTGTTTCGCTGATCCCTCAGTTGATACAGACTATTATATCATTATATCATATTATATTATTGTCATTGCAATTGTTATTATTATCGTTATTGTTATCATTTTAACTGTTACTATTTTTCTAGTTATTATTAATAATTTGTTATTATTATTACTATTACTACTAATATTATTAATAATTAATTAATATTAGTATTATTATTATGTCTCTTGCTATACCTCCAATGTCATTGGCTGTATTTAATGTAACGAGTGACGATGATGTTTGCGTGTGGCAGGGGGAGGGCGGGCGGGCGAAAGAATCGGAGGTCAAGGTTCATTAAGGAGATGTGAAGCGTAGATGGGATCGATGCATGGTGGCAATCGATGGACATCGATCGCAAGAGGTCGCTCTAAGAGATCGATCATCGGATGCATCGAGGAACGACATCTGACGAATCGAACTGGCAACAGGGTTACACGAAGATTGGACTATTAAGAGGAATGGAGTCAGAGGAGGAGGAGGAGGAAGAAGAGTGGGAGGGGAGGGAGGAGGAGGAGGAGGGGATGGAGGAAGAGGAGGAGGAGGTGGAAGTGGAGGGATGGAATACAGAAGAAGAGGAATGAAGGCAGATGAGGAGTAGGTGGAGAAGGAAGGGAAGAAGCGGAAGAGAAGGAGGAAGGGGAGGAGGAGAAGAAGTGGAAGAGAAGGAGGAGGTGAAAATGGAGGAGGAAGAGGAGGGAGAGGAGGAAGAAGAAGAAGAACAGTGTTACACGAAGATTGAACTACTAAGAGGAATAGATGCGAAGGAGGAGGACGAGGAAGAGGAGGAGATAGAAGAAGAGAAGGATGAGGAGGAGAGAGAGGAGAGAGAAAAACAGGATTACATGATGATTGGACTATTAAGAGAAATAGAGTCAGAGGAAGAAGAGGAGGAGGTGGGGAGAAAGGAAAGTAGGAGTTGGAAGAGGAGGGCGGGGAGAACGCAGAGAAGGAGGAAGAAGAGGAGGAGCAAGTCGAGGGAGGTGATAGACGAGGGAGAGGAGGAAAGTACATGTAAGCTAAGGAGGAGGAGGAGGTACAATAAGGATGAGAAAGAGAAGGAAGAGTAGAAGATAATGGATGGGGCAGAGAGGTTGGAGGGAAAGGCAGAGAATAGGGAGGAGGAGGAGGAGGAGGAGCAGAATAAGGGTGATAAGAAAGAGGAGTTGGAGTAGGATGTGTTGGGTGAGGAAGAATGGAAGGAGGCATGGTGGCAGAGAAGGGAATCAGAGGGGATAAATGAACATGCCTAGGAAAAAGAAGAGGAGGAAAAGATAATGGGAGGAAGAAAGGGGTGAGAGATAAACAAAGAGCAGAAGGAAAGAGGGAGAAAGAATGGTAGACATCGTTGAGGGGAGAGATAAATGGATTAACGGAGGAATGGATGACTGGAAAAAGAAAGCGAGGGGAAAGGTGGAAATAGAGGCAGGGAAAGATAGTGGAAGGACGGGGGAGGGTTGGCACCAAGAGCGCATCAGCATAGCAGGATGGAAGGAATGCAGGAACCGAGTAATGGAGGAAATGATGGAGGGTAACGTAGGAGACCGAAGGCCAAGCAACAGAGTAACATCACGAGAGCAGTGGATGAGGATTCGCGGAAGAAGGAGGAAGCGGCGGATGCGGGAAGAGGCAACAGGGCACTGAGGAACTGGATAAACGAGAGGCATCGAGGCAATGAAAGGGCGGATTGGATGTGAGGAGTTGGAGGGAGAGGATGGAAGTGCGGAAGAACGGGTTGGAGGGATCAGGGGAGATATTTGAAAGAGCGGAATGAGAAGGGGTGGGGGGTAAAGGAGGGAGGGAGGGAATCGATGGATCGGACGGAATGCATGGGGCTGGGTTTATAGGGCAAAGGATGCACTGGAGATTGGAAGAAGAGGCAGGCAGGAGGGCAGGCAGACAGACAGACAGACGAACAGTCGGACAGGCAAGCTGGCTGGCAAGCATGCACGAAGATAGACAGAAAAAGAGGCAGGCAGACAAAAGGACAGGTACGTACTCAAGCTGGCTGGTTAATAAATAGACAGATAGATAGTCGTGCAAGCAGACTTACAAGCAGACATCCAGAGAGGCAGGCTGGCAAGCATACAGGCAGATAGACAGATACACAAGCAGACAGACGGACAGACGGCAAGCAGTCAGGTTAATAAATAGACAGTGCATGCAGACTGACAAACATACAGACAATGTCACACATACACACAAGGAACGATTGTGACAGGATAAACAGATAAAGACAGAGAGAGAGACAGAGAGAGAGAGAGACAGACAGACAGACAGAGAGACAGACAGACAGACAGAGAGACAGATAGACAGACAGAGAGAGAGGGAGAGACAGACAGACAAAGTAACACACACACCGCGAGAGAAAGAGATAAAAACAAATCAAAAGATATGAAAAATTTAATAGTGCATTCCTAATCGTGAATCTGAAAACTTAAAGTGCCACATCAATGCTAATCGCAGGGCATCAGTTAATTTGGAGCGCTGCGTCAGGTCAGAAGGATACTCGAAATTTGGCAACAAAACAAGACAGATAGAGCCAGATGATCTGCGAGGATAAGTTGCGTTTAAGATGAGGAAAACTGGAAGTTATAATAGTGGAGTGTGTGGATCGGAGTAAACTTACTTGAATAATTAGACTTTTGTAGTTTTGTTTTAAATAGAATTATGGGGAGAGTTTAAGGCAGTGGGCGAATGACGAATTTGTCGGGGCATTTGTGGATTTAAAGAAGGAAATTGTTCCAGAGCGATGTGCTGTGTGATATTTGGATTTGTTAGAGTGCTTAAGATGAGTGGATATGGGGGGGAGGGCTTGGGGGGGGAGGGCTTGGGGGGGGGGAGGGCTTGGGGGGTAGGGCTTGGGGTGGGGAGGGGGTGGGCAGGGGAAGGACAGTGATTGAGATAGCAGGGTTTTCTACAAGATCGTGGTGGCTGCACAGTGTGAATATAGTCTGGGAAGATGTGTGGGTTGTATGTAGGCCTACTGCAGAAAGTTTTTGGTTAGAGAGCATAAATGTCTAATAAAGGAAATGAAGAGATTTTCAGCCTGTGACGAAGGATATTTGATTATGAGCAATACATTGATCCTATGCAAGTGATATTTTAATAAGTAAAAGACGCGTAGTTTGAGTAGATTCAAAGTTAAGATAAAGTATAGAGATATAAACATACATACTCACACACACATACACGCACACACACCTACACACACGCGCACACGCATGCATATATATATATGTATAATTTCTTCTCCATACAGAGAGAGATACAGAATCATGTATGTATATACATGTATATATACTACATATGCTGCATATATGTATATCTAGCATTGTATACACAGACATAGATACATGCATGTAGTTACAACTAGATACAGAGACTGAACTTGAAACAAAGAGACGCGAAAGTGATATAGATATACAGATATAACCAAACACATCCACAGAGGCACATGCAGACAGACAGACAGCGGGACAGAGACAGTCGCCTGGGATTTTCATTCGGAAGCCTGAATGATATCATCAATCTTGGCATCTCGAAGGTGTCGATTGGGTAAAGTAGAGAGAAGAAGTGGACGACGATGACGAGGAGTAAAGAAAAGGAGAGTAGGAGAGACGGAAAGAAGAACAGGACAACTAAGAAGAGGAAGGAAAGAAAACGAGGAGGATGAGATGGAAGGTTAGGAGCTGGATACAAAAGGGAAGGGGCATAGCGCAAAGGATGGGCGAGTGTACCACTTCTTCATCTTTACCTCATTTCTACGCCTCTCTTAGCGTTAAAAATCGACCATCTTCTCCAATCCACATCTCCTTTTAAACAATCGTCTTTAGTAGAGCTGAGGAAACGAGTTCCATTCTCGTTTCACCCCTTTCGCTAGGCGGCGGCGTTGGTTAAATGATATGTATAACGTGATGCGCGCCGTGCATGGCTGCCAACAGTTAAGTTAGACTGACGTATTAACTTGTCATCATTCGTTCGTACTATGTACCATTGTGCAAACGAGCAAAATAGAAGTATTAGGGAAGGAAGTAAGGTATGAAAATGGTAGACAGGATGGAAAATAGGTGATTGATGTAAAGATAAATCATAGGATAAAGAGCCTAAATTGATCGGTAACCACAAAAAAGGAACAAGAAGGTGAGTAAAAGAGGAGGAAGGAAAGAGAAATGAAAGAGGAGGGTAAAGAAAGTGCAAAGGGCCAAAGAAAAGTGAGAAGAACTATGGGGAGCGTGGGGCAACGGAGGGACAGCTATGTAGTACCGGATGTCTGTAATCGGATGTGTGGTCGACCCTAATGGCAAAGATGATTTATTTAGACGAAATCTGCTTCGGACTTTCTCGCCTCGCAACACTCGATCGCCAAATTGGTCTCGACAAGGCGACAAGTTGATAAATATTGATCATCTTTTCTAGTAGCCACTGGACACTAAATACTACTATTAGATTTACTTACTAGTCTTTTACACGTAACTTTATTCGTATAAATGGACAATACAAAATTATATGTAAGCTCATAATTATATAGAAATATATATATATATGCATACATGTCATATATTCCTAATCATATTCTAGGCAATTAATATGCATAAATATATAAGCACTACATGTATGCGTACAGACCGACGGACGGATGGAGGAAGGAACAGGAAGACAGACAGACAAGCAGACAGACAGACAGACAGGCAGACTAACAGTACGTGTGTAATTTTATTAATTTATTGATTCATTATGGAATTTAGTCTATGGATCCACCATTTTAGGTCATCTTATACAGGTTAATTTTCAGCTAACACTTCCACACAAAAGTCTTGTTCCACATGATTTCCGGTTTATCTAGAATCTATTTAATGTTCATGACACAAAATTAGCAATTAATTAGCCCACCTGTTGAGTAATTACCACTTGGCGACCATGTCTACGACGCCGCTGTAGAACTTGAAAATATATCTAGGAGAACATAGGAATTGGACAATATGATTATCGGTTAGTGGGAACATTGAGGGCATACCTACATGCAGTCGTCAAGGGCGACTGTGCTGATAGCATGAGCCAATATACATGTATAATTAATTAGCAAACTTATGGATGGTCGGTACCGGACTTTGTGCTGTGCTATGCGTTGTAATTATGAAGTTTGACAATTATTTTGGTAAATGCGCAAAGTCTTCATAGTATATTTTGAGAGTAGTGGTTAGTTATGTAACCGATGCATTCAAGTTACTAATTACAATTACCTCTACTACAGTGAATTAGATTGAGCTACTTGTACATGTTTACGTTAAATTTAGGCACTGATAGAGTTAAGCACTCTGTCAAAGCTGTAGCTAAATAATCGACAATAATGTTGTCCAGTTGTGTTGGCATTCAGGATATATATTAACCATCTAAGAGTTGCTCTAATCTGCAAGTGTCTAAGATATTATATCAGTAATGCATTTGGATATAACTTAGGTCTGAACAGTGCCATGGCCTTAGTGTAATACAAAAACAAGTAAGGTAAAAGCATGAGTTTTTGGACCCTCTTTTATTGACTTTTGGTAAACTGGTAGATGGTGCAATCTATTCATTTCCTTAAAAGATCATTCATATCGTAAACATGTGGAGCTTGTGAGTGGAGCTTGTCAAGGAGAACTCGCTCGAGTGAATAAGCGATATTTATTTTTTTGCATTTTTTGTAATTTTTTTTCTCGATTTTTGAGTTATGTGTGTAAAATTTGATACATTGCATTGTCATGCAAGAGTGACATGTGTGCAAAATTTCAGCTTTGTAAGTCGACGGCAACACACCGAGAAAAGAGTTGAAAGAGTAGAAAGAATTCCGACGATCCGTCCATGACAAACATAACGCAAGCCTAGTTAAATAAAAGAGTGTAATGTTCTCATCAGACGACGCCCGAATAATATTCGAGGAAATGCACACAACATTTCCAATCAACACATTTATGTGCACTTTTTGGCATTGCGTCGTTCAAAGTATCAATTCACAAGATAAAAAGCATGTTAAATATTGCTTAATGTGCTTACATGCTAGATTTTTGAGCTTACAGACAGAATGTTTGATTGGGGATTATTTTCCTATGGTTCGATCATTGGCAAGGGGTATTGGTTGGGAATTTTTGGCTTGGGGCTATTATTGCCCTATAGAGTTTATTTCGCTGGAATAACGTCGCTGGAATTAAGTCGTTCTTTATTCACCCGTCCTTCCACCGGACGTCCTTTTATCCGTCCTTCTGTTTGTCCTTCTACCCATGTACCTCCTATCTTGTCCCTTCGGTTGGCTCTCCTCTTTCTGTTGATACGCCCTTCCAATTCATTTCGACCCATTTCCCTCTGCTGGCGTCGTGACTTAGAGCGTCTTTGTTCGCCTTACGCAGGCGCTATATAAATGACCGTCGCCAGACAAAGACACCAACGGACCGACGGACGGACAAGCCACTCCTTAGAAAGTCCATTTCGAAGAGAGAATGCCATTGGGCGCCTTCCAGTGGCCACATCCTCTTCGGCTTCCATTAAAGGCGGCGACTGGTGAGACCAGAAGATGGATAGAATCGCTAATGGAGATGAACAGACCAGTTTTTCGCCACACGCGCATGCCTCTCCTCCATCGCAAAATGAGCGATCCCTTATAAAAGTCTCCGCTAGCAAATGAATGGTGCCTTATGCTGTACTCTGTCATAAATGAGCGATCCCTTAAAGTACTCGTATGGATGATAAACGATTCTTTATTAGTGCTACTTGCGAACGAATGATCCCTCTAGCTGTGCTAACGATGTGAAAATGAAGGATCCTGCTAGAGCTGCGTCGCAAAGTAAACGATGCTTCCATTTTGGTCGTGTGACGTGAAAATGAAGGATCCCTCTGCTCTTTTATTGCGCCGTAGAAAGAACCGATTTTTCTCGTGTCCAACTCTGCGTTACAAAATGAATGATCCCTTTCATTTCTCCATTAACAGATGAATGATCCCTTCCGCAGTGTCACGGCGATAAACATCGCGAAGCAAATGGAAAATCAACAAGTGTGCATAATGCAGACGCAACGCAATGTTTTGTAATGTTCTGTAATGTGTAACTCAGCGCAACGTAATGTAATGCAATGTATGATTTATATGGTGCATCATAAAGAAGCATTACCAATCCATCCCTGGACGGAAATTAAATGAGAAAAGCGTTACCAATCCATCCCTGGACGAAAATCAAATTAGAGAAACGTCACCAATCCATCCCTGGACGGAAATCAAGCGATTAAAGGATCAATCAATTACTAAATAAATCGATTAGGAGATCGATCGATCAGTCGCATAACGGTCGCATTAATGAGAGAACAAACGATGGAATGAATGAATGATTGAATTAATCGATTGATCCATAAATCAATCAACCAATCAATCGAAGTTCAAAGATAAAAAATTTTCATTAGCAGCTGAAGCCTCTGAACCCGTATGTGACTCCAGCGATGACACGCACCCATGACCCATCCCCACAGGGGACGGAGGAAGTTGCACCCCGCAGACTCCCTCGGGTCACCCAGGGCTTCCTCGTGACAGACCAGTCCCATCTTATCGTTTTTACAGCAGATCATCTTTCCGACAAGGAGCGTCTATCCCTAGGATTAATAATTATTAATATCCGATGAGATGACCAGACACGCACACGCACCCACACGCACCAGATCTAATTATCTAATTAGACTGACTGTGAGAGGTCCTATTGTCTTCGACGCAGGGACGCTGAAGGACCACGTTGTTTAGGATACTACGTCATGCTGACAAATGTCACAATCTTTATCTGTCTGTCTGTCTGTCTGTCTGCATGTCTGTCTGTCTGTCTGTCTGTCTGTCTGTCTGTCTGTCTGTCTGTCTGCATGTCTGTCTGTCTGAGACTGCCTGCCTATTTTTGTGATTCTCTGTTTCCTACCGTGTATTTGCCTCTCTCCGTCTGTTTATGTCTCTGACTGTATGCCACTCTGTGTCTGCCTGTCTGTATGCTTCTGCCTCTATGTCGGTATGTCTCGGGCTTTGTCTCTGTCTGTCTATTCACCCATGTCTGTGACTGTCTGACTCTTCCTGTAGATGTGTATACATTTGCCTTTGTTTCCACATGTGTCTAGTAAGGTTTCTCTATTTATCTCTGTCTCTGTGTCTTACTGTGCTACCCTCTCTATGTGCATGCCTCTGCATTAGTCTGCGTCTGTCTCCATGCCTCTCGGTCTGAGTTTCTGACTCTCTCTCTCTTTCTTTGTCAACTATAATGGCTACGACACACGACCCCGTTCCTGGCCTTTTTTGTATTGCGTTGTATTAATGACCGTTATTATAGGCATACGCATCTCATTAGTTCGCGTGATGCCCTGAAAACTTAGATGCCCCGAAATAGCCTGTCATTGTCATAATTGTAACAATAATTTTATCATTATTGTCATTTCAAAAGATACTGCAACTGCGCCGAAATCGCCTTTGTATTCGCAGACAAAGATTTTGAAAGTCGCTGTGGTATTTATGGCCATTGAGCTGGTTAATTGTAGCATGGTATTCCTATGCTTTGTTGTTTCACTAAAACTTATAGTTTATTTCCGCATTTAAAGCTCTCGGCCTTACTTATTCTAGTCACTACACAGTACTTTACCAAAACGTTCTCTTACACGGCATCTGTGGGGCAGTTCTCGACCAAAACACCTAATTAACTATATTTTGCTCTTTTGGCAGTTACGGCCCATCAGTCTGCGCTATCCAAAACGAACAGCTGATATACTGTATACTTCCAGAATAGAAGAATATACATTTTATATAAGATTAAGCATTTGATAGTTCCACTCCCAAACATCACCTTAATTTTCAAACGTTGATTGGTGCGTTTTGATACCAATGTGTTCAGAATGAGCGAAGATGCAGTATAACTCACTGAGACCTGCTAAACGCGTCCTATCTCAAGCTTTAGCATTTATCACCGATCTCTGTCTTTTACCACCAAAGCTGAGACAGGATCCTATGCCTTAAACGAGATATCTTCGAGTTAATCGTTATTGCAATCATCAACTCCATAATATCAAAACGCGACTTTGAACCTAAGCGCAAAACACTGGCTTAAGCTTCCATAACGTTGACGCCTACTTATTTACCTCTTATCTATTTACTTTATAATCCCCCGAACTTCGCTATCGGGACTCAGAGACCGAACCGTGATCTTACTATACAGCGTAGACATTAATAGTGTTGGATCAACGCAACCAATCTATGGCCGGAGAGTAGCCATTCGACTGTGTCTCTGGAGTCTCTGATGAATTACTTATCTTTCGTCGACGCTCCTCTCGTCCTTAAATGCATATTTCATAACTCGACCGAACGAACTTTGATTTATGTGCGCTGCTCTGTTCGCCCACACGTCACCACCGATATCCATCGCTGTACAAATGCACCTGTAGCAGAATGATACATTACATGCAGGGCCCTACCGAGGGAGGGGCCAGTGGGGCGTGGCCCAGGGCCCAAATGTGGAAAGGGCGCAAATTTCAGGATGGAATAACTAATTATTCCATAAAATGCACTATGTTGAAAATGTGAGGGCGCCAGATTGATGCTAGGCACAGGGCGCAATTATAGCTCGGTACGGCCCTGATTACATGTTGCTACTTCTTCATAGAAAGGGACCTCTCTTGCTTTCTGTGTTTCAAATTCTTTTATCAATTCAGTGTAGTCGAGAATTCGTCCCACGTTATGTTCAACTATTACCAGACTCATTGCCAAGCAGTTCACGACCAATGTCAGAGCGATAGTAATTCTTGAGATTGATCGTTCCTCAAAGGCAACTGTGACAGGAACAGTCAAAGACGTTCTAACTATGATTGTCCAAGTAAGGATAAATTTAGCGTAAGTGTTTGTCAAGCATATATTTGAGAAGAGATTGATCTAGAGAGAGAGAAAGAGAGAGAGAGAGAGAGAGAGATAGATAGATACATAGATAGATAGATAGATAGATAGATAGATACATAGATAGAGAGAGAGAGAGACAGAGAGATAGAGATAGAGAGAGAGAGACAGACAGACAGACAGACAGAGAGAGAGAGAAAGACAGAGAGAGAGACAGAGAGAGAGACAGACAGACAGACAGACAGAGAGAGACAGAGAGAGAGACAGAGAGAGAGACAGAGACAGAGAGAGAGACAGAGACATAGACAGAGGGAGAGAGTAAGACAGAGACAGAGATAGAGACGGAGACAGGCAGACGGACAGACAGACAGACAGAAAAACAGACGGACAGAGACAGTGACATATAGAGAGCAGACGTAATGGGCGCTGCAACTGTATCAGGCTATTTCTCTTGCACTGCCATGGAGGCCCCTAATCTCTGGGATGAGTCCATCCTCAGCAATCTATTCTTAACATTTAAGACTTCCTCTGATCACAAATCTATTATGCCTACAATTGAGAACACGACAGTCTTTAGTCGACCTACAATATACTATTACGCCGTGTTTTTATCTGATGGCACAGAACGGAGGATGCATTTTGTCTAAATTGGTATAATCGAAAACAGCGCGGCTGACGATCGTTCGTTCTTATAGAAAGCCTTAATTTTACACAATTTACTTAATAGGGGGCGCTTTATGCTGAAAATACTGTCTTCAGTGGACCTCCTTTGAGTCAAGCCACTCTGCTCCCGTCTTCCATGCTTCACGTTCCCATAATTTGTTGCGTGTAAGCCCCTATAGGACAAAAAACCCCGGACAAAACCCCCGAACAAAACCCCGGACATTAACCCCCGGACAAAGCCCCCCAGTTTTAGGCAGGACATTATACCCCAGGACAAAACCCCTTTTTGTTGTTTTGGCACGTTCAATAAAATGCCTGACATTGTGTACGAATTAACTCAGAAGGCGACTTTGAGGTGAATCTGTCGAGCAAACAGATTCACCACCTTGCCGTATATGCAACCAAATTATGAACCAAATAATAATATTCTTGTCAACTAAACGCTCTGATCTAAATCTTGAAAACCTACGTCATACCTGCAAATCAAATGTACCAAAGAGAAAAACGTAACGTTGTAGACCAATTGACTAGGCGCAATCATATTAAGGGTCTATGAATTACGCACAGCGATGCATTCAGCGAATACATGTATGTTAGATAGGCCCTACTAATATCAAAAATACCAAGGAGCCATAATTGAGACGTAGGCCTATTATAGCATGTATATGTTGCGTTCCATATTTGCTATTTAACTATTGGACGACGATACCTGAGTGGCCGCATATAAACGGGAAGTAGGCTAATGTCCAAGTGAATTTAGGCTACATAGATAGAGCTGTAAGATGACCTGAAAACAGCAGTCGCATTGAGCCCATTAACATTAGATGAAGGTTCTGTAAAAGTTAAAAACACTTTATTTTTAGGGTTTTTGTCCTACTTTAAAGGTGGATTTTGACCGGGGCTTTTGTCCGAGGCTTATATCCGTTCCCTATTTTTTATGCGATATCCGCGAATGCCTGGAAGTATACCCTTCTCCGAGATAGACAGATGGGTGATTCCTGTTATCATAGGCCTCTGTGTTTCCATTCCTTACTACTGCACCTGCATCTATAGAATGGATAAATAGGCCCTAATAATAATCCTATTATTCAGTCGTTGGAGGTTATTTCTGTCTCTGCGTCACCTGATTATAGCTCTCCGTCTGATAATAATAATTAGCCAACACTCGGTTGTTGAAGAGCGCTATCCTCAGTTAAATTGTGTCATCACCGTCATCGTCGTCGTCGTCATCATCAATGCTTTTTCAAGAGAGAAAGGTATGATCAAAAGAAATGAGACTAAAATTAGCTTCCAAATAAAATAAATTGATCACAATCTATACACCTAGGGGATCTACGTATTAATTTTAGTTCTATTGGTGTGAAGACTTCAAGTAACACCCCCCCCCCCATTTCAAGTTAACCCCGGTAATCTGAAATCGATTTAAGATTACCCCCTCCGTGTTCACATTACCCCCTTTCACAATGAATGAAAATGTTAAATCGTTTTGCTTTCAACTAATGCTAGTTGAAATAAATGTCTGTTGAATAAAACACGTGACACATAGATAGATAGATAGATAGATAGATAGATAGATAGATAGATGGATGGATGGATGGATTGATGGATGGATGGATGGATGGATAGATCGATAGATAGATAGATAGATAGATAGACAGATAGATAGACAGATAGATAGATAGATAGATAGATAGATAGATAGATAGATAGATAGATAGATAGATAGATAGATGGATGGATGGATGGATGGATGGATGGATGGATGGATGGATGGATGGATGGATGGATAGATAGATAGATAGATAGATAGATAGATAGATAGATAGATAGATAGATAGACAGATAGATAGATAGATAGATAGATAGATAGATAGATAGATAGAAGGCTAGTTTTAACATGTGAGAAATATATAAAAGTCAAAGAAATGTAAATTGTGTGAAATCAGTAATACACGAGATTAAAGTGCATCACATCGTTACATACAAACATAAGATAATAAAGATTCAGCCTAACTGAAGAAATTAGTGTAATTACAACAATAATATACATATTCTGGTATTGCCTCCGTGACATCCTGCAGTTGTTCATAGAACTTATCTTTTCTTTGTCGGTGGCTGTATTTGTTTGTGCATACACCTGTATCAGGGTCATCTTGGTATGCCCTGTCTGTGGGCTGGTGGTAATTATTCTTTCACTTACTAGTTCACATCAAATTACAGTTGATATCATTTTTTGCTGACCATTATGCCCACTTCTCTTTCATGCTTGGCTCCACCTGAGTAGTAGATGCTTATTTCTTCAGATACAATATTGCCACTGCAGGTCCATCGCATCTCACTAAGCCCCAATATTTCAAGTTTGTATTCTTACATCTCTCTCACCACCTGTGCCAACTTCCCTGTATCATAATGTTCTTATGTTCCAGTATACAATTTTTGCATTGGCTTTGGTCGTTAAGATTTGAGACTTCTGAGTGTGGCTTATTTTTGGCTTTCACCACGACCCTTCACAGGGTCCATGACCGTCTCATCTCCCGACCGACCGACCGACCTGCCACGACAATGAGTTTGAGCTTTTCATGTGTCTTTTCTGTTGCAAGATGTGGTTTTACATGGGAGGCCCGCAAGCTTGCTGTAGAACCCACCTCATTTTTCCAGGCTTGGGACTGGCACTGCTGAACTGCAAGGCAGTGGAGTAGTTATTTCCGGTGGGGTATCTTGAAAAATGAATTTCAAGTTACCGGGGGTAGATTGAAGCTGATTTCATATTACCCCTGGGTAATCTGAAATCGTAGGGGGTAACTTGAAATCGCCTTCAAGTTACCCCCCGAAGGTAACTTGAAGGCGAAATCGATTTCAAATTGCCCCCCGGTAACTTGAAATCGATTTCAAGTAACCGGGGGGTAATTTGAAATCGATTTCAAGT
>OY365807.1:9330529-9465529 GCA_959347315.1 Bimastos eiseni
ATCCTATTGTCCATTCCAATTGTCCATCCAAGTTGTCCATCCTATTGTCCATCCTATTGTCCATCCTAATGTCATCCTTCATCCTACTGCCCATCCAATTGTCCGTCCAATTGTCCATCCAATTGTCCATCCAATTGTCCATCCAATTGTCCATCCAATTGTCCATCCTATTGTCCATCCTATTGTCCATCCTATTGTCCATCCTATTGTCCATCCTATTATCCATCCTACTGCCCATCAATTGTCATCCTATTGTCCATCCTATTGTCCATCCAATTGTCCAATCCTATTGTCCATCCAATTGTCCATCCTATTGTCCATCCTATTGTCCATCCTATTGTCCATCCTATTATACATCCTACTGCCCATCCAATTGTCCATCCTATTGTCCATCCTACTGTCCATCCAATTGTCCGTCCAATTGTCCATCCAATTGTCCATCCAATTGTCCGTCCAATTGTCCATCCAATTGTCCATCCAATTGTCCGTCCAATTGTCCATCAATTGTCCGTCCAATTGTCCATCCTAATACACATTCTATCGAGCAACCTAGTATTCATCATATTGTTGATCCTTTTGTTTTCGTGTCTGTTATATAATAATTATGTTCAACTATAGGCCTACTCTCTTCTCGGTCATGTAGACCTGTAACCTATTCACGACGTGAATTACATTACGTTGTATAATGCACTGGTATATCAGCCTACATTACATTATTGGGTTCCATTTAGGCACACAATGGATTCATTTCACACTGCATAACTTTGCCCAGATACTCTGAACATAAGTGTCATCTGTCGACAGTAATCCGTTGGTTGGCTACACGTGTGTGCGTGGGCTCCTCACTGGTGACTCTTTCTATAGTTTACTATGCATAGTTTCGATAGTAATAGTCTAGTGATGTAGAAAAAGCGAGATACTCAAAATGCGCTATATTAACTATTAAGAGTCCTAATACATACATACATACATATAAACATACATACACACATGCATACAAACATACATGCATACATACCGGGTACTTAAGATCAAATAGACATTGCATGTATTTGGATGGCTGCCAATAGAGCTCTGGGTTAAAAATTCCATCCAGGGCAGAAATTGACTCAATAATTTCGGATCGCGCCTGTGAATGAGCTGGTTCCCGAGACCTAGCTTTTTGTGGGCGTTGTAGAAATGTCAAGATTACAAATATGATAACTATAGAAGATTGCTGGCCATTCACCCTCATTATCTTCATACGCCGAGGCTGAAAAAATGACGTTGCTAATAATTCACACACATGACTGCTGCCTCAGAGATAGCTTGAGGGACTTGCTTTACATTACGTCATCATTTCAATGCATTATATTTACATTGTAATTGATTTACAATTATTACGTTATTGTAGTCGTCGGTTGTCCTCGGCCAGAGTTGCACCCTGGGGTTTGGATGACCGTTGAGGGAGATACAGCTGTGCTGAGGTGCAATGCCACTGGTCTCCAGGGCAGGATCCGCTGTCTGGGTACCCGGTGGGAAGGCCACATCGTCGACAACTGTTCCCTGCCGACCCCCACCGTCCAGAGTCAGACCCTCAACACACACCCGTTTCCATACAGTAAGTATCAGCCAGTAGGGCCTATACCCTAAAGAGTTCCTACACGCAGGTCTATACGAGCAATGCGTGCGTGCGTGTTAGTGTGTGTAGGTGTGCATGTGTGTGTGTTTGTGTGTGTGTGTTTGTGTGGGTGGGTGGGAAACATAACGTTGAACCGTTTGCCTGTGCCATAATGCGTATACTTTAGAGCAGTATAACTAATCTTAGCTTTAGAGTATACAATGCGCTATAGATCTGTAGTTCTTTCCGTTACTTGAAACAATGTATGTACGGTAGCTGGAGGCTCACGTCCTAGAATGTTAATGAGCCTGCAAGGGCGTGGTCAGTAATAGATTTAGACGGCGGTCCAGTCTTTTGTCGTAACACGCCTACGCTTCGTCAGCATTACGACCGGTTAGTATCAGTCTAGAAGGCAATGTTGTGGGCGTATAAATGTACCTCTGCTCGCGTCATTCTTTGCAGGCATTCTGATCGTTGTGTCGGGAGGAGTGGCGCTCGGAGTCTTTCTCGGAGGAATAGTCCTCGTTTTCTCAGCACGTACTCTCAAGAAGCGAAGGTAGACAATTACGCTCAATTACCCTCGTTTAGGCTTATAGTTAGGTCTATACTTAAGATAGGGTAACATAAGCAGACCCCTTATTGAATTGAAGATCAATTGGTCAGGGCTGTTAGTATGGCGATACTTTGGTATCGCCGCGATACTTTTGTCAGTATCGCAGCGAGTATCGCGATAGTTTTGTTTTGCTGGTATCGCATGTGTATCGCGATGCCTATTTTTAGCCTGAAATTTTTGTACGGTTTCTCAAGAAATATGCGAAGTCAATCGTTGCAATATATATATATATATATATATATATATAGCATCTGTCGGCCATATAAATACCTTGGTGCGAACAGATGGAATATTTTAGGCTTAATAAAGAAATGACCGAAGTAGACCTATGTCCTTTTGCGTTCACTGGTAGAAATGGCTTGCCTAATTAACTTTAGAGTGCTTGCGAATTTAATTGATCTTGAAAACGAATAGGACTGAGGAGACGAATATTGCAAGTGCGATATCAGAGCATTGTGTTCGAACAGCTTGCCTGAAGGCTACTGCAAAGACATTGTGATTAGCCCAAGAACCAATATGCACAGGCCTAGAAAGTTCCCATGTTCCTTCGTGTCAACAGTTTTTGGGCGATATTTAGAAGCCAGAAATTTTAGATCCTTTCAAAACAGCTAGTTGATTCATCAAACTTTACGAAAGACTGCCGGGTGTATCAGCAAAATAAAAAATAATGCCGCTGGATTGGGGCGACAACTGTGTTTAAGAGAAAAGCGTGTACGCGGAAATTTGACGAATAAACCATTCCTCTGGTCTAGCTCCCTTGTGATAGGAACTGTAAGCGATTCATTGGGAAATTTTCTATAATTGTTGGTGCATGATTTATAATTTATGCTAAGATCGAATTAGCAAGCATATTGAAAAGTATATGTATTGGTATCGCGATACTTTTAATTAGGAAGTATTGGTATTGCTATACTTTTTTCCAGTATTGTTAACAGTCCTGCAATTGGTCACTAAGTTGTAAACTCTGAGGCGTATTTTGTTGTAGCTTAGAAATTTCTTAGCTCAACATTTGCATCATTCTCCTACTCGTTATATTTTCACAAGTGAAACTTTTGCTTCAGTACCATACAGTAATTAACTCGTTGCTTATATACATCGTTACTCTTATTCTGTGAATAGGAAAGGCAGGGAAGATATAAGAGGTATGTGATGGAAAAATGAGGCGATTGTAAGGCATGGGCATGGAGAGGTGAGATGGATCATGGACGCAGCAAGTTGAGCCGGGATGAGGTAGGTGAGGAAATGTATAGGGCCTAGTAGAGTAAGATGAAGCAAGACCGGATGGCAAAAATAAAGCAATAATACATGTAGGTGAGGAAATAATATATAGGCCAACGTGTCAAGAATAATTACATGACATATAGGCTATGCAAACAATAACTAGGGTTACTAGGTCTATGGTCCAACAACGTTTTCTGTTCATCAACATCCGGATGAATTATTGCTACACTGTGCAAAAGTAAAATAGAATCAAATAAAATCAAAATAAAAAATAAAAAATGCTTTATTGTTCACCAGTAAATTGCATAGTACAGAATACAACAATAGAGTAACACAGTGCACAATGGGAAACCCCAAAGGAACGAACCGCTCCGCTAACAGAGGTCACCCAATTTCATTCAATAATTATACAACCAATGAAACAATTCACAGAAAAAAAAGAAAACCTTTCGCAATTACATTAATAACAACTAACCAAAAGGTTAACGTAATAGCAACAAGTTCGCCTCGCATAGTGCAGACGTACTCAATTACAAAGTTATATAACAACAACACTGTGCATATCATCAGATCAAATCAATATACAACATGATAGTAACAGCAGGCTTGTAGGCCGAAGTTGATTGTTAAGGATTCTGATCAGTCAGTAGGTATACTTTATACTTATTTTTAAACTGACACAACGTAGACGCGTTAGTTAAAGCAGTTGGCAGCACATTCCACAAGAGCGGGCCATATATTCGGACGCTGTGTTTTCTAATTGTCGTGGTAGCGCCAATTTGATGAATCTTGTTTGAATAACGAGTGGCGTGACTATGGATCTCTAGGTTTTTTTCTAAACCATCTGTCGAACCCGCTGGGCATGAGGCGCATGTTAGCTCTGTACATGAATATGCCTATCTGAAGCTTATTAATTTTTACAAATGGCAACATTCCCAAACTTGTAAATAGACCAGGTGTAAGGGCTGTGTGGTGTACATTACATATAATGCGGACAATTCGTTTCTGGAGAGTTATCAGAGAGATCAATCGAGTACAATACGTCGATGTCCAAATTGGGTTGCAGTAGGAGAGATAAGGGTTGATTAATGAATTTATATAAGTTCAGAAGTATGTTTTTTGGCAGAATATGTCGGAGTCTGGATATTATGCCTATATTTTTGGCCAATTCAGCCGAAATATAGGTTATGTGTTGTTTCCACAATAGTTGATCATCTATATAGACCCCCAAAAACTTGGCAGATGTCACCCTGTTTATGCGTTGATTATCAATATTGATAGCAAACGAAAAGTCAAAAACAGAAGCAATCTTCCTATTTGAGCTGAAAAGTATGTAATTTGTCTTTTTTAAGTTCAATGACAGTTTATTAGCTCTAAACCAGGTCCTCACCTTTCCAAGTTCCACATTAATCTTGTTAATCAGTTCAGAAAATGAGCTATCCGGCATGAAGACATTTGTGTCATCTGCGAACATGATAAACTGCAGAATTGACGAGGCAAGATGGATGTCATTCACATATAATAGAAACAGCAGCGGGCCTAATATGGAACCTTGTGGGACTCCGCAATTTTTTCCTAGTAAGTTTGAAATATGTCCATTATAGAGTACACATTGCTTTCTGCCTTTTAAGTAATCCTTAATCCAGTCCAGACACAAGTCTCTTTCCCATAACGTTCTAGTTTTTAAAGTAAGATTTCGTGGTCCACTGTATCAAAGGCCTTGGATAGGTCGAAGAATACTCCAATGGAGAAAATATTGCTATCCCTAGCCTCTGAGATCTTATCACACATTTCCAGAACGGCCATGTATGTGGATAGGCCCCTGCGAAAACCAAATTGGCCATTAAATAAAGTATCGTTCATAGCAATATAGGACATTATTCGTTTGTGCATAACTTTTTCAAAGAATTTTGAAAAAAATGGCAAAATAGAAATGTCTATAATTTTCAATGTGCTTTTTGTCGCCAGTTTTGAAGATTGTTGTTCCAATCTTTAAGTCGTTCGGGATTATTCCTGAATTAAGGGAGCAACACCAACCACACAGTCCTTTCCTGTTGCTTGCTTTAGCTTTATAAATAAACTTTCATAAGACCCACTTTTGTTTTCCACAACACTGCTCTCTAATACATGAAAAATACAATCATTCTTAACTAGAAACCCTACGCCGCCTCCTCTTCCCTCAGATCTACATCTATGTGTGAAGGTATAACCAGGCAAATTTATACAACAAGAATCGTCCTCTTGCAACCAAGTTTCTGTTAGCGCCAAAACCGTTGGCTGAGCTATCGACAGTAAAATATTTATGTCGTCAATTTTATTCAACATACTCCTGCGATTGATATGCAACAGTTTAAAGGACAGTCTTCAGTAATTATATAATCAGATGAACATGGTTTTACTTTTGTCAACGTCCGGGCTATTTGCAATAAAAGAGTTGTCTTGATAGTCTTCGGTTAGGTTAAAGGTTAGGTCTTGAGATTTGCACTTCAAAGTGTCGTCGAGAGAATTGGTAGTTTCCGCTTGGTCGATTGTAGTCAGACAGTTCATTGGCAGCAATGTGCATGATGAACTTTGGTCCGCAATCGTACGAACCAGTCAAATCGTCTTTGTCGACAGACGTACGCCTAAGGCTATCCATACCAAAGGCAGCTCAGTCCAGACGAAACCGAATAGACGATCGTTTTTTTATTAGTCTAGCGAAGAAGTCAAAGACTGCAACATACCATATTCATTGAAACGTGAAGAGGAGAGGGAACCATGGCACAATGATCCGAACTTATTTGTCATCCATTGCTAGGTCACATAGCGACTTAACTTTGGTGGACTTTTCATCAGGAGATAAGGTCCTCTTGATGTAGACCTCCCCGCCATAGGTCCATGTCCCCGATAATCGTTTGTTCCGTAGAAGTTGACGCGATCGGAAATAGATCTCAGCATTGACTTTAGTCAGATCTTCATTTATGTAGATGGTGGGGTTGAGATGATCCGATGGTTCCGTGCCCTGGCCAAGTGTACGACGCGCTCTGTACACTTCGTCTCGAGTGCGACGAGAGACGAAGCGAACCACTATCGGTCTCGCCGACTCGGCCTTACCACGGCGTAGACGATGTGCGGCTGATATGTCCCGTTTATCGACGTCAATTCCATGCCTCTTGTTGCAAAGTTCCACGACCAGATTGCAGGTGGTAGAGTTATTCTCCATCTTGGCTCTCGTTTCTCTGTCTCGTGGCCTTGATGCGTAGCAGGCTGTTCAGGTAGGCGTAGATGATGAGATTATCAGCCTTGGAGATGATTTCATGTTGATTCAATCTTTCTTTGAATGTGTCATTTTCAGTTTTAAGCTGTGCTACCTCCTCTCCAATCGCTTTAAGCCGCGGTTCCACCAATTCTCTAACCATTTTTCCATAGTGTGGGTAAGAGTCACCTCGATAGATTTCATTTGGGCGCGGAAGATGTCTTCCACGACAGGTCTTAGCGATACCATGAGGCATTTAACTTGTGCTTCAATGACACTCCCCTCTGTCAGAGCCTCGATCAACTCGTCTCTGTAAATCTTCTTCAACTCACTTTTAGGCATATTTTTACGGTAGTAATCCTTGCGTAAGTTACAATCTCTAACTTTTAACAGAAAAGCAACGATTACGGAGTGCTAAACCGTTATTTTATATCGAAATTAGATAATCTTCACTAGACCAAACTTCGTGTGTACTACTCCATTGGCAGTCACGTGATCAATCAATAAAAAATCAAATAAAAAAAACGAAATTTAATAAAAACAAAAATAAAAAAATAAACAACAAGTCATCGATCGTTGCAGGCGACGTCTTCAAGTCAATCGTTCGACTACTTCGTCATCGTCGTCTCTACCATTCAACGCATGCTGCGGTCGTCGACCTCGACCTTCTTACCAGTCCGATGCCAGCGGTAAAACCATCGTCATCTCGTGCGACCTAGTTGCCCCGATGACTTCGGACGCCCTGGTCAACGACGGGGACCGTACTTGCCGAACGCTCGACTACCACTGTTGTCCGTACTCTGACACGCGGAGATGGAACTGTCCCCGCGGTCAGTCCGTCGAGGTGGAAGAGACGGAAGAGGATGATGAAGAGCAGGTTGAGGGAAAAGTAAGCCATAAGTACCTCGGATACCTTTCGAAGGGCAACGGAAGAACGTTGAAGCGGTATGATGGAGGTTCTGAGAGAATCCAACAGACTACGAGACTAGGATAGGGCACTGAAGTTTCGTTCGTGAAATAATATGTACGTATCAAGATGCTTAATATAGCGCCTTTAAAGTACCGAGTAAAAGAGCTGCAGACGTGGACAGCTATCACATCAAAACAAGTGAGTTTGAAGGCATTTTGAAAATGGGTCAACAGGTCAACATTATGACAGTCTATAATGTTGACATAATTCCGACATAGTTTTATATAGGCCCAGGTCTAGGTAGACTTACTAACCATTCAAAATTCTAATCCTAAACAAAATATACTAATATCACCGCTGCCATTTTATGCTAATTACACTTTTACATGTAGGCCTAGACAACACAAAATCTTTATATAAGTAGGCCTAATCAGCGGCCGATTTATGGTGAGGATAGCAACATTTTCAGGACATCCTTGTACAAGGCAGGGCAAAGGCTTCTTAACACCCGGTTATTAAGTCGAGTCTCATATTTCAGGTGGCGGATCGCTAATCTAGGCCTAGGCCGGGTACCTGCTTCAGATGCAGTTGAATATAAGCACTTAATATAGGACATCACGACATGCGAAGTACACACAGTCAACACCAAAGAATCTAACTTCATCATTCATCATCAAAAATCATTTGCTTGTCATTGTTATGCATACCAGGATCAAAGGCGGCGATCTCGTTTGAGAGGTGGGGGGGGACACCCAATGAGAAGGGTAAGATATGTGAGGGGACAAACATATAACATGTTCCCTCTTTGTGAAAGGTCGGGGAACTTGTCACCCTCGGGATCGCAGCCCCTGACGGCGAGGATCATTCAAGCATGCAAAACGATCAATAAATTACAAATTCGAATAACACTGCAACTAAAAAACAAATTGCTTCCGGTCTTATACATTCTGCATGCAAATGTGATCATATCAGTGTTTTTGACAAGTGATTACACAGTTTACTCTAACATTCCTTGATCAAAAAAAGACCATTTCAGCTCTTAACTCTGAAAGCAATGCAACCTATTATTAACTTTGTGACATCAGGAAAACAAAACAATAATTACAGCTGTATTGAAAGACAGATCACCCAATTGAAAAGCAGGAAAGCGGGTCAAGGCATAACATGATGTGTGCAGGGCACAGAAGAGAAAAATCCATAGCAACGATTGCCACATTTTAAAACCAACCAATCAAGCAATACAATCATGTAAGCTAACCAATCATGGTCAATGTTATGGTGACACATTTCATTCTATAACTGGTATAACGGGAAACCATTGCAACCAATTATTCGATTTAAAGTCAACTGATGAATCGCAAGAATGCAATTTGTAAATGCAGACTAGCCGACCTAGTTTCTGCTGTGCAAAAATAATTTGCATGAATCTCCATTGTCGCTGAACAAATAGGATATCAGAAGGTTTATCTATCACATAAAGTTGGACACTTTTCTCATAGACTGGCTGCTCCAGGTCATAGTAATTTGGCAACAAATAACTTCCTCAAAACAAATAATAACCTAACACACTAAACCACATGACATAACGCGGTCAGTCACCAAGGTTAGAGGTCAGAGATGCACGGCCTTGACACAGATTTTTGGATTTTCAATGAGACCCTTGCTTTGTACAAGTCTCAACTCTTTCTGCGCCACAGTCAATGGCTTGCCGTCTTTCGAGAATGCTGTCAAAATGTACCAGCGTAATGTAATGAAACAAATATCAAACTCAAATACACCATGAAAATAAGCCAAAGATATTGTTAGAAAATAGGTCAGGGAAAAACCCACTGAAAATAGGTCAAATGATTGTGACTTATTGCACCATAAGGTTCGCTGGATGTGCACAATAATTGATGCCATTGTAAATTATGATAACGGCATTTTAGACTCATTAAATTATATCAGGTCAGAACAGAATTTTCAACAATGAAAAAGGCAAGACAGAAGTCAAAACTTACTTTCAGTCCATGCCAAAGTTTGCTTGATCACATGCTGCATCGTGGAAATTACCTTCTCAATTGCAAGCTGCAGCAAAATTAGTCAGAAACTAACTTACAAAGAAACAACATTTGTTAAAGTATATCACATGAACTAATCTATAAAAATTAATGTTTAATGTTGCTTAATAAGCTGTTTCTGAAAAATTAATAAAAATTGCATTGAAATGAAGTTATACTGAACAACATTAGACAAACTGCAAAGATACAGAGGCATTGAATCTAGAGTTTCAAAGAAGTTACACTTAAAGACCTGCTCTATAAAAATATTGTGTAATGCAACTAGACATTTTAAGCAGTGCCAGTTGACAGCGCATCAATCTTGCTCTGAACCACTGTCACATGGATCCGAGTATAGCATGAATGATAGGCAAAGGACCAGAGGATATCTATTATTCATGAGAATTTGACGCTTCAACAACTAAGGTCATCCATCAAACTCAGCATTCCATAGAAGAAGCAGAACAAGAAGAAACGTAAGAACAATAAGAACAAGATTAGTTGCTGAAGCCAATGCCATAGGGCATCTGAAGGCATCATACACTGACAATTCAGCCCTCATGGCACTGTGGGTTGCCAGTGGGGTAATAAGTGGTAAGCAGCAGTTGGAAAAAGAAGAGCGACGCAGTTCGTTAAACAAGCCACCCTTTAAAGACATCCTTGAGTTTGAAGTGCGAGCAACTTCCCTTTTTCTTAGCTTCAGCATATGAGGGAAGATGACTAACCCACCCCCGTCTCCTGACCATCTATCAACGGTGTGCAATGCTTGCAGTCGTGCAGTTGTTCAAAGCAATTTTTCCAGGTACTGAAAGTGGAGCGTTTGTGTAAATAAAACCATTTTCCGCTATGGCAGAATTTCAATCCCTATTCTTTGGGATAACAGCCAAATCCAATAACCAAGAAGACCAAAATGCACCCCATCAGGATCAAAAGAATGCTTTGTGCAATATGATATTGGCACTATAGAGATTATAAGTTGTGTTGATGAATATCATTCTTGTCTAATTTTGTTTATACAGAAGTTGGACCGATGACAAAATTATTCAATTTCTTGCTTAAATAGGATTTGCACTGCTGAACATTATTATTCTTGCTTAATTAGAGATTGGTTTGATGGTCAAATAAAATTCTTGCTAAATAGAAGATGGATTGTTGAAATATAATTCTTGCTCAAATAGAAGTTGGATTTTGATTAAAATAATTCTTGCCTGATTGTGTGGTACTGAATTCAACACAACTTTGATATAAGCAAGAATTTTCGTCAATACAACTTCTATTTAGCCAAGAAATATGTTCAATTAATTATTTGACAAAGAATATTCTGGTGCTTAATAGCAGTTAGATTCAATTATTATAAGATTAGATACCTTGAAGTCGGTGGGATGACGATACGTCCAGGCAAGGAGGAGAGCGGCAAAGAGATCTCCCGTTCCAGTAAACTCTGCCTGAATAATCGGAATGTCCACTTGAAGCAACTCTGCCTTTCCATCTATGACACAGACCGTCAAGATGTGTAAAAGAAAGGCATTGCAAAGTATGTATATACGAAGGCACACCTCTGGCAATTTGTAGGCATAGGGAAACTAAAAAATTTACAGTAGCTAGCTGATAGAATATATATCCTAAGGTACCTAAAAAGATTAAACATAAACATACTTGTTCAATTGAAGATAAAAGTCCTCAGACAGAAGAATATGAGTTTAGGTACTTGAAAGGTTAGGAGTTAAATTGATATAAACTTACTTGTTGAAGAACTTGCAAAGCAAATCAGTGCTTTTTTGCTTGATCCAAGCTCAGAGCTGCTGATGATGACCGTTTTGGCTCCCATCTTGTGCAAATGCTTGATCGCCTGTTTGGCTGATTCCATGTCGGTGACCTTAATTCCTGTTAGAAGCCTGCATGGAAAAAATAAACCAAATGCACCTGCAAATTAAGGGAACTATTGACAGAGATGGTAAAAAGGTACTTAGCTCTGTCCAGTGCCTAATAATATATATATATATATATATATATATATATATATATATATATATATATATAAAAGTTACTTCAAAAGATAAGATTAAGCTGACTTTAGCAAGGAATAATAAACAGAACACATTATAATATAACAGTTCATCAGATGTATTAAATATCCTGTGTTGAAAGTAAATGTTGAATTTTATTTGTGTTAAATGTAACCTAGGCTACAAACTGGTAAGAACGCAGCTTGCGAAACCAGTCATACTTACTCTGTTTCAAACTGGTTTGGAGTGATGATGTCAGCATGGGGAATAATGTGTTCCTGGTACACTGGTAGAAGATCCTCAGGAACATACTAAGAAAAAAGGAAGGCACAGTATGCATGGAACCACCTTTCATCTCTAATACAGCTTACCCACCACATTAAATCAGTTTGTGATTATTTTCTAATAGACTAGGTGTGTTACTCATGATAGAAAGAATATAATGCATAGATTCACCAAGCGTACTGAGAAAATGTGTGAAAATTACTAAAAATGTCTCTTCCCCGTGTTTCGTACCAAATCTGATCCACTCAGCCACCTCATTACATCAGTTGGTGATTATATTCAGATAGACTATGTGCGTTACTAATGATATGAAGACTGTAATGCACAGATCCACCAACTGTAGTTAGAAAATGTGTGAAGATTGCATAAAATGGCTCTTCCCCATGTTTTGTAATAAATCTGACACTCTTACCCACCACACTAAAGCAGTTTGTGATTATTTTCTGATACATTTATATGTGTTACTAATGATAGCAAGAATATAATGCATAGATTCATCAAATTTAGAGAGAAAATGTGTGAATATTGCTTAAAATGGCTCTTCCCCATGTTTTGGCTGTCGATGGTTAAATTCAACACCTATAATAATTAGTCATCATTCATTCAAACCGTGCTTTCAATCATACTGCGGTTTATCAGTTTGAAAATAAACAAATATTATCCTATCATTATTATTATTATTATTATTATTATATCTATGTCGGTCTCCTAATCTTGGTCATTCTTGTATTCTTGCCCACAACTCGTCCCTCAGCCTTCAATTTCCTAAAAGAGAACAGTATCCCTGGCTTTTCAGATTAGCTGATCAACAAAAGTGGGAAAAAGTCTAAGTGCAAAACTGATTCCACTTGCTGGCTCATGGTTACTGCGCGATAAACAGAATAGATAACAAATAAATGAAATCAACCCACCAAAACCCCATTGTCGCCCATCACCGGATCACACACTAAACAAATAAACAAAAAACTATACATGATTAAAACAAGACATAAAACCAGTGCTCTTGAGTATGTCTAAAAAGTGCATCATTAATGATTGGCTTTACACTGACTTTATATTGAACCGATCATTCCAGCTCAACTCAACCAAACCAATGCCTTCAACCTGACCATTACCGAATTGGCCGAAATCTTAACCACAAGTTGCACGATTTATAAGTAAAAAAATCATTATGCTGCATTTAAAATATTTTCCGAGATATCATGAATTCAGTTACCCCCATCATCTTCTGAAGGTTTTCACAAAACTTAGCAACGGATGACCACTTAGTGATATTTGATATCTCTAAAGTGGTTTAACCAAAATAAGATGACTATGTTTCTCCCTGTTTCTTGCATAGATTTTAAAAAAGTAATAATTATTATCATGTGTTCTAGAGTTTCAGATGAATTAAATGTCAAAGGCGCAGTGGCATTCATTTTATCCAAATATTGTATTGTATTATAATAAGTGAATACTACAACATGTCACAAGTTCACATAATGAGACACTTTCCATTATATTTTATTACACTGATTATCACATTACATTATACAGCATCACATATCTTGTTGCCACACGGATTCTTCCTCTTTACCGTAAATTAGTTTTGGATTCGTTTTCTTCAAGTCCAGAATGACATCTTTGACAGCCAACAAGAATGACTTTGAACCAATGTAACCTAAATAAACATAAGAATTTATTTCAACTCTTTAGTATAATCAATAAAATAACAAATATGATGTAATCATTTTTATATATTGATGGTGCCTCAACCAGATCAACTTACAACTTGCACCTGAGTGAGCGAGCGAGCGTTTCTCATAGATTCATGCAAACATGTTTGTAACCATTCTCTTTATGTTTCTGAGGAAACATTTAGACACATGTTTCTTTAATGTTGAGGTCCTTTATGGTGAAGGGGACCCAAACCCTCACTGTCTATGCCACAAGGCAAGCACTCAGTTGGGCAGGCAGCTGTTGATAACTACAATGTTCATGTGCAGGACACAAAAAGAATCTGATGTAAGGCACTCTCTCAATCAACTGAAGTCATTTATTCCCTTTTGGCAAATATTTTTAAATGCGGTTCATTTCCTAGATATCTTCGTAGAAGTAATTTTGGACCAGTTTCAGTGAAGGAAATCCATTTTTAAACACCATTGACAGCGTGATGCGTTTGTGTATCTAGACATTTACACAGCACCTCATATAGTTGGATTAAATATATCCCAAAATCTTTTTAATGGTATTTTGCCAACAGACGTATTTTACTTGTTCATTATCACATTTAGCATCATTTAGGCCCACGTAGGGAGTACCTCTGAGTAGATATCATGAAGGAGGCGCCATATAAATGCTCGATTACATTACATTCAAATGATGCACCTAGAGTTGAACCCCAGACACAGAGGTGAAAGACAACTACATCAGCAATCAGCACCAGTGCATGCATCTAGTGGCAATCAAAACTCACTGGATGCTTTTGAGTCGTCAACAGATGGCCAAGATGAAAGACAAACATATTAAGTAGGTAAGAATATTCATTGTCAGAAGACAAACCAATGCAAAAGAGGATAACAAGCCCTTGGTATAAATAATGCAACAATTTTAAACAAGGTCAAATAACATTTAAATAATAAAGATCTCTTTCAAATATGGATCGCATAATTGTATGGGGTGACCATATCGCCTTACAGGAGGCAGAAACTTGTGAAGGATGTGACATGGGCTCAACAGGACTGAGCAGAAAGAACAAAGTCAGCTCTAGAGCAGTGTTCTTCAAAAGAAGGAAAGTCAACAGGAAGGATGCCAGACAGATAAATTTTCATAAGAGACCATTAAGGCAATTGCGCTCCCCTGCGAGGGAGGTGTAGAGTAGCCCTGAAAGGGTAGTAGCCCAAACAACATCAGGCAGTCGTTGACCTTGGAGACCGTGGGGGACTAAAAGACAAAGCTAACATGGATTGCCGGGTTTTACAGTATATTAGCGATCGACCAGCTGCCACAGTGATAGCTGCATCTCTGATATCAATTGGTGCTGTATTAGTTTTCCATTACAATTACAAAATTATAATGACATGCAATTGTGACTTTTGCTCTGTAGAAGCACATATATAAATTGACAGATACATTACAAACTTGTGGTGATAAAAATTAACCCTATATCCTTACCTGTCAACAGATGGCTGTAGTGATTAATATCATTGGCCTTAAGTCCACTGTACAAGGCCTCTAGATCTGCTGCATTGAGGACTTGTCCTTTTATGGAACCATAGCCTGTACAGAAATTTGACCAGTAATCACCACCATTTTTAGTTTAAAAAGAATTATTTCATTTTGTCAGACTAATCTTACTCACACTGTGCTCATATGTTAACAAAACACATTTAAGATGAATGTGCAAAGTTTTAAGCTTCACAATTATCACCATGGTCATTTCTCCTGAAATGTAATTAAAACTTAAAAGCATGGAACATACATCGTTCATGTAATTCGTTTTGATGAAAGTTGGTAAACACTTTAAATTCTGTTGCTCTCATAGAAAACAGATCATAATCAATAGATGAAAAAAAGTCTTACCAGTATGATTGGAAAATTGAACGGAGTTGATTGGGTCAACGTCAAAGCCTAACACCTGTTAAAGGCAGAAGCAACCTATATGTAAGAACCAAGTAACTACAAAACGATGCACAAGCAATAATAATAATAATAATCTCGTTAACTACGTAATGTTTTAACGCAGTTGCGTTTCGAGGCACTTTCACCAACCAGGACAACAAAGACAAGTAGGGTCATTTCCAGACAAATTGCATAAAAAATTAAAAAAAATAGTAATAATAATAATAATATATTAATAATAGCAAACTAATAAAGTGCCTGTGGTATATGATATATTCATATTTGAGACAGAATAGTACTCCAACAAATTTATTCGATTATTATTTTTTAACCTGAATATGAACATTAAATGCACTATGATCATATATCGAATAAATGTGCTATATAAAATTAATGTAGCTTCCTTTGTGATGCAAACTATTTTAAACTTCTGGTTTCATGCATGCAATATAAATTAATCTGCAACTTCCTCAATTTTATATTTGTTAAATTCAACATTTACAGTGTATCAAGGGTTCTAAAAAAGTTTACATTCAATAAGTCCAGGACATAATTTTTGACAATAAGGAATGATGATCCAAGTAAAGCCAATTGCACCTTGCAGTATGTGCAAAGTAATAACTTCATGTGGTACTGGCCATTCACAAAGTTTCAAAACAGCATTATACAATCAATTAAAATGCAAACATTCAAAATGTGAAGCATCTCCAGTGGAAAGTTCAGTGAAAGGAATTTTTCATGTTTAGTCTTTCTACATAGCTTTGTGTCCAAAGACCAATAACTTTCTTGCGTAATGTCACGTAAGGCATGGTGGCCAACTGGTTAGAGCAGTCAGCCCATAACATTCAGTGTGCGTTGAATGAGCGGGTTTGAGCCTCGTCCAGGGAGCTACAGTGTAGGGACCTTGAGCAAGTCCTTCGCGCACAATTGCTCTGCATTATAACTGCAGTTGCGTCGTGGAGACATGTGTGCGCTTTTGAGCACGACTTGTTGTGATAAAGCACGTTATAAGTGCCGAGTTGTATTGTATTGTATAAAGAAATTCAGCATTGAAGGAAATACTAAGTTCAACTACTAAATGTTATATTATACATTCCCAATATACACAAAGACCTACTCATTTCTAGTTTCCACCTATAAAATGCCCCACTTTGTTGTCCACTACTATTTCTATTTAGACAAAATTTGACAATGTGGTCAATTATCTGTATTGGGCCAAATAGTAAAAACTTTTCAGCATAGCGTTATTTTGTGAGTTGGTGACAACAATGATGAAACTGGATACACAGATCATAATAGCATAATAAAAATAAAGACAAAAATAACTCGCTGAGGGAGATGTAAACAAGCTATTTTATCCAAGTCTTGGGCGATCAGTGTTTAACCGGTGACGGCCCCACGCAGCTCAACATCAACGAATAAAAAGTTATCTGCTTTTCAGGATTCTTTGCTGGAACGAATATAGTCCTTAGGAGGCGTTATACAACTTGCGAATAGCAATTTCGATCGATGCCGGCTTGCAAGCACAAATAGAGGCTGGGATTTATTAGGCAATAATTACATACTTTCAAATGCAATTGCTATAGTTAAGATTTTCTACACGCTTTCTGTTAAATATGCGATTAAGGCAAGCCAGCTATTTCTTTCTGCTTTTCCACAGATGCCAGCGGTGAACGATAAAACATACTAGAGCGATAATATAGGTGTATCGATAACCTGAAGCGGAAACGTGGCGCTCTTGTTTCCAACGTATCCTGAAACGACATGACTCTGAATGGAAAGAACTCGGCAGCTACTGGTATCCGCTGCCATATTTATCAAAACTTTAATTTAATTGTTTAAGACCCGCCGATCAGCACACCTAAACTCAACCTTTGTACATTGTCCTTTAACTGCTCTAAGCAGGCCTGCTTAACACCACATGACATGATGCATCTTGGCCGCATTCAAAAGCAAGCTCAGAGTTCTCGGGTTTGAACGCGAAGGCTCATTCTCAACAGAAACGTGCAACTTTACTCCGAACGCAGCCAACATTGATTTTATGGTTTATATTGAATTTGCATGATTTCATCGGAGCGTCCTGAACTTGACTAGGAATGCGACCCACATTATAGCCATAGTCAATAAAGAGCGTCGAGCAAAAATAAGAACGTAATCGTAAGTAATCTCCTAATTTTTAAAGCGAATCTCAAAATCAAAGCACAGGTTGTCAGCTTATTAACGAGTGCCGCGTCAAGTTCTAGGGGTTGTTTGTAGGAGGTCCGAGTCTGATTACTAGAGGGTCAGAGGAGGCAGAGTTACTGTTCAAGAGGGTGCCGTTTATGTCGAGAATCGAGAGATAGGTGGGGCAAGAGTTCTTCAAGAGGCGGAGTTTCAGTGTCGGAATGAAAGCCCGAGGGTGATAGATAGAAGAGCATAATTATAATTATGATTGGTGGGTGATTGTCAACGAAGGTGGATGAACAAATCAGAGTTAAATTCAGGAGGCAGACGCCGCAGACCGTTCCAGAGACGTGGTATACCGTGTTGAAAATGGCTCGGTTGGAGAGCTGGAGATGTGAATTGACCGGAATTGGATCGAGTTAGACTGATACAGATCTAAAGCTAATTAGGCTGGATGGTTCGCAGTAGTAGCAGCGACCGAAAGTAGGGTGTAAAATATAGTGGCAAAGTAATAGGATTTCGAGACGTTGGAAGAGGAAGCAGCTATAGGAGGTCGGTACTCGGTATATGCCTATAGCTTGCCTATGCCTATAACAACTCCTAATTGAGAATTTTGAGTATATCTGAGGCAAGACGGAGGGTTGTGGAGAAGCATCATAAGCGGCGAGATGAAGTTAGGACGAGATTTGGTCCACTATCAAGGAAGACTGCACGTGCTACCACCAAAGACTCTTTGGACTGTAGAAATTATGCGACTGAAGCCATGCTCTTGAAGGGCAATGATGGAAGAGAGCAGAAGACAAGATCAGTTAAGGTAATGGAGTTTTTGGAGATTTAGCAAACACCGAATATTGTTCACGTCCTCCAGGGGCAGGCTACACAAAAAAATGATTTATCTACAATTCAGCGGTTCTCAACCATTGTAGTTATGCGACCCTCTGATAATATTTCAAAAGTTGTGGAGACCCCACCTATAAAATTGATCGAGTTATACTGCCTTCGCCGTGAATCATTGATCAAAAACTAAGTAAAGATTAATTTGAGTCGCTGTGGTGTAGCAGTTATAATGTATTAATCACATAAGTAGATCTGTATGCATATAAAATATAAGAAATTATGCTAAGCGACCGTCCATAAATGACGGCGCGCAATTTTGGGTAATATTCGACCCCTCCCTTTCATCACACGTCGTCTCAAAGTCACTACCCCCGTCAGATATCACAAAAACTCTGCACCTCGAAAAAAGCTCAAGTGTCCAGAATGTATTATGCAAATTTTCTTATTATTAACAAAGAAAATAATTATTACTGTAAAAATATTTAAAACTATGACACTTTGTAGTTGAACGACGAGAAATGGAGAAAGTATAATTTATTATACTCATTATGCATTCTTTTCACAGGATGAAAAACTCGAGTAGAATCATCACATTTATGAATGTGTTTAATAACAATAACTCGAAACAGTCTAATGCTTAACTGAATGAAAGCTATTAATATAATAACGCACTTTGATGGTTGATGTGATGATGCGACGTCACATTTCGTCGACCCTCCCTCGTCACGCACCGTCACAAATGTGTGACCGTCGCTGACCGCCCTCGCCTCCTAGGCCAAGCTAGGCGTGTGACGTCATTTATGCACGGCTCTAATTATAACAACTGGTTTTTAACAAATTCCTGAATGTTTGAGTCGACCTCTGCCAAGTCGTAATCAAGGCTACCCCGTGGCGGTCGCGACTTGCAAGGTGGAGAACCGCTGACTATTCTACATGCCTTAGGGGTAACGCTCGAGGGTAGGAGGTGTCCTAGAAAAAGGTAAGATGAGTGGGTGAGCTGAATGTCACATAATGCTCATCGATTTAAAACTAATAAAATAAAATATGCAATAGTAAATAAATTAACACCAGCGTCTTTAGTACACACGGTGCAGCTGACGTTCACATGTTTAGTATTAAACATTAGGGTCACTCTATCATTGATGAATGAAACATGAGGATAAATTAAGAATGCGATATGTGATAAAATGAAACTAGATTGTATGATTATTTATTAGGGTCTATACTATTTCATATGCCCTAAACGCATTTGAGATCAGTTTAATTTGCTATTACACCAGAGCTGAAATCTCCAAAACGAATCAATAACATATTATGGTAAAATGCGTCAGATAGCATCAAAATTTATCTACTCACCAGTGCCCATGAAAGCTAGCTAGATGTGGGATCACATAACTCCCGTTCTTAAACCATTGCATTGCATTTATTGAGCAACGAATTAAATTAAAAATTGGTGCAATTACCTATAGGCCTAATAAAGATATTTTCTTCTGGTCAGCCGGGGTACCTACGCACTTTGATTGTCCCCGGGGCAGAGGTGTAACAAGGTTTTGACAAATGGGGGGGGGGGGGCGGGCATAATTTCTAAAAAAATTTGAATTTTGCCCCCCAGAAATTTGAAAAACGGGGGGCACAAATTGTTTTAACAAAGGTAATCTTAAAAAGCCATTGGATAAACATAAAAAGAACCGATTTGGGCACGTGGTGGGCAATGAGCTCTAAAACTGGGGGGCTTTGCCAAAACTGGGGGGCATTGCCCCCCAGTTTTGGGAGGTGCCCCCTCCCCCCGCTTGTTACACCCCTGCCCCAGGGTCATCATCACTCGATTAGGTCTTCCGATTTCTTGTCCCTTGCTATACCTCCTGCTAGGACAAGTCTTGGTATGCGGGCTTTCTCTGTTGCCAGTCTAAAGTTTTGGATGGAATTCATAACCTCATGCTTCTTTTCGATCTCGGCTTAAAACCTTTTTATTTACCCTTGCCTATCCTCCTTAGACTGTCTTTCTGTATCTTCGGACTGCACTTTTTGGAATTGACCTGATTTCGGATTTGTTTTGGTGCGCCGTCGGTTGATGCCATGTGCATTATTATGGCGGCCATACAGAAGTTTTCTGGTCATAGTCATAGTCATAGGCCTCTGAAGGAATCAAACGAATGATGCTGACCGATTGGGAAATTTTACATTAACACTTTCAAGAGCTTTTACACGGGCAAGAAACATTGTCAGACTCAGTTTTATTTGTCTAATACATAGTCGCCACTGACTCACTAAAGTCCGAAATGTCGAAAAATCGGCTCCGACTCAAACCTGTCAAAATCGAAGTTATCTTGCATTAGGTGCCATCTCTGCTGCTTTTCCCTTCTTTGTTTTCGCTGCATCTGTGCACGACCTTTTGTTATTCTTGACCAGCAGCTCTCCTTCGACCAGCATGTTGACTCGGTAACTCGAAGCTGTATTTATCAGTTGTGTTAGAGAGCTCCGTTGTCTTGTTGCGAATAATGGAAATGCTAACAGAACGCGGCGCTTAATTTGCTACGCTTGGTCTTCTTCTTGTCCCTTTCTCTAGGACCTCTACGATGCGTGCTTTTTCGGTTGTGGGCCCGACTGCTTGGAATAGTTTCCCATTTTATGGCTAGGAACTCTCTACCCAATTTTTATTCCACTCTGAAATCTGTCTGATTGGCTGAGGTTGAACCGGAAGCGACTCTTAGTAGATTACTTGAAGATCAAGTTTCATTGATTGATCAGTCAATGAAACTGGCGTGCGCCAGCTAGTAAATTATGTCACTTCCGTCTTCAAACATCCATAGTCAAAGGGAACAGCACGCAGTTGACACTCAATCATTGTGGTATGATAGTTGTAGACCGATGAGTGTAAATAAGTATTTAAAGCAATACATGTATATGTACCAGTCTATTAGAATCAGTCTATTAGATATCAGTCGATTAGATATCAGTCGATTAGACATCAGTCTATTAGACATCAGTCTATTAGATATCAGTCTATTAGATATCAGTCGATTAGATATCAGTCGATTAGATATCAGTCGATTAGATATCAGTCGATTAGATATCAGTCGATTAGATATCAGTCTATTATATATCTGTCGATTAGATATCAGTCATTTAGATATCAGTCTATTAGATATCAGTCTATTAGATATCAGTCTATTAGATATCAGTCTATTAGATATCAGTCTATTAGATATCAGTCTATTAGATATCAGTCTATTAGATATCAGTCTATTAGATATCAGTCTATTAGACATCAGTCTATTAGATATCAGTCTATTAGACATCAGTCTATTAGATATCATTCGTCAGGTAATTAAACAAAAATTGATTACTGACATTAATTATATTAAATAAAATAAGTAATTGAAGACATTATTTCATTGTATGTTTAGCCATTTTTTACACCTTTCAGTTTCTCCCTGGAATGTGCACTGTCTGGAAATACCCAAGACTAATGTAGCCAGAAAACTTCAAGACAGAAATTGCCTAGTCTTAGGCACAATCACGGTGTTCGAAAAGTAGAGAGCAGGAACTATAGGAACATGGCTTATAACGCGTGTCCAATTAACGCTGCATATTAGTGCGTGGCTCGGGACGGCCTTCAACATGATCATTAATTTAGGTGTCCAATTAAGCAGCGTTCATATATATACATATATATATATATACGGAGCAATGCATAACGGGCCTGTAGTAAGCTATGCACATAACTGAATTACGCACATATGCGATATACACATAATGATGCGGTGTGCGCATAACCGTAGTTGTCTTCCATTGGAATGTCCCATATTGAAACTGGAGATTCAATGCACAAAAGCGAAGTATGCGCTTATCCGCTATGCAATGTATAGTGCATGGATAAATTTATGGTTTTACGGCGGGAGAATAAATTCTTAATTGAGCCGAACCACTGAGACTGGTGCTCATTACTAGACAATTTATGTATTTGGGTTTTGTGTCCATAATGTTCGATAGTGTGTCAGCAGTTGCTTGCAGAACACTCCAGAATCAACTTCGATCCAAAACGTTTGCTGAAAGAATGCAAAACAAATGGTACCGTTAAATTACAGTTACTGCAATGTGAGGGCATGATTCATTTCATTGATTAACTAATCAAGCAATCAATCAAAACGTTTTATTTGATCTTTTCAATGTACAAAAGTTATTCATCCACTTCACAAAGGGCAGCAAATGGGGAGCCCAGAAGGGTCGCAAGACCCACTAAGTGATTGGTTGATTTACCTATTGATCGATTAATCAATTAATTGATTGATCTATCGATTGGTTAAGAATTTAAGAGCTTTTTGAGTGGAATCCTCTCAGGATGCCTGAGGTAGCTGATTCGAAACTTATAAACTCAATTTAATGTAGGGCCATTTTAATACCATTTATATTGATAGGCCCTAATAAAATAACAAGAGCATTATTACACATATTACAAAAATTACACAAATTTGGTGCGTTACCTTGGTAATAAATTTCACTTTCAGCAGTACAACCAGCACTCTGAAAAAAGCAATTGTTTACATTTACAGGTATCAATACTCAACATGTATTTTACGTTACCAACCGAGGTAAGGTAAAGTCAGTAGTATTTGTATATTCAACTCAAATAGTGATGAACCTGAGTATGATTGCACGAGGCAGGAGTACATGATACTACGTTACACAGGAGTAGATTTTATAATTTTATGGCAGCCTGTAAGGCACCCGTCAGTCCTACTACATCTCAATTTACGAATCCCGCAAAGTGAGAGGAAGCCCGAGTGAACGAAGGTAAGGCGAAGTCAGGCATGTTAAGGTAATATAAATAAAAGTGGGTCAAGGTAGGAGCAGAAAATTTGAAAAGCAAAGGTCACAGAGAAATGCAGGATGGCAACAACACTATATACGGTATTGCTTTTCAAAATTCTTAATTATAATTATATGGTTGATCCCATGCTTCACAATGGAAGTAGAGAAGGTGCTCATTGGCATTGTCTTTTTAATCGGAAGAAAACATATCACAATTTTTATAGCGCCCTTTAACATAAACAATTAGCAGTTAAAACCACGAATGAATAGCGTGATTTTCAGTGCTGCAAACATGCTGTTTTTTGGTTATTTGGTTTAGTGTTTTTAAAAGAAAACCAAAGATACGAAAAATGGCAATTTTTGTTTTTTGGTTTTTTCAAATATTTTTATTCAATTTACTAATAATTATTACTATTATATTATTAATTGTGTTTTATTCAGTCCGAAATCAAGCTAAATTAATTATAAAAACGAGCTGAAGCTCTTCGTCATGCTGTGTTTGATGCTTTTTATAACAAAACTGTTGTGACAAAATCCAAAAGAAAACTAAAAACCAAAAAAACAAAATAAAACAAAAAAATCAAAAAAACAAAAACAACTTTTGATTTTAAAAAATTCTTGGTTTTTTGCACCCTTGGTGATTCCCAAGCGCTTTTAGAAATGAAACAATGAAAGTGTGTCCACATGTAACCTGTAGAGGTTCATTACACAAAGTCTCTTTAGTAAGCTCAAACTCACAATTGTTGGTTTATATACAAGGTGCGCTACAGAGCAGATCATCGACAATATATATAGGTAAGTAGGTCACATCATCATAACTGACCGAGTTTTGAAAGTTGATGTTCGTTCGAACTGTTCTTTGGTTGAGCAGTTGAGTCGATCGATAGTTGTTGGCCATCTGAATCTTTGGGTTCGTCTCATCGCCCTGCATCAGTTCACGCATGATCGATAACTGGAATGTCAATGTAATGTCAAAGGATGTAATCGTATTCCGCGGATTTTTCTTTGGCCGTCATAAAACTTGATTCTGGAAACCAGGTTAGTAACATTAAAAGTTACATAGATACAAAATGGAACGTAATTCAGTTGATGACGCCCCGATGTATTGCGATAAATGTGACGCTTTGAATGTAGAATCGATAATTGCAACGTATGTAATGTATGTCACGCAAGACAGTGTATAATGGAATGTTATAGTATACAATGTAATAGACTGAAAATGCGTTGCAGTGTAAGGCGATAATTAAATAAAATGTATTGTAATTTATGATTGCTATTTAAAACATAATGATAGGCAGGGGCGCAACCAGAACGTTTTTTTTTGTGTGGTGGTGCTGATATGGCAAACACCAATGGCGTAAAGCAACGTTCTGAAAGCACCCCAACCCCCTTCGAAAACAGAAAAATTAATCTGAATTGGATCAATTGTGTGGGTCAATTGTTTATCCTCAGCATCCCAACCCCTAGTTACGACCCTGATGATAGGTGTTGCATTGCACTGCATAGGCAACTGACAAAAATACAGCCAGAGATAGCCTACACTGATTTTGATTTGAAATGATTGATCAGTTATTATGTATACTTTAGCGACGTAAAATATTTATGCCACCGGCGTTCCATACTTCACACAGGCATCGCATGTTTTATAACGCTACTTTATATTCATCGCCCTTTGTGCCCCCGTGCGCCGATCAAACTCAACTCAATAGCCTTGTCTCCCATGGTCGTTCGGTATGAATAAACAGTCGAGACGAGGGTGGCCTGTTTGGGAAACCTCCCCCACACCTTTCAATCACTCCGCTCGTCCAATCACCTATCCAGTCCAGCATCTCAAATGTACGGATTTACATTGTGAAGAGAGCGGTGAATTATTTAACGGACTACTTAGGAAATTCACGGTCTGAATTCAACCGACGAAACTATAGGACACTGCGGATACGCAGCCATTTTTGGCGTTGTTGTTTTTATAAATCAATTCCTTCTCGACATTTTATTGTCCGGTAATTTGGCAAATTTTTCTACAAATTTTTACAATATGTGCATGGCTATACACGTAGATACGAAAATTTAGATAAAAGCTATGCGAAATGTGAGAAAATATTACAAAAAAATTGACGAAAGCCATCTGTGAACTTTAGATAAAAAGTTGGAAACCCTTTGGGTGGGTGCGGCGCGTGTGTTTCAGTCTGCTATTGATGAAGCGCCTCTATCAGCTACACCATTGAACTGAACTGCTATATGACTAGAATGATAACGCTTCGGTTATTGGGTTACGGCGAATCAAGCGTGACTTCCGGTCAGGGCAAACGAGACTTGAACGAGATTGCGTTTACACACGAAACAATGTTAGATTTGTCTATTTTTCGTGAAATTCAGTCAATGTCTAGAAAAGTTAACAAGACTAATAATTTTGCATATCACTCAACTCAAAGTCCCCATGCTGGTTTAAAACAAGTCTTTGTCGCTGCTGAGAAATTAGTGTTAATGCAAGCGGCGTAGCTGTTCGCCGTTGATGTTTTTTATGCAAAGCACCGTGCAAATTATAATATCTAAATCAGTCACGGGACCAAAATGTTTATTCATCGCTGTCTTCTAGAACAGACGGCAGCGATGAATAGGCCTAAACATTTTGCCTCAAAGAATCCTGGGATCCTCTGACTTGAGCGATAATCCGAACTTTCATAGGCAATTAGGTGTCCTTGAGCTACTACACCATAAGTCCGCATAATCAGTGCATTTTAATTATGACAATAATGATGATGTGGTGGTGGTGGCCGCGGTTTGGTTGTGACTGCTGTTATTGGATGTGACAATGGTTGTGGTGGTTGTCGCGGTGTTTATGATGATGTTGTGGCGGTGATGATGGTGATGATTTTCATTACTCATATGATGATGATGATGGTGGTGATGATGATGAGGAAGAGGACGACGACGACGAGGAGGACGAGGAAGATGATGATGGTGGTGGTGGTGATGATGGTGACAACGACGACGACGACGATGATGATGATGACGACGACAGGATGCTGATGACGATTATGATGATGAACTAGAGATAACGACAATATTATGATGACGGCGACGATTATGATGGCGATTCGCAAATGGAAAGATTTTCACTTGATCATGACTGATGTAGATGGGTTTGTTGACTATCAGCCACGTGACCGTCTCGTGACATCCGGGCTGAGTCAGCGATCCCTCGTACGTCATGTAGTCTTCCGTTTCCGGTATCAGATCGCGTACCATCACGTGACGCAGGCGCATCTGTTGACCTTGAAATCAGCAGACGTTAATGTAGTGTAATCAATACGATTGTATTTATATAGTTAGTAATTTGCTATGTTAAAAAGATGGAATACCTATTAGAAAGGCACTGAATGATATAATAATTAGGGTGTTAAGTGTAGCCTATTGGCTGAAATATGGCATGGTATTTGACTCTACAGTGATCACGTATTTTTCTGCTGACGATTCGGCACATAAGTTAATATATTACTATTACCTAATCAAAAGTATTTTAGTGTAAATGTAGGCCTATTAGAATTCAGCGTTTTAAGCATTCTATTTTAGGCTAAGCCTTGAAGATAATCTGTCGGTTGATGGCAATGATATGACTTCCATTCCATACAGAATTCACCGTAACATTTTACTTGGTACTTGACAATAATTGCGAACCCCAGTTTCATCAGGTTTTTTAAAGAGCGCATATCATAAAAAACCTAGTTTCAAGCTAATTAGCTCTTTTGGATGCTGAAGATATGCCCAGATTACGATGACACGTAGCGTAAATGTTATTCGAGTTACAAGAGACTAGAGAGGGGACGGCAGAATGATCGTCAAGTTTTAAATATCGAGCCAACGTACCTTTGTATTTTACGAGCTTCAAATGTTGAGCAATAATATTGAATTCTTTGTTCGGCGGAGGTCCCAACTAAAAAAAAAATAACAAGACTGACTAATCACTGGGTGGATTGTTGACTAACTGAATGACTATTGAAATGATTGACCGACATACTGACTGGTTTTCTGATCATTTACTGATTCGTTGAACTAAATTTCGTCGAGTTGATGAATAAATAAATGTATGGCTGGATGGAATGTCGGATAAATTTATAGATGGATTAATTAGTAGATGGATAACTTTAAAGATAAATAAATTAATATAAGCATGAAAAAAAGTAAATTAATAACTTATCGACATATAGAAAGAGTGATTTTCAATTTATTTCATGATTGATGTATTATCTGATTGATTGATTGTTTAACTGATCAGTTAGCACCAGGTAATTACCTGAGCGAGAACAGCAATCACACATAAACCGTTGGTGGCGAACAACGCTTGCGACACATTACCATAAAGATCCGTATTGTAGCCAATGATCTGAATCTATAGAGCATTAAACGATAAAATAATTTTAGTGTGCCGTATTTTCTAACAAAGCGCCCACTTCTCTTTCTTACCTCGACACAGCTTACACATAATCCGCTATCACGTGTGTATGTATGTATGTGTGTATGTATGTATGTATGTATGTATGTATGTATGTATGTATGTATGTATGTATGTGTGTATGTATGTATGTATGCATGCATGCATGTATGTATGTATGTGTGTGTGTGTATGTATGTATGTATGTATGTATGTATGTGTGTATGTATGTATGTATGTATGTATGTATGTATGTATGTGTGTGTGTATGCATGCATGCATGTATGTATGTATGTATGTATGTATGTATGTATGTATGTATGTATGTATGTATGTATGTATGTATGTATGTATGTATGTATGCGTGTATGTATGTATGTGTGTGTATGTATGTATGTGTGTGTTTATGTATTAATGTTTATGTATATATGTATGTATGTATGTATGTATGCATGCATGTATGTATGTATGTATGTATGTATGTATGTATGTGTGTATGTATGTATGTATGTGTGTGTGTATGTATGTGTGTGTTTATGTATGTATATATGTATGTATGTATGTATGCATGTATGTATGTATGTATGTATGTATGCATGTATGCGTGTATGGACATTACAACGCATTGCAAATTCACTTGCTTAAAAGTGAATTCCGATAGGGACCAAGATGCAAATATTTTTCTGTGCTGGCGATAATTTCAGACCAGAGGACAATAGTGCAGATCATGTTAAATTATCATAATATACAAAGGTCACAGATTAGGTTTAATAAATTTAATATTCAACGGCATTCCTCGAGATCTTCTCGCTCTAATCACTGCTGCGTACCAATTGTTAAGACTACTTGAACCTTTCAACAAAGTGCAACATTTATTCTGGGTTATTCGTCATGGCTTTAGCCTACTAAGTGATGCGTCATTGGCTTCAGGTGATACTTTCCTGGAATCTGTGACTTTGAAAGGATAGACTGTCGGACCTGTCTTATGTAGCTCCTCACATATCGGTCTACTTGTTGGGCTGGGAGCGCTTCTGATTAAGCTAAACTCGAGAATTAGTTAGCACCGTTTTTAAAACCTATACACAGGTCACCAACTAATTTAACAGAGCTGCGTCAGGTGACGGGAATGTCACCGGATCATAGTATGTCACAGAAACCTGGTAAGAGATCCGAGGCTAGTAAGACATAGTAGCGGGTAGTTATTAAAAGAAGATTCGCTAGTAGCCAGGTCCATATTACGTGCTAACATGTGATTCACTTTGACAATTGACCGAATTTTGTCAAATGAAAGAGGCATTCCAAAGAGGTATACATTTTCTGAACGAGGAAGATGTTTACCTCTGCTGGAAAGGTCAGTCCGTTAATGGAGTGTTCCGATCCTTTTGAGTCTGTCTTTCCGAAGTGAATAACAATTTCGTGAACACGGAACTGATAGGAGAATGGTCCGCCGCTGATGTTGACGTACGTTGTGAAAGGGTCATCCAACGTCAGTTTGATGTCATGTCCGGTATTGATCAGAGTACCACTAACCTTCAATTAAGGGAGGCACATATATGTCGTTACAACGTACACGCGTATAGGTATGCATGATGAGGTTAACGACAACGGCATTCATGTATGTATGTATGCAAGTATTTTTGTATGTATGTATGTATGTGTATGTATGTACGTATGTATGTATATATGTATGTGTATGTATGTATGTGTATGTATGTATGTATATATATGTATGTATGTATGTATGTATATGTGTATGTATGTATGTATGTATATAAATATACATATCTATATATATTTATATAAATATGTATTTTAAAATACACAATACAAAGTGGTTGGCCCCTCGCTCTGACACACGCTCCCGTTGGCGTTGCGGTTGTTCCGGGGTCCACCCAGACTCTCTTTTACACTCGCCTTAAAACTGGTCTCGTTAACCGTGCCTGGGACGGGAGCGCTCCTGATTAGTAGCCTCGAATATGCGCTATATAAAGTGTAATGATTGATTGATTGAATGAATGAATGTATGAATGCGTGCGCACTGCACATCAGAAGGCGTTTTGCTTTCTGATGTGCAGTGCGCACGCATTCATGAATCTGTGATTCATTTGGTAAAATGCTACTGCTGGCGCTACTATTGCTATTACTCAATCGCCATTATCGTCACCATTATCATCACCATTATCGTCACCATTATCATCACCATTATCGTCACCATTATCATCACCATTATCGTCACCATTATCATCACCATTATCGTCACCATTATCGTCAACATCACTGCCATCAGTACTACCACAAATGTTGCTTTATCTATGTTGGCAAAGCTTCCATAATCGCATCTGAGTTTCAGTTGGTTCGATTGTTTCATTTGGAATTCGAATGACTTCGTCCTATAGTCTTTGCGCAATCGCTAATTTCCCGGAGAATACAAAGCAAGTAATGCGTTGTTTGGCAGAGGATTAAATTCAATTTGGTCCAATAAGGAAGTTCAGCTTAAGGCTAGAGACCGACAGCGGAATAAAGAGCGACACAGAAACAGAGAGACAAAGAGAAGGAGAGCTACGGACAGATACAACGAATGAAATTGTTAGGAGTGAAAGAAAGAGATAGCGAGAAACGATGAGGGCCAGATCAACACAATGACAGCACATGAGTAAGACACACACAAGCTCAGACAATACAAAAGACAGAGACACATTCAGACATACACAGAGACACAGAAAAAGAGACGCACAAACGCAGAGGAGTTGTCGAACATTCCAGACCGGACGGAATAATCAATCGAGTCGGCGCATTATCGACGACTTAATAGATAAGCGACGTAGAACTGTGTGAGAGGCAGGCGCTCAGTCGCTATCAATTCTCTTCGGTCGGTCGGTCGGTCCTCTCTTGCCGTCGCGAAAGCATCGCGTCCTCGCTTCATTAATTCTGCAGACCGACAGGCTTAACCCTCAATCAATTAATAAACTCGCTAAGGGCGTCCTATCCAGCCAGATCCCGCTTTCGATACCATTTGGACTGGTAAAGAGCACAGCGCGTATGTGAGTGGTGTGTGAAGAGAGCAGAGTCAGGACAATCATAGGCATCGACTGTCTGGTAAATGGTAATGAATCACAACCGATGTGGCGCAAGCTATGGAAATCATGTCTGGATGCGGCAAACAATATTGTAGCCATGCAGAACACTGTCATACACGAACTATTTGGATTGTCTCCACAGGATATCTCTGGACCACCTGCTCGTGAGGAAGCATCAATGGTATGAAGTGACAGTGACCTCGGCAGAAGAACTCTTGCCGAATATATGCGAAAGACAAAGAGAAGGAGAGCTATGGACAGATACGAAGATTGAAATTGTGAGGAGTGAGAGAAAAGGATAGCGAGAAACGAGTCCACAGGTGATCACTTTTCCAGCTGAGTTAATATCAGCAACGTCACTAGCAAGTTTGATCTGTACCCGAATATTAAGTGCCTTGCGCATATTAGTTGTGTAAATACATCGTACTCATGGATGTATATAACATGCCGCGTTGTAATGATTCCCAGAAAGCGTTGCACGAATGACTTATAAACGTCACCATTGTCCCATAGCCACACTAGTGCGTGATCCGAGCAGACATCACTTTCATGTGGACAATCCATGATGAGACTATATATATAATATGTATACATGTATGCGATGGTTCGACGAACAGAATTAACGCGTATCTGACGGACAAGGCTTGTTCATCACTCAACGGCAGATGAATGAGACGGAGGAGCAGGAGGAAGAAGAGAAGAAGGAGAAGGAGGGGAGGAGGAAGAGGAGGAAGTGGAGAGGAGGAAGTGGATGAGAAGGAGGAATAAGAGGAGAAGGAAGAAGAGGAGGAGGAAGAGGAGGAGGAAGAGGAGGAGGAGGAATTGGAGGAGGAGGAGGAATTGGAGGAGGAGTACGAATAGGAGGAGAAGAAAGAGGAAGGAGGAAAAGGAGGGAGAGGAGGAAGTGGAGGAGGAGGATGAGCAGCAGAAGGGGAGGAGGAGGGAGAGAAGGAAGTGGAGGAAAAAGAGAAAGAGGAAAACAAAGAGGAAGAGTAGGAAAAGGAGGAGAAGGAGAAGGAAGAGGAGGAGGAGGAAGGAGAAGAGGAGAAAGAAGAGGAAGAGGAGGAGAAGGAGGAAGAGGAGGAGGCAGAGGAGGAGAAAGAGTAGGAGGAGAAAGAGAAAGAGGAGGAGGAGAAGAAAGAAGAGGAGAAGGGGAGGGGAAGTGGAGGGGCAGAAGAGGAGGAGGAGAAAAAGAAAGAGGAGGAAGAAGAAGATAACTGAGCCACGATGGAGTGGCATTGGAAGAGGCTGTCTACGACGGTTAACGAATCCGTAAGTCTGTGTTTGATTGTCTTTTCCTTCGACCACGCTACCCCTCCCACCGCTCCATCCTTCCCTTTATCTATTCAACCATCCGATCATCCATTTATTTACACGTCCATCGATAAACCATCCCAATCATTCATCCATACATTCATCCATTCATAAACCCACCCATTCGCCCATACATCCATCTATCCGTTCATACACCCACACATCCATGAGCGCATTCAGGCATTCACTCACTTATTCACCCATCTATACATATATTCATTCACCAATCCACCAACTCATCTATTCACCCATCAATACATATATTCATTCACCAATCCACCAACTCATCTATTCACCCATCAATACATATATTCATTCACCAATCCACCAACTCATCTATTCACCCATCAATACATATATTCATTCACCAATCCACCAACTCATCTATTCACCCATCAATACATATATTCATTCACCAATCCACCAACTCATCTATTCACCCATCAATACATATATTCATTTACCAATCCACCCACTCGCCTATTCACCCATCCATACATATATTCATTCACCAATCCACCCTCTCGAATATTCACTCATCAATGCATATATTCATTTACCAATCCACTAACTCACCTATTCACCCATCAATACATATATTCATTCACCAATCCACCAACTCACCTATTCACCCATCAATACATATATTCATTCACCAACTCATCTATTCACCCATCAATACATATATTCATTCACCAATCCACCAACTCACCTATTCACCCATCCATACATATATTCATTCACCAATCCACCAACTCATCTATTCACCCATCCATACATATATTCATTCACCAATCCACCAACTCACCTATTCACCCATCCATACATATATTCATTCACCAATCCACCCTCTCGAATATTCACTCATCAATGCATATATTCATTTACCAATCCACCCACTCACCTATTCACCCACCAATACATACATTCATTCACCAATCCACCAACTTACCTATTTACCCATCAATACATATATTCATTCACCAATCCACCAACTTACCTATTTACCCATCAATACATATATTCATTCACCAATCCACCCAATCACATATTCACCCATCCATAAAAATATTCATTCACCAATCCACTCTCTCCAATATTCACCAATTCATACATATATTCATTCACCAACCAACCCAATCACCTATTCACCCATCCATACATATATTCATTTACCAATCCACCAACTCACTTATTCACCCATCAATACATACATTCATTCATCAACCAACCCACTCACCTATTCACCCATCGATACATATATTCATTCACCAATCCACCCGCTCACCAATTCGCCCATTCATACATATATTCGTGCATTTTGTCTGAGCAAATACGACGGGAGTCCGGCTAAGTCGCGTCCATTGCTTCTGTTTACGACTTCCATAAAACAAAGCGCTATGAAGAAGTTCCTGTCAATAAAACTGTTCCCTCTGCAGCTCACATCCTCTTCCTCCTCCTCCTCCTCCTCTTCCTCGTCTTCCACCTCCTCATCCGCCACCACCACGACCACCACCACCACCATCAACGTTCTCTTCTATTTAGTTGACTGAATTTCATCACACACTGCTACGCTTAATGTACAACTATCGTCGAATATCAGTGCTACCGTACTCTGGGCTGACGGTCCACTGACCACTGTTATTAATAGCTGAATAACGGCCGAAATCTTCACGACAAGGCTACAATAACTCTCAGAATCTTTATGTGAGCGTTTCAAATGACTGCGATCGTCTCAACGATTATGGCTTCAATTACTTTCAATTCAATATCCGAACGATAACACCTAAACGACTGAAAATGATCCTACATAACTGCTCCAATAGGCTTAACTCACTCTCGCAATCTTACCATTTTAGGATTACTGTCATTTATTGGGATCAAGAGAACTACACACAAGCGCATCAAAACTCCAGACAAACTCCTTTCAGATGCACTTTCTCCGTACCATTGGCTCTCCTGTCGATAGATTTGCTTCACACTGTCTTGGAATATTTTCTTATCACTCAAGATAATTCTGATTACAAATTCAGCTCCAATCCACGGGTCTAAATTTCCAATGGCCTCTGGCGTAGAAACATAATATTCATACACATTTTGCTCCTGTTTGTCAAGTATTCTTTTCAAAAATCCTTTCCACCATTGTCTGGGATAACTGCCTTTGAAGTTTGGATATACATTTCATCTACACATAAGTCTTCACTCTTACGTCTGTGACTATCCTCTGTTTCTGATAGCATCCCTGCGAAGTGTGTCTTCGTGTGTGGTGATTTGAAAGTTGTAGCGCTACTTATTGGGACGCAGCTAAGGTAAGGCTATAAGTAATGCTGCTTCATTTGAATATATAGTCTCTGGTTGGTCAGTCTGCTTAGCATTTCGCTCTACCCATGATACTTTGCGTCATTTGCATCTACATTATCTACACTCATTCTATTAGCCACCTCTCCTCACTATGCTTATGTTACCCATTGGTCGTTTTCTCCACAGCATAGATCGCATCAAAAACCCTGGCTAACGTTATATAGGTTGCCACGAGTCAACTTACCCTTTGACGGTCCATGTGGAAGGGTTTCAGATGAGGGTCGAACAGCAGCCTCTTCGGGTCAATGTCGATGGGTGATTGGTGTTGGCCCCGACTGCACAGGTACCAGTCGGGGTTGACGAGGCCCCAGAAGTCTGGACCTGAAGCAAGGCATAAGACAAACTAACAATCCATCAAAAAGAGACTTATAGCTTCGTAATCGACACCATTCTATCGGTGGTATAGTGCCAGTCCCAGGCCTGCAGAAATGAGGAGGGCAACGTCAGTCATCTATGTTATAAAACAGCAACTAACTACCCGTAGTAAACAAACGGAGGTAATGGTGTATTGCCCTCCCCATTGTTTCTTGGATTAATTCTTTATGTCGGACATCTGCACCAATAACAAACGATGACTTTAAAATGAAGATCATGCCAACGATGGCACAAGGAACTGGATTACAAAGTCTGGATTACTCAGGCAACATTGCTATTTAATGTATCTTTAAATAAAGGAAATACATTTTTGTTTTTGCAACGATGTTGAAGTCTTCTTAGGTGCATTTGTTTGTCGCTATGATCCGCAAAAATGCAACCATTCGTCGATTAATTGAATTTACGCCTTAATTAAGGCAGTGTTATTGCACAATTGAAATGTGGGTCCATCAATACCTGTAGGTCTTTGTAGGGCATGCTGTTCGCAAGCAATAGACTTTGATAATTATACAAAGCTGCTACTGTTATCTGTCTAATGCAGTAAGCATAATTGAAATCTGTGTGGTGATTTGAAAGTTGTAGCGCTACTTATTGGGACGCAGCTAAGGTAAGGCTATAAGTAATGTTGCTTCATTTGAATATATAGTCTCTGGTTGGTCAGCCACAAATCACCAAGTTATGTTCAAATTGGTAGCAATTGTGTTTCACGCATTTAATCTGATCGAGGACAAAATGTCACCAAAATACATTTCTTGAATCCCCATTTTGGATTTTTTCCGAGCTTATCTTGGTTACGTCAACGAACTATTTCATCAGGACATTGTCACAATTTAGAAACAATAATATTATCAGGATGTAGGGACTCTGGGTAACTCTAGCTCCCATATACACTGGCTGAGTAATGTTGGACATTGATCGGAGAAGCTCTTCCTGACATTGGATACAACGCACATAACAGACCGCAGTTACATATTTTAATTACAAGTAAATTGTAATTGCAAAAGCTAACAAAAGCTTTTTGTGTATCTCTAAAAGTAGGCCTAATGCATACCAGTTTCTCAAACACCTTATGTGATAAAACAATCTGAAAACTACATTGTATTGAGCGTGATATCTATAATAGATAACGAACAAAAGTATGTACGGAACTATATTCCTATCCTCCACAAAAACTTTTGATCCACTCGACGGATTATTCTCAAATTTTCTAGAAAGACTCTTTACTACTTCATAAAGAATATAGGAAGGTTCGAGATCACAAAACTTTGCCCATTCCCCATAAGTTTCACCACTAAAGTGGCGAATCGAACTAAATTAAACTCACGCCGTTTATGAAACGCAGATTAATTAGTATGCGTGACGTCTCAGTATTTTGAAATAGCTGATATCTATTATTGGCTAAGGTAATAATGCAGACAATTCTATGAGTCGCCAGTGATGTTATAAATTGCCCACTTTTCTCTTATAAGTTATAATGATGTACAACTACCAAGGAAAAGCAATGCTCAACACTTTATATAATTGTAAGGCTACCTTACACATTATTTCTACCCGGGCAACGCCGGGTGATTCAGCTAGTATTCTATATAGAAAGTTTTTTTTAGAAATCAGCTGAAGTTTCATTGGAAACAAGCAGGTCAAAAATTTTTGGCCCGTGTATTTTGTGCCGTTTGAAGGAAGGGCCTATGGGTATTTCCAGTATAAGGGCAGATTGAAATGAAATGACAGGTTGTGGTTACTCAAACTATTGGCGTCAACAGTACAGTCGACAGGATTTTTGGAAGTGGAAACTGAGAGTACAGATGAGTTTGATAAATCACTAGCAGAGTGACAGATGAGTTTTTAAGAATGAATAATCTATTCTGCGAGCGAGACGGACAGGAAGCAGCTATCAGCGTTAGGAGGGTTAATTAATGATGGATGTTATAAGTGGTTATGAAACATTGGAGCATTCTTACAACACTTTTACGACCAAAATGAACTAGAAGTGAATGGGAAGGCAATGTAGCTGGTCGTTCAAGTGTTAAGATGGCGATAAGAATTAGGTATACGAACAAAGGTACGTTAGACTGTTGGCGCAATGTTTCCTTGAGAACAAGAATATCTGCCGGATCATCCAAGACAGAGGGATTAATTACGATAGAATATTGATATTACGGTGGCAAAGAGTTTAATTGATTAATTGAGAGAGCTCGGCGTTGCCTAGTAGCCAAGCGAGTACGTGAAACTAAAAGTTCACCCCTCGCCGCAGAGCGAAGTACGTCGGACCATGTGCGCCAGCGATCGCGTAGTTAGGATGTAGCGCAGAGAGACAGTCGAGCGAGAGAGACCCATTGGGCCACAGGCAGCCAAGGCAGCACGTCTCCCATGCATTCAAAGCCACTGGCAAATATGGGAGTAAGGAGCAGGACAGCCGAGAGCAGGACCCAGGACCCAAAGGGGAAGACCGCCAAGGTCTTTTGCATTTTGGTAAAGATCTGTACGGACAAAAGCGTGTAGAGAAATAGACGAATTGCCAATTCTAGTAAAGATATTGAATGCGTTCAGTGTGCAATGTAAATACGAACGGACCCTGAGTATAGGCTCATTTGTGGTCTAAATAAAATAATATTTTCTGGTCTAAGAGATCAATAAAGAATCTTAAGATTATTGATGCACTCAATGATATCAAAGAATTGAACAGGTTACAGACCTATAATTTTGGACCTATTGTTTTTGGACCTATTGCTTTTGGACCTATTGTTTTTGGACCTATTGTTTTTTGACCTATTGTTTTTGGACCTATTGTTTTTGGACCTAATGTTTTGCACCTATTTTAGACATTTGCGAAGTAGAGGCTCGCTTCTTGCTAGATACATGTAGCCTAATTGAGGCAAGTAGGCCTAATCAACCGAGACGACATTAGAGCATGGGAGGAAAATTAATGGGTTTGAAACAACTAACAAGGCCTGCCAAAATAATTTTACAAAACAAATTAACAATTCAAGGACTATGGTAAAAATATTCTTAGGAACAGTAGACGCACAACTAAGTATTTCAGACAATAAATTTCGCGCCAATTTAAAAATGTGTTTGATATCAACTGTCACCGGTAAACAATGCGAAACGCCTCTCAGGTTCCCAGAATCAAAACGAGTGATTGCGAGAACAGATTCGAAGTTGTTGCTCCCTCTGTTGTTTGCACTGAAAATTAATTCCTCTCGTTCTTCATGCAATAGTCTTGCATCTTGTCCGCCAGCCGCTAGATGGCTTCAAGAGGTGGAAGCAAGAGAAGACAGTCATACCGGAAGAAGCCGCAGACGGCGCGATATAGAGAAGACCCCTAAGAGGCTATTTCCTCAATTTCCGCCCGCAAAGCATTTATCCAGCGCCACGCTAGGAAGAACCCCACCCCTGGAGAAAAGACGAAGAACTGAGAAGTTAGGCGACTGCGAAGAAGAGAGAGAGAGAGAGACAGAGAGAGAGAGAGAGAGAGAGAGAGAGAGAGAGAAATAAAGAAAGAGAGAGAGAGTCAGAGAGAGAAAGAAAGAGAGAGAGAGGTAAAGAGAGAGAGAGAGAGAAAGAAAGAAAAAGAAAGACAGAGACAGATACAGATAGATAGACGGACTGAACTGACAGACAGACAAACAAAAGAATATATATATATATATCGATAGATAAACATACACAGAGACGGACGGAACAAAAGACAGACAAAAGAAAGACATTGACAAATTTATTACTTTATCGTACGCGTAGGCTATTTTTACTATTAAATACGGTAAGGTAACAACCATATGATCATTAGCGCCTTTTTTTTAGTGAAGCAGATTTATAACACCTAAAGACGATTCATCGGAGCGGAAATGCGAATGACGCGTCACGACGACGACATCTTGCGACGACATCTTTTCTCATCTCATTTCCGGTTTGCTTAATATTGCCTGTCAGTCTTCCTCGTCTTCATCGTCAGTTGTCGGATGTTAAAGCAAAGACTAAACTCCGGTTACCTTTGATGTAACCTGTTCGTGATGAAATGTTTTGTTCTGAATTACGTAGGGCACAACAAGGTTTAAGAAAATAAGCAAGTAAAGATGGCAGCCGGAAGAGGTCGCGTCTGTCTTGAAAGCTGTGGCCAGAGGCTCCGAGACAATTAGTTGTCTCGACGGATAAACAGCTAATCGAGCATTTGAGTACGGTTGTAGACTTACATCACATAAATTCAGCTTAGAATGATTCATCGGCATGTAAATCTGACGAATCAAACATTGCTGATTAGATCAGATATTAGATTATATATTAGATTAGATATTAGATCAGATATTAGATTATATATTAGATTAGATATTAGATTAGATATTAGATCAGATATTAGATCAGATATTAGATTATATATTAGATTAGATATTAGATCAGATATTGGATCAGATATTAGATTATATATTAGATCAGATATTAGATCAGATATTAGATCAGATATTAGATCAGATATTAGATCAGATATTAGATTATATATTAGATTAGATATTAGATCAGATATTAGATCAGATATTAGATTAGATATTAGATCAGACATTAGATCAGATATTAGATCAGATATTAGATTATATATTAGATTATATATTAGATCAGATATTAGATCAGATATTAGATCAGATATTAGATTATATATTAGATTAGATATTAGATTATATATTAGATTAGATATTAGATTAGATATTAGATCAGATATTAGATCAGATATTAGATTATATATTAGATCAGATATTAGATCAGATATTAGATCAGATATTACATTATATATTACATTATATATTAGATTAGATATTAGATCAGACATTAGATCAGATATTAGATCAAATATTACATTATATATTAGATTAGATATTAGATCAGATATTAGATCAGATATTAGATCAGATATTAGATTAAATATTAGATTAGATATTCGATTAGATATTAGATCAGATCTTATAGTAGATAGATTGCACTAGATAGCACTATAATAGATAAGAATAAACTTGAATTGAACCAGAGTACAGAAGCGTATTTGTCTGTAGTAGTGTAGTCGCACTATAGGCACGCAATTGAGCCCATGTTATATAAAATGTCTAACTTAGGATTAGATTAAATACTAGTCTGACATAGGATTAGATAAGATACTAAACTACGCTTACGTTAAATGAGGGCAGTTCAAATGAATCTAAACATATTAGTTGGGATAACATTGAGTGAGCATAATATAACAAGGGTTTTGAGTGATTCAAAGGGCGCATACTATATATATATACATATATAATATATATCTATCTAAAGTCTGTGAAAGAACCAATAATTCGCAAGAGATCCGATTAGCAAATTCACCCAGTAATTACATTCGAGCGGCGACCAACGACGAAGACCACGTGATTTATCTTTCTCAGTGTGCATGCTCTACGTCATAACCACCATAGCATACCCCGCGCCAGAGCCTCCTCCTTTTCCATCGACCCAAAGGACATGCCTTCGTCTGTTGGGTCGCTACTGATGCCGGCCTTTGAATTAAACATTCGTTGGCTGCAGATGAGCGGTGCAGGGATACGCGGGGACGAGCCCCATTGTCCCCCGCGATCGACGCTTCCCGCCGGAGTGATTAAACCCACGTGCGCCCTCTTACGAGAAGCCGCTGATGAGCGCAGGCATTAATGTGGTCAAACGTCAACTGTCTTTTTCTACGTACCCGTTAATTCAACGACATTATCTGCTGATAGAGAATTCACTAGCGTGGCCAGTTGCAAGTTGTCTGGTTACATTAAGTGGCACTTCTGAAACGTGTACGCTGGTACTTCCAACAAAGGGAAGATTCTAGCATTTACTTGGCGCCTTTATCTGACAGGTTACGCGTGTCTCCTATTATCAGCTCCGTCAACTTCATACAGTGTTGCCTCTGAAGCTTCAGTTGTCCTGGTTCACACTTTTGTAACTAGCAGAATTGATAACTGCAGCACTGTTCTGGCTGGTCTTCCTTGTTCTTGATAGTGCGTTTAGATCGCGTTATTCGCTCTGCGGCCAGGCTTATTGGTCATATACCAAAATGGGCACCAGCTTCAGCTTATATGCGCGATGCTCTTCACTGTCTGTCGGCTCAAAAGCGCATCTCTTTCAGGATTGCGACACTAGTTTTTCGGTTTTTCTCTGGATGTGCTCCGTCCTACTCGGCTGAACTGTGTCGTCCGGTCTCTGAACTCCCTCCGTTTGCGTAGAACTCTGCTAAGGGTGAGCTTCTAGTCTACAGAGTGTATTAAAAGCGATAGGGAAACCAGTTCAGCTCGTCGATAAAGTATCAATGCGTGCGTGTTTACCGAACTCTGACGGTCGTCTGACCTCCCGAACCGAACTCTAAACCGAACTCTGACTTCCCACTGACTATACTTTGGACAACCCTTTCGATTTGACGCGGCGCTCGTGAATAAGCTGGTGCCCTGCGCTTGGCTTTCAAGTGCCGCTTTAGAAATTTAGAGGTCACGATTACTATTACTAGTATGTGGACAATAGTATGTGAGAAGTGCCACTTAATCTCAAAGAATCTATATGCGGCACTATACCATCTCTTCCGCTGTAAGGTTTTCATCAATTTCGTATGACTGGCCCTTTAGCTATCTCTTCACGTTGGCTTTTTACCTCAATACCTCCCCTTTGATATAATTGCTACTCCGTTCTCTCACAGTGTGTCCTTACCAAATTCCCCTCTCATAGAAGCCTTACCTCTTTGCTTAAACATTAGTTCATATCCATACCACCTCCATCTTAACCAACCATAGACCCTGAACCTGACCACACTGATGTCTGTCCCTACCAGACATGGCCTCGTTCGTCCTGTGTAAGACGACCCCACAATTTACGTCTCGTGAGTTGAATATCATCTGCGCGATGATACATCCGCATACGGACCCCCCCCGCAATTCCATGCCACCCGCTGTGCACTAATTGACGTACGTTAATTATTAACGAGCCAACGTTCTGTCGGCTAATTCCTCCCCGAGATGGACCAATGAAGAGCTCATCCTCGGACCACCGTCATCCGATTGAACCATCCAACTACCCCTTCCTCCTACGATCGAAGTACCCATCGTCCTCCCTAGGTTCTTTGATGTTGTACATCACACGGGATGGCATAAGGTAAAAATATTGGAAAAGTGCACGGGATAAACTGCCATAATTTGATGTGGCACCCTAAAAATTTTCGTAACAGGCACTTCTATGGCGATTATACACAGGCAACCATACATGGATTTGCACACAAGCGTTTGTATAATGTAGGTTTATATATACATGCAAATGTAAGTAATGACAATGCTTACCCAAGACGTAAGTGCAATGATTACTTTCCATAGCTTATCATATGATCTACACACTTGCATTCCGTCCACTGCTTCACTTATGGCATATCTTTTGCTTACCTAAAATTGCCTCACTCAGGAACCATCAGTCAGTCAGTCAGTCAGTCAGTCAGTCAGTCAGTCAGTCAGTCAGTCAGTCAGTCAGTCAGTCAGTCAGTCAGTCAGTCAGTCAGTCAGTCAGTCAGTCAGTCAGTCAGTCAGTCAGTCAGTCAGTCAGTCAGTCAGTCAAACCCTGCGGCTGTCAGTCAGACAGCTCGTAAGCCTGTAAATGTATATAAGCTTTTGCACTCCAACCTTGCATACAAACACATGGTAAAATATGAGCAATTATATAGCGCCACGTCTCACCTAGAGAGCCGAAGAAGTTCATCCATCTCGAGCACTGACCATAACTGCAGTAAACCTAAGTACCCAACCCACCAAGGAGTTGCCTCTATCCCACCACTCTTCCTACTACCTTTTCACACCGAAAGAAATCGGTTCGCACGCGCGTGATCTAAGTGAACCCAACAAGGATCGTGATCCATATTATCGTCTGTACTCGCGAGAGATGGGCGAACGACGTCCACTTCTCTTTGACGAGTATACTTGAAACCCATTAGGTGTTGATTACTCAGACGCAATTAGCCGACCACTACAATAGTCAATGGAAGAGATGAACCAACCATCGGCGAAGATGATCGTTGTGGCAATTCTGTTGCGAATTAGTTAAGGAAAGACAATTGTTTACTAATAATATTATTGTGCAATCTATTCTTACGGTCCATTCTGATACCATCCGATCTCATATCTAATTTGCTCAAATTTTTTCCGCGCGAAAGAGTTTCATAAAATATTCTTGAGCACCAGCACATTAGTGTCATGTCAACACCAGTAAACACAAGTCGGGTTTGGACCGAGGACGAGTTATGACATAAGTATTTACGGACGAAAGATCAGTCGGTTTGCACCTATTCATTCCATCCTCTGCCGAACCAATCAGTGATACGATTCCTAGGTTATAACTTCACTTATAAATACGGAAAGGCTCGGGATTATACGCTATTGTTAGCTCGTGAGATCGCGAGATGATCTGAATGTCCCAAATTCCCAATAGAAAAAGTAGAAATCGAATGACAACTGGAGATCGAATCGAATCTGTGTAAAACATGAAGGAGATCTACGGACCTTTTCTCTTTCTTTCGTCCCGTAGTTTCTACACAGGACTTCTCATTTTGTTTATCCACCGTAGGTCTCTTGGCAGCATTATGTCTGACTATTGCCGTGATTTTGGCTTAGCTTTAAGAGAATTGACTAAAGCGCGGGATTGGTCCCTTGTGCGTGTGTTTATAGACGCTGTTAGATCGGTGTACTAACAGACATGGATATGAACAGGGCTTATACTAACATGCAGAGACCCATCACCATTTAGAGTTCTATAGAGATGCGAACCATTAACTGTTGCCTTCCGAAGCAGCATTTTTAACCATTTCGATCGATTACTATCTTTACAGAGAGCTGGAGAGCGAACAATAGCCAACCGTCATTCAACGCTGTTACATGTCAAATATATGAACGCCCTGTTTAGGACTATATATGTAAAGTTGCACACGGTAACTGGAGGAGAGATTTGCGGCGGAAAGATATGTACGCAGGGTGCAGCGCTTTTTAGGATTACAGGTCAACTCTATGCCAACCTGGTTACTTCTCCTGTGCTACATCTACCTCTTGGAACAATTCTCCTGTGTAATCTACACATGCCAATGTACGCTTGACAAGCGTTGAAAGACGCGGGAACTAACCGTAAGGAAGTTGAAGAATATAGGGGTAATTCCAGAGTAATGAGTGCAGCATATTATTGAAGAAAAATCCAAGGCTTAGAAAAGGGGAGCGTCTGCTTCCGGTTACAGGGAACAGACCTTGTTTCTCAGTAGGAACTATATTCAGGACGCTGTCTACCAAGCAATAGAGGAAGAAAACCTGAGACCTTTCTAGTGTCGCCTCTCTCAATTAAGGAAGCAATCAATTGACCTCTTTTAGAAAGAACGGACGTCACGAGCAGATATGGTATAGAGTATAGACCGACCGTTTACGTGGTTATCAGAAGGGGTGGTGAATGTGATGCGGGTGGCTTCAGAAGTAATCGTGTAGTACGAGGCTGGAGTCACTCTACTTCGTAAAATCAATGTCCGGACCCCTTTGTTGATACTGTTGCAGTTTACGACACTCTTTCATAACAAAGACGATTAGCGTCGCCATCCTTCCTTATCCAGGTTTGGGACTAGCACTTTTAGAGTGAAAACGGTGGCGGAGTTAATATCCGGACCCGATCATCACCAGTATTTATAGGTAACTCATTTCTGTCAGACAGTAATCCAGTTCGTCCATCAGTTGGTCTGAGGTCCCTGTCCGTATATGCTTGGCTGCTCGCCTCTCTAACTCACTGCAGTCGGTCTTTACTTATGCCTGTCAGTTCCTTCGTGTGTCTATCTGTTCGTCTGCCCTTTCGTCTTAATGCGTGTCTATCTCTGCCTGCATAACTGTCTACCTGCGTATTCGCGGCGCGATGTGTATATCCGTCCGTCTGTTCGTCTGTTTGTCTGTCTGTTTCTGTGCGTGTGTCGATGTCCGTGAGTCTGTTTGGTACAGTTCTGCCAGCATCAGAGGCAGATCTGTCATCGTTATGGAATGGGAAAAGCCAACAAGCTGTCAGAAACTGAATTTACCAACTGCAGCCGTCAGCAGCAGAGGAGGTGGGATCGGTCGCTAAGACAGCAACCGACCGAATACTACGCTGCTCTTACAAAAGCACGATAAGCCACTGACTACACAACGACATCATACACAAGAATGATTACATTGGGTCCCTATGTGGAAGAACGGAGAACAGCGTAATACACTGGGACACTGGGTTCCCTTGCGGAAGAACGAAGAACAGCACAACACACTGGGTTCCCTTGCGGAAGAACGAAGAACAGCACAACACACTGGGTTCCCTTGCGGAAGAACGAAGAACAGCGCAACACACTGGGTTCCCTTGCGGAAGAACGAAGAACAGCGCAACACATTGGGTTCCCTTGCGGAAGAACGAAGAACAGCGTAACACACTGGTTCCCTTGCGGAAGAACGAAGAACAGCGCAACACACTGGGTTCATTTGCGGAAGAACGAAGAACAGCACAACACACTGGGTTCCCTTGCGGAAGAACGAAGAACAGCGCAACACATTGGGTTCCCTTGCGGAAGAACGAAGAACAGCGCAACACACTGGGTTCCCTTGCGGAAGAACGAAGAACAGCGCAACACATTGGGTTCCCTTGCGGAAGAACGAAGAACAGCGCAACACACTGGGTTCCCTTGCGGAAGAACGAAGAACAGCGCAACCCACTGGGTTCCCTTGCGGAAGAACGAAGAGGTCACGGAACCTGACAGTGGGGCCAGTTGGATGTCTGTCTCGTCAAAGCTGAAAGAAGACTAAAGATAAGGATGGAACTATAGACTTAGTTGGTGGGACACTGACCCCTTCTCGCCCCTATAGAGCCGCCACTGGCTGCGCTCTTTTTACAGTAGGGATGCGGGTGCCAAGCTTTCGTGCGCAACAACTCGATCCCATCCAGCGTTCTTCTGCAGTGTTACATCGATCTCTTCGGAACCGTCTTCCTTTGCATATACGCATTTTGCATTTAACTCCTTTGGGCGTACATTTGCAAACGACCTAATGTCTCCTCTGTTTTGATCAATCAGTTAGCCATGTGTGCATCGCCGTTGAGCGGTCCCCATAAGGCAATAGATATGCACGCATAGGTTTGATTTTTTTACATACATGCATTCACAATGAACCTAGAATTCATTGCCCTCACTGATAGGCATCCTAACAGTAAATACTGTCACTTAGCATTGCATACTATTACGCTTACACTTACGCTGGTGCGAGAAGATGGTTGAATGATAGACGCTGGCACGACGATCAGAAGGACGCGGGTTCGATACCTGTTAGATCCATATAGGCGGACTTCCTTTCGCTAGGTAGCGTGGGTTATATTAACAGTTCAGATTGAGCCTTGCAGGCTGCCTTTACTTTCAAACCTGTCATCGTTTGTTACTACTACATCATGTAATCATTTTGAAATTTGTCAGTTTGAATTGAATAAAATGCAAATATATTGTTATCCTTAATATTATTATTATTTTTAATATTACTGTTATTGTTATTATTATTATTATTATTATTATAACTATTTTAATTATTATGATCATTATGATTATTATTATTGCTGTTGCTGCTGCTGCTGTAACTGTAGCTGTTGTTGTTGCTGTTGTTGTTGTGTTGATTCGATTAGGTTAGATAATTGCGTAATTGCATAACTTATGATAGATTTGGTTTGATTATATTGCCAGAGATGCCTACTTTCGCATGATTTTATTAAGTCAGGTGTGATTATATTTTATCTCATTGGATTAGACTTAATACGACTGGATGATTACCAGAGATGCCTTCATAGGTCCACCACTCCGACCAAGTAGATCCAAAACCTATAAAGAAACAACGTGACAGCTATAACAATTAAATAACGCACTTCTATTTTCACATTTGGTGCAATGTAATGTGATGTAATCGAGCCTTCATATAGCGCTCCTTCAAAGTATCTTCTCAGAAGAGCTTCCTTCGCTAGAATGTACGATGTTCATTGTCATCACGAACGACTACGATAATTACTATTACATGAGTCAGCAAAACAACGCAATGCAATAAAATATAAGTTCAAAATAAAGAAGCATTATATACCACATGATTAGGATGAGGCTCCAGTAAGGCCTGGCGGATGAACAGACGGACATGAGTAGACGCAGACATGCAGACGACAGAATGCAGGCGGACAACAGACGTACAGACAAGGAGACAGACGATCGACAGACATACAGAAACACAGACAGACAGGAGACAAAAGACATACAGAAGACAACAGACAAAAGACGGAGAGAAAACATACACGCATACATCATGCGTATACAGACTGATTGTCAGACAGACTGACAAAACACAGACAGACAGACAGACAGAGGTAAACCCTAATTGTTTTGATGCGCTTCCGCCTTTTCTATTGCCTCTGGCGCTGCAACCCCATAGCCAGGCATGCTGCAGAGTCACATCATCTGACATTGGAAAGGTGCATGAGAAGACGCCGTCTATAGGTAAGTGGCACGCGTACAGGTGGATAGACGCTCGCTGAGCATGTTGCGTTGGAGAGAAGAAAGAATGCTTTATATCACGCGAACACCTTGTGAGCGTCTTCGTCCGCAGACAACGCACAGGAAAAGGTCGGAAATGGAAGAGAGGCAAAAGGACAGACAGACTACAGATAGACAGACAGACAGACAGAAAGAGGTTGAGACAAATATTCTTCTCTCTCACTGCACGCTTCGTCTTCGTCTCAAACATATTAGTAGCCTTGAACGTTCTACTCTAAGTTATGAATCGCCCACTCACCTAATTCTGATCTCTACACATACTGCTCAGAAGCAATTTCTCTATGGTGCCTCTGGACTCGTAATTCCCGAATATGCTTCGGCTGTTGATGCCGTTGCTAAGGCGGCTGATAATGCAATTGATGCTGCGATAGTCCTGGCTTACCTGCTTTATTGTTAGCGACCATTTGACTAAACCGGTACGTTTATATACTAATTGATGATACAACTTTGTAGAGTAAGATGATACAAAACTACGTAGAGAAGTGACTGATGAATAAGAAGTGAAGATACGGCAAGAAGATTGTTCAAATGGTCACAGCGCTCTGGCTGATGCTTTTAAATTTGGAAGACAGCTCGGTGATCTCTACAGCGATAAAAAACGAGTTTTCTTATGAAATTGGATTTACAAGGTATTGAATGTGGCTGAGGAAGCAAGACACTTAGGAATGACTATGCACAATAATGCAATGCTCTGAGGCAGCGGAGAAAGATAAATAGCTCACATTTAGGTACGATAAGAAGGACACAAGTCACCATGCAAAGACAATGATACAATATTAAGGTTGTACAAATCACACCGGTTTTGCCACGGTTGTAATATTGCCTCCAGGTATGGAATCCTAACCTGAAACAAGACATGGAAAAGCTGTGGAGATAGCTACGATGAGAGGTGGAATATTTGTGGACAAGCAACATTAGAGAGAAGCAGAAGCAGAGGAGACCTGATTAAAGCCTATAAAATTAGAGCGGAAAATGAGACGGTGCAGTTGGAGAGGTTTTTAAATAGCACCAAAACAAGGAATTGCGTTGGTGATAGTGCTGTCTCAGTGGACACTATCTCAGCCTTTAGGATGAAGCTGTATGAAAATTAGGCTATTAAGCACGTGCCAGGTCAAATTACGGTGGTTTTTACACAGGTTAAATGTCTTCTGAACTGTATTATGTGATGTTGATCGCTCGCTTAGTGCGTCTCTCTTTGATGGACCTCTTAGAATTCCTTCTTGAAGAAATATGCATTCCGATTGATATAATTATCGCATTAACACCGTAGTATATAACAGTTGCATTGCATACATATCTACATTATATTTACATAACAATTATGTCCCATTTACTTCGGCATAGCATCATGCTAAAATTACACTATATTACATTTAAATAACCTTTACAAACATCTACAACAGATTTAAGCTGCATTAACACGTGGGCAAACATCATCACTCTTGAAATAGACGCGGCAAACAAACAATTACATAGATCGAACATTAACTTCAAATGTCTTGGCCTTGTTCAAACCATCGATCCGATTACAATGCACAGTAAGATCTCGTTAGGCCCTGCATGTATTGTGATGCAATTCAGAACAGCTTCATAAAGCGCCACTAACCGAGTCCGCAGTTACAGAGTAGAAAGAACAACACCTCTCCGGTGAACACCATCTCAAGCGACACCCTGCGACGAACAGAGAAACGATTCCACCACCGGCGACACCATCACTACCGTTATCACTGCCAGAGGCAGCGGAAGCAGCAGCAGTCTGCCTGCACCAGCCTCCAACGCCATCCTCCTGCTGCTGCTGCTGCCTGCCTGCCTGCTTCCACCAACCTCCGTATCTCGTTCGTTCGTTGCCCTTCACTGCATGCCTTCATCCGATCCGACCAACTAGGCATGCATTCTCCTGCCTTTTAGCCATGCAAGGCTACACGCTCATATATATATATATATATATAAGTCTATATATATATATATATATACACTTTAAATGTGCATGTTTGCGTAATTGAATGTGCATACAGTGAGTGTGCATTTATATACACATATAACGATAGCATACATTAATAAAACATGTCATCTATATAATGTTAACCTTCATATGTATACACACTGGTACATGACTATGTGTTGCATATGTATAATTCCATGTACGCGTGCATATATTTATATATTTACAATGTGCGTTTAGGCCTATATATGGATATAAAGTTATTAAAGAGTTTTATATACATGTAAAGCCCGTTTAGTTTAATGAACTCAGTCCAACCACGGCTTTAATTTACTAAGGCAGTGTATTTATTGCATGGACAGCATATCTTATGTGTAATATACTATTCGAATACACCCAAGAATGTATGCATATGTTAGTTTAAGTATGTATATATGTTTGCATGTGTATGACTGTATATGTATGCATGTATTCATGTATGTATGCATGTGTGTATGTATGTATGTATGTATGTATGTATGTATGTATGTATGTATGTATGTATGCATGTATGTATGTATGTATGTATGCGTACATGTGTGAGTGCACATACGTACCTACGCACGTATGTATGGCAATGAAAAATTCATAGTTTTTACAAATTGCCTGGGAGACCCAATTAGGGATCAGAGAGTTCCTTTAGTTAGGTCCATCTGGAGGTTGAAACAATTCAGGAAGGCAGATTTATGTCAACCCTTGGGATAAAAAAACCAGAAGAGTAATAGCTCGAAAAACGTATATCAAGCCATGACCCTAACAATTCCCTTTGCTTTGCTTTGTACACTTAAGTGGGGAACATCAAATACTAAGATACATTGAACATATGTGTAGCCTTCTAAGCAATGGCAATTCAATCAACAAGAGAAGAGCTTATATAATGATAGGATCTCTAAGTTTTAGTGAGAGTTGAAGAGTTTTGTGTCACCTGCAACAAGGATTGCGAAGAGATTAAGGACGATGTTACTATAGGAAGGTGGTTGATATGAAGGATAAACAGCATGGGACCCTAGATGGAGCCCTGTGGACTCCGTAAGCTATTGGATGTAGACTGCAGATAATACAGTATTCAATCAATCAGTCAAAAATACTTGATATAGCGCCCCTTAAAGATATCTACTGACTAATTGCTGTCTATTGTGGAGATAACTTCCAAACCAGTTTAATAAACTTTAATTGCACTGCCAAACAATGTCCAACTATATATATCCTCTGTCAAAATGGAAGAATCAGACATCGTGCATCGCTGCTTTTGAGTATTTCTAATATCATGTACAGATAATTTTCTAAGGTGAATATGATGACGTGGTCCATAGCATCAAGGACTTTAGCCGAATCCAACAGAATTTCACTCGAGTGCATACTTTTTATTGCATCTGTAATTTTGTTTTGCCTATATTGGATTGGGGCATATTAGTTGAGTGACCATCTCGAGACCCGTTTTAGGCATCATATAGAAGTATTTCCATCTGTTTCCAGCATCTTAAGGCACTGCATTGAGGGATACATGTCGAACGTCTCAGAGAACAGTTCTATTTCACGTCATATATAATTTTATCTGACAGAAATACTAACGTATCTAAAATCTAAAACATCGGGCAATAGCTGTAACAAGAACACTTCTATGGCGCCACTGTGCACTTCACAATGCATTAGTATACCAATCTACATGTATTTCCCTACACATATAGTATATATTTTGTATACTTATATCGACGCTGGAATCCATCTGTTTGCAGCATTTAATATGCGTACATATAACATGATATATGAAACTGTAATATATATATATATTATGTATGTATATATTTATATATATATATATGACTCAGAGATTGATTTGGCGACAGATTAAAGAGACGCAGCCAAGAGATCCGACAGATTACTAAGTCAACCGGATCCGACATTTGAATACGTCGGCCCTAATGCTCCGCCGAATGCTCCATCGACCGTCCTAACCCTCCCTCCCTACTCAGCCCAGCTCCCTCTCTCCCATCTCCCTCCAACCCTTTCTCCCCCCTACTTCCCCTTCAGCCTTCGTCGTCACCCTTTTCCCTCTGCTCCTTCTCCTTTCTTCTTTCGTCTGAAGGTCTCTTTTCCTTCCATTCTCTGTCTCTCCTTTCTTCGTTCCTCTTGTCTGCAACGCCCAACAGTTTTATAGACATACATATATATATGTAATTATATATAGTACATATATATATGTAATATATAATAAGCTTATATTAAAACGTACGAATATATATATAGACCTGCGCATATATATATATATATATATATATATATATATGTTGTCTATATGTTATTTATGCACTAATGTAAATATATGTACATGGCACAAAATATGTATTGCACTGTTGCAGCTCACATTACAAAGATTTATATAGCACCTCTTCAATGCTGTTACTCAGGTGGCTCCCCTACCAAATGACGGCCGAAAAGAACAGTCCATGGCTAGAGTATAGAATCGACCTTGGGGAGTAAACGCAGCATCAATGGGGGAGTTCGTTCTATACACTGGGAAGTCACGATTCTGCAGTGTAGAAGTACAGGCAAATGAGACAAGGCGCACCCCGTTCCATGGACCGGAAGGGACTACGATCTCTGGTACCAAGGTTAGGGCAACAGAGCTCGCGCAGGTATAAGCTGAGACATGACCCAACATAGCACCGCCAGTCTGCGCCAGACTAGAGCACTAAGAGCAGCGATCCAGAAGATGTCTATATTTACAGCAGCGTAAGCTTATAGTCTGTATATGAATGCCTAAATGCATGCATATTGCATAGGCCACAGGGTATATATATATATGTATATATATATATGCACCGGGCATGCATGCATGATTGTTGGCTATATACTGATTCAAGTGACTGGCCAGATGGAATGACCGATCAAGTTACTCAACTCAGGCGTATGTATGAAGTTCGTTGCCGAATGCTAACGCCCTTGCTTATCTCCTCAGCTGCCTTCTGTGGGTCGAAGCCCGTTCATATCAAGTGAAACTGATATTCACTGATAATCTATTATAGCGCCGTTTGAATGATATACGAGGCGCAATAGAAGTCCGTAGAGTGGATTAGATTGTAGATAAATAAATGCTTGTTCTTTCGCTGAAATTACGATTGTCCTATTTGTGTTCATACCGTATTATACCCTTTAATCTCAGGACCATAACTGCATGAGGGGAGAGTATTGGTCATAGGCCTAAATACGCTCACCGTTATAGGTTAATTTAACGACTTTATTTATGTCACAGAGGATTAATGTCAAAACGCTGGACGTATATATATATATATATTCTATATATACGTATATATATATATATATATATATATATATATATATATATATATATATATATATATATGCCTAACAGAGTACACACGATCTGGATATGGTGGTTACAATATCATGTTAGCGTTCAGTTCAGTCTTTGTTTTAAGATAATGTATATTATGAGAGTGTTTGTTCTCTATATTTCTTTGACCTCTTACCGTGATTCACCTCGCCTAACCAAGCTTCACTGCTCAAATTATATTTGTTTAACAATCAGTTATTAATTCAAACTATCAAGCAGCAGCAAGATTGCATGATTTACAAGTATGGAACAGATAATAACAAGTCTCACTGAAGTCAAAATTATGGCAGCCCACAAGGCGCCCATCTGTACTACCGTTAATTTTACAGACACATCTAGGCCTACTTACCTTGCTGTTGTTTTTGATTATTAGGGCCTATTCCTTTTCGGTAGAATAGCCTACTCGAGCTGATCTTCTTTCGTTTCCTACACTTCCTTCACTTCCAGGTCCTTTACCTGATCCTCCTCCATGTCTTCCTCCCTATTTTTCCACCCTCTCTTCTCATACTCTGGTCTTCCCCACCTCTAGACTGGCGAGTCTCCCTAATCCTAATGCGATTCTGGAGCCGTTTGTCTAAGGTATAATGAATGCTCCCTTCGGTTGAGGTCGAGGTAGCGAAAGAGTGGATGGACTGCCTGTCGAAAAGCATCTGCCAATGCGAACTGGACCGTGCACTCCTGGAAGCTAGTTATTGAATGACCGTGTTTAAAGACGGAAGTGTAGGTCTATTGGAAGCGATCGCAGCGTTGATGCCAGAATTAATGGAGTTATGTAGCACCTTTTGTAGCAAAAAACAGCGACGCACAATGTCTGATTCTTCAATTTTGACAGAGGATATATATAGTTCGACATGTTTGACAATCGATTGAACGCCTGTGAATAAGCTGATTTCCGCGACTTCGTTGCTAATACGGCGCTGGAGAAATCTTGAGACAAAAATCACGAATACTATTACAATTCTCAGTTGAGAATTACTCCTCATTGATTGTTTTTTTACAACTCATTCAAAATTAATTCCGTCCTGTAAACATCTTCAAACGTGTGTTAAAAATGCAGTTGTGTAAGCCTATATTGCTGCTAGTTATAATAAAATTACGTTTTTGTGAGATCCTGGAAGTGGCGCTATATAAAGAGCCCCAAATGAAATCGTATTATCAACCGAAACTATAGATATTGGCCAATGTTGGCCACTGATTTTAACGTATACGAACAATGCACGGAATACGCATGTAAATCGAGATCAACTTGATCATCTTGACCATCCTCGTCGTCCTCATCTCTGCCTTTCTTTTAAAGCCATCCACTTAAGAGTGAAAATTGAGCCTTGCAGGCCATAGTATACCCCGTTTCTGCTACAGTACTATAGCCCACGACTACAACGACCAATGATGTCAGCCAGCTTGAACTCCTTGGATTTTAACCTGGCATCAGAACGAACAGAGCAGCTGGATATAATTATTGTAGACTTGATGCGAAAGATCGTCGGTAAAGATACGCTGGTCTGACTGACTTTGCTATAATGTTTTACTGAGACATTTCGAAGATTAAGATCACGTTAGGGATCATCAGGAACCTTCTGACCCAACACAATCTGACTATGGAAGACCTGAGTTGATGTGGTTTCGGTGCTTAAGCCGGTCACTTAGCTTTCGATTGCGCAGAGAGATCTCGGAGATTTACATTGCTCTACAAAGATAAACTTTGCCGACCGGTCATCATTTTGAGCGCATACCAAGGCTTTTCATCCACTATGTACAGCAGTCCACAGACGAACCAGCGATCATTGCCGCGTAATCCACGCGCGGATTACAAATCCAGCGAAAGATGGACGGTAGCGGCGTCGAAAAACAAACAGAAACGGTGGGGTGTCTTACAGGCCTCTGCGGCACCACGTGGGGGTCTGTCGCGAGCATTAGGGGCGGTCTATATCAAAGACCCAGAAGCTCAGTCGTGGTGGGGTGGAGGCGGTGGGATGGCCTTGGTGGGATGACGGAGGAGGGAGCCTCGATGGTGCCAGCTCCGTGAATGGTCCGCAAACAACGAAATCTAGATTTATTATCGGCCACTACAAAGGAGAAGCCGAATAATTTGTTCATTAACGAACGCTGTGAACACAATGGCGTAAACGGATTGTCTGGAGCCGCTTCGAATCGAACGTCGTTTATGGACGATATCAAGATAAGAAGCGGATGTATTTCAAGAGAATCTTTACTACTGCTACTACTGCTTTTCCCACCCCCTTCCACTACCACTACTACTACAACTTCCACGTACACTACTCTATTATATATTCTCCATCATTTCCACTATCACTTTAAATACTTCTAATTGCATAACTACTACGTTTGACAGTATTTATTGACCAGATCGACACAATTCGACATTACTATCGCCATCCGTGTGTGTTCTTCGGTCGACAGGTTTTTCATCAATGAGAAAATACGTTCAACATTTACAAATTTTTATTATATTTTCTTCCATTTTTGTGCGAATTTTTCGTTACTCATTTTCTGGACACTCTATTGTACAGAAAAGCTCTACTTCGGTTTCTTGACACAGGCTGTCATTTCTGGACGAGTTTCAGAAAGAAACCTAATTGAGATAAACCGTTTAATAAACTTCTGAATTATTTCTAATGAAAGACGATGTTATTTGACATTGAAAAATCACTATCAATTTTTCTGCGCATTTTTAAAAATCTGGAATATAATATTTAGACACCTGCAATTTCCGAGGTAATAAAGTACTTTTTAAAATTATCGGAAATTGCTGAAAATTCCTTTTACTGTCAAAACTGAATTTGTGGTGGTAAAATCTGAATTGTTTACGAAGGAATTGTATTTTGTCGGATGGTACATTTTGTTAAGCAACCCTGTGTATACGCGGTGAGTTATAACTAAACAGATGCTTGGCAATCTGCCGCTGCATAAGTAATTAGTTGGCTGGATAGGCGTAGGCTATATATGTGTGGCTGAATAAAACTAAGCTGCTGAAGTAATCGATTTGAACTGGGTAGGTCTACATTACATACTGCATACAGTGAATAGTCGATTTTGTGCTGACAAAGTGAAAAAGTTGAGTTGGAGCTTATAACTTGTGTTTCAAAAGAAAGAAGATTATTAGTCGAATATTTTGAACGGTGTCATTGTCAGGTAATAGCCACGTGCTGCCAGAAGTTGGCTATTTATTAGTAACAGTAGACTAGTATAGAGGAAGAAAGTTTCAGATGAACCCATAGATCAAGTGTGGTGGCAGATGGCATCCTACCTGGTGCGATTTATCGCTTCATAAGTTTAATTGTGATCATCTACTCCATCACCGGGCCTTCTCTGTCGCGGGCCTATGTTGCACATTATAATGTAATGTTTTAAATATAACAGATGTACATAGACTCGTTCTTAACGTTCCACCGAGAGTAGGCCTACTCTCGGTGGAACGTTCTACAGTTACAGCAAAAAAACGCAGCCTCAGCTCGAATTGTTCAAATTCCAGTCTTTAAAAAATTTAACTGAACGCGTGTAAACGCGAGTCAGTGTTAAAATAGTACAAGCGTCTTCGCTTTCTCGACCTCAGCATATGCAATTTAAAACGTAGCTTAGTTGCTAAGCCACTCGAAGAGAAGTCAGTGCTCAAAAGTAATGACGTCCCAGTTTTCTCGACCTCAGCCTACGCAGCTGCAGGAAGTAATTAGCTTCGATTCGCTAGAGGTAACCGGAGTGCCAAACGCTTTAAACGCGCAACTGGTTTCGAACCGTCGAACTCGTGGTCCGACGGTGCAGTGGTTTAACCACCGTAATACGACGCTGCCAATCTGCAGATGATGAACCGGAAGTGGATATCAAATGACAGTTGATCATACGTCATCGCTTTGGACAACCAGGTTCTCTGTCGTTGGCTCAGGCGACCGCGCAACCTTGACCTGGAAGTTGACCTTTTTACCCGGAGGCCATGACTTCCGACCTTGAACTCTCGTCTTGGAGGCCATGCCTGTTTCATGTTCCACGTAATCTACGTCATTTACGTTTTCAATGTCCGCATCCGATTTCGCCGTGTCGATCGCTTCCGGCCTCGGCGCCTCGTTTTCTCTTTTAAAGGCGCCAAATAAATTTGTCGGCCTCTTTTGTTTATCGTTTCCGATAAGAGCGTCATATAAATGCTTAGCGTCATCAGTCGCTGTTTTACTAGTTGCTGTGCCTTCGTCTTCGGCGCACTCCTCCTCCAGAGTATGCAGTCCACTCTTTCCTTGACCGGATGTGGCCGAGTACGCAGGCGCAGGTGTCTTAGGGTCGGTGAAGGAGAACTGGGTTGACGGAGAAGAGGTTGGGGTGGGTGACCATGGCGATCCGACAGACGATGGGGAGGAAAGTGAGTTTTGGTGGGGTATAGCGGAAGTCGGCGTGTTCCCTGCTTCCTGGCAGAGCTTGTTGAACGACATCCGGCTATTACGGCGACGCATGCGCCCTGAACCTATCGACAACAGCAACGACCTTTCAGTTACGGGCTACGTTACTATGGTGATTGAACTGACGCCATGATTGAATTATTGATCGATCACTGATTGTAGATGAATGATAGATTGATTGACTAGAGACTGGCCAAGGGACTGAAAGGCTACTGACTGAAGGAATGAACGAATGACTGACTGACACAGATAGACAGATCGACAGATAGACAGATAGACAGATCGACAGATCGACAGATAGACAGATAGACAGATAGACAGATAGACAGATAGACAGATAGACAGATAGACAGATAGACAGATAGACAGATAGACAGATAGACAGATCGCAGATAGACAGATAGACAGATAGACAGATAGACAGATAGACAGATAGACAGATAGACAGATAGATAGATAGATAGATAGATAGATAGATAGATAGATAGATAGATAGATAGACAGATAGACAGATAGACAGATAGACAGATAGACAGATCGACAGATAGACAGATAGACAGATAGACAGATAGACGGATCGACAGATAGACAGATCGACAGATAGATAGACAGATCGACAGATAGACAGATAGACAGATCGACAGGCAGGCAGGCGGACAGGGACGTCCTTTCAGCTTTTTCAGAGGGGCAAGCAAGAATTTTTTCCGACGGGGAGGGGTAAAAATGATTTGTCAAACAAGAATTTTGTGGCGACAGGAGAGGTTCCAACTTATTATAAACTTGTTTTGGTTTGGTTTTTTGCATTTTCAGTGGTACCAAAAGATTTGATTTCTTAAATTTTGTATCAGCAAAAACGCTGCTACAGTTTCAAAAAATTGAAATTCAATTACAGGCACCTGTGATATGTTCTAACGTTAATGTATGAAATTCAGTGAGATTTATTATGAATATGGCTATTAAATTATGACCTTGTATGCCGCCCTGACCCGCCCTCCAATGACGTCCCTGGACAGGCAGCAGGCAGGATGACAGATAATGAATAAATGATCGAAAGAATGAAAGAACGAATGAATGAATGAGTATACAAAGTCTTTATTGGTTTCCTGACTAACTCGTTTAGTTGTTTAATAATTGACTTAGTTTTTGACTTTCACTGATTTGCTGAGCGCATCAGTGAATAGATAAATGAGGTCTTGACACATTGAATAGCTGATTTTATTGATCTATCGATTAATTCACCGCTTGATCGATCTAGGTTATATAGCTCCTATAGACTTACTGGTCTGGGGTGGATTCGTCGAGGCTGACGTGACCTTCATTCCACTTGACCTTAGGATTTCGAGAAGTTCAAATCGGAAGGACGATATGTCTTGCTTGATTTCGTTAAGGTCATCCTCGTTGACCCCTTCTGCGTTCATGTTTTTCTGTCGCTTAATAACGTAGCGCTTCACAAGCTCACGTATGACGGACTGGAACAAAAACAACCAGAAGCAAGTCGCTATTGTCTGGAGATGTTTATATAGCAGACTAAAACGTCCCTGGTTCCGATAATCGGAACCAAAAACTCAGCCGTTCCATAAGCCAACAACTATCCTTCAATCCAAGAACCTTTCGATAAACCATAGCGCATCACAAACAGGCCTCTAAACCAAGATCCACTCTATTAGCTTCTAACTGGTCTGACCAGGCTACATCAGATTCTGTAGACTTGGAACTACGCTCCGTAAAAATTAAATTAAAACTTACGCTAATACAAGCAATAATCTGTAAGTCATGAACTACTGCGCGAAAACTAAACAGTCCCGAAATGGCACTAGAAACGAGTTAGTGTCTAGTCTACTACGAGCCATAGTTGTCAATGGGTTCAAGTTTCATGAACCGACCCAACTCGACCCAACCAAAATGGACCCGACCTGAAATCAAGTCTCTGACCCTACCCATTAAGTGCTAGACCCAACCCAACCCGACTCGACTCGACCCGCCCTTAATTCTAAAAGTTGAGTCGGGTCAGGTGGAGTCCATTTTGGACCATAAATATTATTCATTATCGTCAAATTCTAATGTCGGTAAAAAAACAACATGGTCAGACCGCTACATGAATAATAATTTTGATATTTTAAGCTCGTTATTATTCTGTTATTAAACATATCAGGAAAGATAACGTTCGTTTCTTCCATTTATTCCAAACTTAAATTCTCCAATGCTACATGCAAAATAAATCCAGATAATATTACTAAACACTTAATATGAGTCCGGCCCGTATGCCTCTGCAAACTACTGGATAGTACTAATATCATCTACTCTTTCATTGACAAGTACACACTATGCGACGCGGTGTCGATGCGGCATGCTCTGTGCCTTGCAACCGAAGGGTGGCAGGTTGAAGTCATTGCCTACGACCTTGGACAAGCGTTCACCCATAATTGTGTTTGAAGAAGGCAATGAAAAACCACCTCAATCGTCCAATGGATCTGCCTTCAGACAGAGAACTCCTCAATATCATCATAAACAATATGAAATGTTAGCCAGAGTTCTAGGCCTAACTATACTTTGCCGTTCCTCTCTCTTAGCCACCTATCTCTCACATTAAATTTTCATCTGCCTCGGCCTCACTGGTCAGCCAGCCACTTCTGGTCATGACGCCGGCCACTAGCTGGTTTTTCCTCAGTGGGCCAGGCACATTATTTAGCCCTGGATCCCGCACTTCATATCATTAGCCTACCGATTTCTTCTTATTCTTATCCTAACGATCCCCAGGCATGTAGTCATGGGGATCAAAATTTCTCTCTATAATTCTTTGAGGAACCTACTTCCACAGAGTTGAAATTAGGCTCTGCGTAAAAATGGCGGGTCGAAATAGGTCCAGACTTTAGATCCGACCCAATCCGACCTATCAGGATCTTGACCCGAACGATCCGACCCGCCGAAAGTAGATATTTGTGACCCGACAGAATCCTACCCGACCCGATCAACCTGCTTCTTGGGTCGACCCGACCCATAGATCGACCCGACCCGTGGACAACTCTGCTTTGAACTAGGAATAATCTTCAAAATTCATTGCATATATCATAAGTTAAACTAGGATCAGTTATGCAAACATATTTCTACAAACCAGAATGCATTCCATATGATGGAAACGATTGCATATTTTTGAGCGCTGGAGAATATTGCGCAGAGCACGAAACGTCGCAATCCTATAAAAGCTCAAGAGCTCAAGTAGTAAAGTCGAAGTCGCCTACTGAAATTCACACTGAAGCTATTTGAGACGCCACTGGCACATGTAGCTAAGTATACCTGGTATATAGCATCTCTTTCCTTCTTCTGCTTCAATGATTTCTAGAAAAGTCGAAACACAGAGCATTACAATTATTGTTGTGCAGCAACAATATTGGTGTGTAATGCAGAAATAGAAGGGCATTCGAAACAGCAATAGGAAGATTTTAATATATTCATAGCAATAACATTGATTAATAGTGATTTTATTACCTCATGTGATATGTAATAATATATAATTCTTGGTTAAGAGGTCGTAGCAGGACGTGGGATGTCACGGTGCCAGATACAAGTATTACATCGCATGGGTATTTAACATCTCAAAACACATGTGCAGTAGCGGAAAAGGAGCTCATGACAGGGTATGCAGATATTATGTTGCCATTTCTATACTATTGTATCACGTGCAATTCTTAAATCATCATTTCTTACCTCACTCTGATTTACTTAGCCTCACTTTACCTCACTTCGATTTACTTTGCCTCCCTCACCTTACTTAATCGTTCCCTAGCTCTGCTGTTGACTGAGCTGCCTGATCTAACCCGGAGGCTCTGCCACTTGTTGGTCCTGGCTGTCTTCGAACAACGACAGAGTGTTCCCCAGAGCCAGACGATCAGGTAGCAGACGCTCTTTGGGGTTGGGATGATGTTGAACGGAGCAGGAACGGTTCCACCTTCGTCGAAGTAACTCATCCACAGCCGAGACCGAGCAAACTTCCATTCTGTGTCGGCGTCGTTCTATGAGTAAGACGGGAAACGATTGATACGAATGGTAGATAAAGGGAGAATGGAATGCATGGAGGAAGAAAGGAGGAAAGAAGCGTTAGGGAAGGAAGAAATGAAGGAAGGAGAATGGAATGCATGGAGGAAGGAATGAGAAAAGAAGGTCCGAGGAAGAAAAAAATAAAGGAAGGAGAAGGGAAGGAATGGAAATAGAAGGAAATATGGAAACGACTAAATAGTAAATGTTAGAATGAATGGATGAATGAAGAAAGAAAAGAATTAACGATGGACAAACGAACAGATTTTTAGATGGATGAATATATTAATTGCATAGTTAGATGGATGGATGGATGGATGGATGGATGGATAGATGGATGGGCAGATGCATAGATGAATGGACGGATGGGTTGATGGGTGGATGGATGAATGAATATATGGATGGATGGGTAGACGGGTAGATGGATGGATGAATGGATAGATGGATAGATGGATGAATGGGTGGGTGGGTGGATGGATAGTTAGATGGATGAATGAATGCGTGGATGGATGGATTGATAATGAAAAAGAGAATATGTTGGCGCTCTATTAATCTCGAACTTACAAGTACGTTTCGTGAATGGAATGATGAATGCAGTGATGGACGCGTAATAGGATGAAGGGCTAAAAGAATGGATGGATGGATGGATGGATGGATGGATAGATGGATGGATAGATGGATAGATGGATGGATGGGTGGATGGATGGACAGGAGGCAGACTTACGGAGATCTTCTGGAAGGAGCTGCTGAGCATGGCGATCAACATATTGATGAGAACAATGGTCATTATTCCGAGATACGTTCCATACATCAGTTTTCCCACAAACTGTGTGAACTCGTGCTTCTCACGCAGCTCAAAGTGAGAGATGTCGACGAGGCCGTAAACGGCGAAGTACAGCGTCTGAATGATTTCAAAGAGGCTGAAAGAGGTAAGTATGGTACCATCAGGTACATTAGAATTTTATCTGGCGTAATCAGAGCAACGCTGAATAATGCAGCTACATGCTTAATATTCACAAAGATGATACTAGAATCGATTAATATGAAAATGTGGCATGAGTTAAGACGCAGCAAATCACGGTTTGATTATGTGAAGCGAGAGTGAAGTGTGTGTGTTTGAGAAGGTAGTAATCAAGATAAGTACACAGGAGATTCCAGGTTGACATTGATTACCCATGTTTCCAGGAGATTCCAGGCTGACATTGAATGCTTATGTTGCGAGCTATAATAAACCTGATAGTTTACTTGTTGCATGTGAACCTAAAATGTATTCATCGATTTCTAAGTCAAGAAGCTGTCAATGCTCTTGCCCGTTCACTGGTCATATGTTGCCTGGACTACTGTAATTCAATATTCAATTCCTCATCGCCTCTAGATTCCACATAGTAATTTCTACGTGGATGCAGTTATTCGCATTGTTCTTCGTCGTTCTTCAGGATTTCCGCAAAAATATTTAATGCCTTCGAAATTACACTTGGCACATTTTCTTTTCCAGTTTGTAACAAGTCAAAGTTGTTGTCCTTGTATGCAAGAAGATGTTTGATCTGTCTTCGAACCGATTTGTAAACTAATGCATCATTCACTCACTTAATACCACACCCGGATGAAGCTAGGAAATTTCCATTAGCTTAGGGTCTAATACGCTGTATTTAAGAAATTAACCATCGATGTACCAGTCCAGCACGTATGGTTCAATTTCAGTCTTTCACACCTATTTTGTGTATCTTTTAGGCAATTGATGATCAAGAGAGTTGTGAATAGGTCTAAAGTGATACAAAAAGAGTGGTAAGACCACTTCCTTGTGACCATCTGTTTGCTCCCAACTTACCAACAACTGTGATTTCTTGTTGGCTTGTGCTCGTTTATGGAATTCACTACCCCAGATTTGAGGGACTCCCATCTTTCCTTGTAATTAGTTCGTATGGAAATGAAACCATCAGCCTTTTAAAATTGAACTCATCAATTGTGGGAAATAAGTTACTGATTTTTAGATTTTAGATTTTAACATCTTATTAATAGCGCGTGTAAAGATGAAGTGTATACATAGATGGGTTATATTAAGATGAGCTAACGTAAGGCAAGTAACATATTATTATAATTTTTATACAGTGAATAGAGGTACGAAGAGGTACATGTATATGAAGATGATGTGAAAATGTGTTGGAGTGAGACAGGTTACTACAGAGATCGAGATATATGAGAGAAAAGAAGAGTCGAAAGCATGGTGAGAGAAACTGTAGACCAGGAGAGGAATAGATTAAGAAAAGAAACCGAAAGAGAGAAAGACAGAGACAGAGACAGAGACAGAGTGAGCTTCAGACATAGGAAGAAATCCATTGAGAATGCGACGTACAAAGATTAGGATATTGACAGAGCGAGAGGAAGCGAGAAAGTTAAAATAAGAGATGTAAAGAGGGACATAGACAGAGCGCAAGTCATGCTCAGACAGAGGGACGGAGATACACACACACACACAGACAAACACACCAACTAAGCATGTAAGGCATACAGAGAGTTAGAGAGACGCATAAGCAGAAGGACAAAGCAACTGACTTTGATAGGGTCGTGTCGCAGTTACAGTCTGCCCCCGCCTCGATTTTCCTCCGTTCCTGGCAATCGGCGCACTCTCTGTTCCTTGCTTCGGCATAATACCAATAGAGTTGGTTGACTCCACATGAGTAGGAGAAGCAGACAAGGAGAGCGATGAAGAGGAATTTCATGATATCAATGACCATCCGACCAAGGGAGATCTGAAGGGGACCCAGATGGGGGTTGACCGTGAAGATGTAGATCAGCTTCAGAGAGCTGAAGATGTTAGCGGCCGCGAATAGACCCTCCGAGATGAGGGTCGGATCGAAGGCATCCCAGTGTTCGCGGCTGATGTGAGCCGTCGGGTTCTGAACTCGTCTCTCTTGTTGCACCTTTGGGAAATAAAGAAGAGTGAGCAAAATGGGGCGAAGATGGTTTCATCGATTGGTAATCTGTCTGTTTCTATGCCCGTTATTCTGACTTTGTATGTTTCTGTCGATGTATGTCTGTATATCTGCATACATGTCTTTATGCTTATATTCATGTATGAACGTGTATGTTACGTATGCATATGCGTATATAATGTATGTTCATCTCCAACTAAACGTACGAGCGTATGTACGTATGCCTCGCGCAGAGGATAGTCAACATTCTATCCATGAATAAGAAATTGAATATAGAACCAATTAGTTATTTTGTCCATTCAGCCATTCATTCGTTTTTCTTTCCATCTTTCCGTCTGTTCATTCGCCCGCTCATCCATCGATCTATCAATCTGTTCATCCATCTGTCCATCCATCTGTCCATCCACTGTCCATCCGCCTTCCATTCATCCGTTCATCCATTCATGTATGTATGTATGTATGTCCATCCATCCATCCATCCATCCATTTATCCATCCATTTATCCATCCATCCATCCATTTCCAAAATAAGTCAAGTGCGTTAATGTATCGCAATGAATAGAAGAGTTTCATACTGCACCAAATTGGCCCTACATAAATAACCAATGCTATACAATACAACACAAAAGTTTCACTGAGCATACCTTGAGGTAAGCGACGAGCTTCAGTGTGTACGTGGCAATGTAGAGGGCGTTCGTTAGGAAGTCTAGAATATTCCACATGTCCTGAACGTACGACTTTAGACCCTGGTCCCACAGCTGTTTAATCTCAGCCCACACCAGACCTTAACAGAAACATATAAGACAAATTAACAATAAAAGCATAATCGTCTACAATAAAAGCATAATCGTCTATGCCTTAAGAAAATATAAAACATTTTTCCTTTTCCATATTATACCATACTTAAACTACTTTACATAAAAATTTGCGTCCTGTGTTTACCAATACAATTGCCCTGCCATATACCCAGCCATATGTACACGGTTGACGGATAAAAAGCAAACTTCTAGAAATACTGTACATAGGGCCCAATAATTTGGCCAAAAATGTTTGCATTTAAATCGAATACGAAAAAAGTTCAGTTTGATGACAATTATGCGAATATTTAACATTTATTGGTTATTATGTGTGTTAGAAATGCCCTTCTTAGGCCTCAACACGCGCACCATGACGAACTCGCCATTCAGTAATTGCTGCATCGATTACCACTTGATCAAATTCGTCCCAGTATTATGATACGTTGACGCCGTTCTCCAACGTCGCGTACCTTTTGTCTTGGAAACTGTCTTGCATCATTGCTCAGATTATATGGTTAAATGTGTTATAGAAAAGTTTTGCACATGGGACGAATTTGATCAAGTTGTAATCAATACAGCAATTACTGAATGGCGAGCGCGTCTTGATGAGTGTGTTGAGGCCGAAGGAGGACATTTCAGACACACATTATAACTAATAAATTATAAAAACTTGCAAATTCACTTCATAATAAATAAACTTAAGTTTTTTTCATATCTGATTGAGATGCATAGGCCTATATTATTGGCCATTATTACAGTATTTCCAGATGCTCGCTTTTATCCGTTCACCGTGTACATGTATATACCTCGCAGAAACTGCAACTGACCTGCAACGTATGCGAGGATCATCCACTCGATACTCGTAGGTGGCGCTCCACGCACCTCTCGCGTCATCTTTTTGGCTGTGACGTCTTCGTCGCTCTCGCTCGTTCCGAGGTTTATGATCGATTCGATCCGTTGCGAGGCCAAGATCAACAGAACTAGAGCAAGGACAATTTGAATCAGATATGTTGCGAGGACAAGATCCGCAGGACTAGTCACGACTAACAAGGATAAAATAGTAGCCTACATTCAAACACAATGAACACACGGAGAATAAAAATAATAATTATTATTATAAGCTGTTGAATCACGGCTTGTTGCGCCAGTTTCATGAGTCTCAACTGGAATCACCGAATCAGTAGAGAAAGAATTTAGAGAATCAAAAACTGTAAAATAAGGCTCAATAAAATCTTAACCAGTTAAATTAGATTATATAAGAATTAGAGTAAGCAGAGTTTGAATGTACAATACACGTATATGCTGCAAATTGAACAGGAAGAAATAGAATGTGCTGGTTCATATTCGCCAGAGACAGAATCTTTAAAATTACTGTCCTCATCAGACGCACCTCTTATAACTGATGCCGTGTTTGTTTGCTTCGTTATTTTCCTGTGTCTGCCTGTATTTCTGTAGACCTTTTCCTTCATATGCCTCTGTCCGTATACCGCCCTAGCTATATATACCTCTAAATCTCTGTCTGTACGTGTCTCCCTTCGTCTCTTTACCTACTTCTATTCATCGGTATCTTTGTGTTTATGCATGTCTTTTTCTGTACAAATGTCGCTTCACCTTCCCCACAATCTTATTATCTCTTCCCTGCCCTCAGAAAAATAAATAAATCTATCAATCAATCAACTATAAGCCAATTAAACAAGCAATCAAACACTTACACAGGAACATCATGTACGACGCACTGTGGCAGATGAACTTTATGAACGGGCGCCTCATAAATTGCCCAACACTAGTTTTCGGCGCGATCATGTAGACAATGGAAAGAACAGGGAACAGAACCGACACGGAAACAGTCAATAGGATTTTGAAGACAACATGGCGGCGCCGGAAGCCGAGAAGGCCTTCGTACCAGAGCGAGGCTAGAAGCTGTTGACAGCTAGAATTGGCCACGAACTGAAACAGAAGGTTGATTTAGGATTACTTGAGTGTTGTGATGAATCTGTAAGTTCATACATCTCCTCTGCCCAAATAAACAGACACAAACAGACGGGCGCTAAAATTGAAATGGTATTTAACGACGGATTTATTTAAAACAAATTATCGCTTAATGATTGTTAAAATTAATTAAAAGAATATGATGCTGTAGCGACTCTCTTTGTCTGAAGTCTTAATAAAAGTCATGTACCAACACAGCTAGAATGATGGATTGTTCGCTCGTAGATCCTTTTTGATACTGACTTAGTTAGTGTTAGTAACGTAACTGTATGCATAATTGGTTACAAAAGCCCACATAATATTATTTATTACATGTTTGTGTTTGAGTAACATTAGACCTTTCGATTTTATACCCACCATACATCGGAATAGCGACGATAAAAATATTTAATCAACGGTTGTCTTATGGTCGGTTGATTCGAAGCAAACAACAAAGGAGGAAGTAATAAAGCAGAATGAAAAAGAGAATAGATAAGACAAAGAAATAGAACAGAACAGAGCGAATTAAAAAAGAATAAGTTTTTTTTATCAGTATACAATAGAAACATTCAGCATGCAGCAATCGATAATGGAATATAATTGAAGAAACAAAGCAGAACCGAATGGGGAACAAAGCTGAGCACGGCTGACACTACACATGCACATAGCTCAGAGGAATTCTCAGTTCAACGTGGAGTCTCCAGTAATTATCACTTGGGTTCCGATATATGTATTAGCAGAAGAAACAAACAGGAGTTCCTCGAGTCCATTGGAGGTGTCATGACGCTGGAGATGAATGTCGTGATCGAACAGGCCGTACGCTGATGAGCCAGAGGAGTGACTCAGTGACTTCAGGACTATCAGAAGCAGAATAGATCTTAGAAAGATAATGGACAGAACAGATAAAAAATAAACTACGCATAATAGAAAGTGGCATAATAAAATGGAGAAGAATAAAGTAGAAGAGAACAAAGCAAAATATCCAGCTGAAATGAAACAGGCTTAGCTATATCTCAAGTTCTACATTTAGACTAAACAATGAAAGTTGACACACGAAGCGACCTGTGTGTGTTCTAAAATGTTCCACCTGACTACCAAGTCATTCTAATGGTCTAACCCGTTTCTGTTTGTACTTGATGGCGAGTTTCAGTCGATCGAGATTCGTCTTAAATTCCTCTCCGTCAGAGCTTGATGGAGCGGCATTGTAGTTCAACAGTATCTCAAGTTCCTTCGAACCTCGAACCTGGTCCAAGAGGTCGACAGCAAAATCCTCGCATTGCTTCGCGAGCTTTTCGTAATCACTCTGGAAAGAAGAAGACATTGTTGATTAGCTGTAAAAGACATGGAAGAAGGATTTATCAAGTTGTAACAGTAATGATGAAACGGCAAAGAATTGAGTAACGACATCGTACTAAACTTGGAGATGCAAGGGCGTGTTGGTAGGTCAGAGAAGGTTAATGAAAACAAGGGAAGATAGTATTCATCCTCTATAAAGGTGAGATTGAGTTTTACAATACTAGGGACCTGGACAATTGGTGCACAAAGTAATATTAAGTGATGGACGTTATTTACAGGTAGGCTTAAGCTAAGGTTAAGGCAATCGTAACTGTAAATCGTGAACTGTTCTAGGGTCAAAAATTGTGAGCTCTGATATTCATCAAGCGCATCACAAAGGTAACTTAATGAGCCCAATCAGCGGTTATTGTATGATGTTCAGAGCTAGACAGCAAACTATTTTAAAGGACCGCGAAATATTTACCAAGATATCCAAAATATTAACACAATACAATGATATATTATATAACCAAAGCAAAAAATATTTAAGCAAGACAACAAAATAATGAGACAGAGACAATAAATGCAAAACTAACATAATTATCGGCAGTTAAATTTTGCACAGCACAAGAGAAGAGGCTGAATGGACAGCCGATTGAGATCCTAACCTTCAGCTCATTCTCCAACTTGCTGAGTATCCGTAGTTCCCAGCTGAGCTCGAAGGCCGTCAAAACGGGGTCTTTGCTGGAGAGAGCAATGAGGGAGGGACTGGCCAAGGCACGGTAGGCATTGATGCGGGACCTCGAATGATTAAGACTGTCGTCGCTCGACTTAGATACGCAGTCAGTGCAGCTGCACCGAACGTCGTGGGGTTTGAGAATCTTGTCTCCGCGGTCCAGGAGGATCTTGAGGATCTCGTAGTTGTCGCGGTGAGCGGCCATGATGACCGGAGTGATGTCTGGAGAGAAGGAACTGGAAATGGGTTCGAATCTCGGAGAAGGCGCGAATGGACTATTGGGCATCGGAGAGTCCTGGAAGAACAGAGGAAGCAAAGAGGAAGAACAGAGGAAGACAAGAGTAGGAACAGAGGTTGAACAGAGGAGGAACAAAGTTGAACAGAGGAAAAACAGATTTAGAACAAATTAAGAACAGATAAATAGATGTTTGTTTTAGCTATAATATAATCATATGATCTAATACAATGAATTATATATCTAGTTTATAGTCTACTCTTCTGATTTAAACAAATCTGATTTCAGTTAATCTAATCTTGATCAGTCTGATCAGTCTGACCTAACCTTAATCAATCCGACCTAACATTTATCAATCGCACACAACCTTATCAACGCAGTTGTTCTACTCGGGCAACTTCCTGAACGCCGACACCGTAATGCATAAAGCTTCGAATCATGGCCCATTTAGCTTTCTTAAGTCGATGAAATAAGTTCGCAAATCGGTCAATTAATTGGCTCTTCTAAATCGATCAATTAGTTCTATTAAATGGATAAATTTGCATTGCTAAATCTATCAATTATTAACTTTCCGATATCGATCAATTAGCTACCCTATAATTGATCGGAATTAAGGGCATAGAATTATGCGACAGGTTTTAATTTGGAACTAAGTCCTTCAAATCGTTTATACAGCGACTTAGTCGTGATCAAATTGAACACTCACATAGTGCCGCATCATGGCTATGGATGTTTCGGACCTGATTGAATAGGGTTATCTCCAACAAAAGTAGGGAGAGGACTAAGAGATCACTCCACAGTCTGCTCAAGCTCATTTTCCACGAGGTCTGAGTCCAGCGAGTCTACTTTAAAAGTGGTCACGTGTATAAATAATCAATGAAGAGTTGAATTATAAAGACGTAGGGCCTAATCACCTGAGGCGTGGAAGCAGTTCTGAGGTCGTTGCCATCAGAACCTAGTTCTCTTTTCGTCGTCAGCTTTTTCCACTTGGCTGTTATCTTAGCAACTTTATCCTACAGGTATCAAGATGGAAAGACATCAATGCAAGTGAAGCTTAGAGTGTATCAATGGACAGCAACTCTCGTACTATGCTCACTCTGCTCACTCAGGCTAAACGATTTTTCACAGAAACAAAATAAACAGTATATATATGTAGGTATATATACGCTGATGAATATATATATATATATATATATATCTTAGTATATATATATATATGCCCGATGGTTTTATGGGGTGACACACAAAGGCACGCATTCGTATAAAGATAAAAATGGATAATATTCTGTTAATGCTCTAAGGTATAAAACTGACGCCCATGTTGTTTACTGTCTAGCGTACCTTATTGGCGGAACTGTCAAAGGTCTGAAAATAGCAAGAAAACGGATATTCAATCGACAATATAGAATTACAGTAAACAACTGACTGACTGTCTAACTAGCTGCCTGACTGCCTTCCTGACTGCCTGCTTGCCAGCCTGACTGACTGACGGACTGATTGACTGACTGATGACTGATTGACTGTTTGACCGACTGTTTGACTGACTAACTGACTGACCCTGGAAATAAGATAGGGAGGATAGACGGAGGGAAAAATATAAGTATTAAACGAAGCAAACCGAGATGAATGGATTATATAGATCGTTTAGGTAGATAGATCTTTGGATCGATGAATGGACATGTGCATGGAATGATGGAAAAGAGTGACAATGGATGAATGGATGGATGGAGGGAGGGAGGGAACGAGCGAACCAAGGAAGGAAGGAATGAAGAATGAAAGTACGGAGGGTGGATGAGACAGAGTTGAACGAACCGATTCAAAGTCAGAGACGGGTGTCACTTTATCGTGAGCTAGTAGCAGTTGCGTCGCCTCTACATTATCTTCGCTGATGGCATGCAGTAGAGCATCTCCAAGTGCTACTCCGAATCGCAGTAGCACTCCCATCATCTCGATGTTGTCGTTTTCAATGGCGATCATCAGAGCCGTTCTCCCAAATGGATCGATACAGTTCTTATTCAATCGAACTCTTCCCCCGATCTGATCGATACCAGAAATCAAAACAATTTATTTTTAGACAGGCGTATAATGGTCATCGGTTTCCTTGACGCAATTGATAGTGATATAGTGCATGCAGCTAAGTGGTTAACTTGATTACCGTATTATTCTGTTCTATTCTATTCTGATTTTGTTTTGTTTTGTTCTACTATGTTAGGTTCTGTTCTGTTCTATTCGGTTGTGTTCTATTGTGCTCTGTTTGTCTTAGCTCTATTCTGCGTCGTTCTATTATATTCTATCTGTCTATTCTATTCTGCTGTACTCAAGTCTGTTCCGTTTTGATTTGCATTTTTTTATTCTATTCTTTTACGTTTAATTCCACACCAGACCTTTCATGTTCTGCCATACCTTTTAGACCACTAATTGCTGTGCTCGTTGTTTAAAACAGGAAAATTATCACGTCCGTAGTTAAAGAAAATCCTATAGGCACGTTACAATAATCTAATAAAATTCAATATAATCGAATGAAACAAAAACTTCTGTAACGTCGCTGTTAAAAACTCAATGATCAGCTGAAGAAATGCATTGACCTTGACCTCCTGTAGGAGATGGAGGACGCTGGGCGTGTCCCCTCTTTCGACGGACATGAGGTACTGCCTCTCATCACTCGTCAGGTCGACTTCCTGTCGGACGAGACCCCCACCCAATCGGTCCCCACACATTTCGGCCAGGTCCACGCAGACGTCGGCCATGACGGGCACATTGGTCCCAGGTTCAAACTGGACGTACTTCGGAGATGCGCGTTCCATCGACACAACGCCAGTCAATAGAGGCCAGTCAAGTTTGAGGTTTCCGTCCTTGGGTGAATTCTGCAACACATGTGAAACTACTTCAACATAGAAAAGATTAAGATGGGTAAGATGATACGCTTAATGATCATATGTTACATCGAATATTGACATTATTTCTGTCGAATTATGCCCGTAAATAAGTACACGCTTGCACGTTTTAGAGGCGCAATATTGCTCATTGTCATGGTTAAATATCTTTTATGCTGTGTAGTTCAAGTATTCCTTATACCGATCACACATCGGTAATTATGTAAACAAATAACGTTCCAACAATCGGTGAACATTGCTCAAATATTGTTCATAGCATTGTTCGTGTTCCGCAAGCTCCAAACTTCTCGAGCGCCTCTCGAAAGTGAAGCGCAGGGCACAAACTTATTCACGGGCGCAAACATGTCTAACGTTCAACAGTGTCGCATTAATCATTGTTACAAGTCGCACTCTTTCGCCTATCCCGGCGTACATGTAGTTCCAACAACACGATACGATAAAGGTCATCAATGTTATCATAGCTTATCAATTACCTTAATCATGTGATCCTCCTTCGTTCACGCAATTCCGCAATTGTTAGATTCCCCTTTATCACTGACAAGTTCCTAGGAAACAGTCGAATTGGAGATTACAGTTAACTTCCGGTAGCGGGCGGATACAGTGAAATTCCATTCCTCTCACCCTGCAATGACAGGACTAGGATTGAGCAGCAGGCTCACAACAATCAATCCACCCAAGAGGCAGGGAATATTAGGAAACACCAAAATTAGCAGACAAACTTTTGAGTGTAAATGTCCAAAGACATACAAATATTTAATACCAAGTAGACAACAGCGTTTCAATTAATTAAAGTAGACAAGATGATCGTATATTGTACAACTGGACTCCTTCACTGACGATCGTGTTCTTTCTCTTATGTCAAGATCCTCACTCATCTCTGAACTCACTCACTTCACTCAATGCCAAAGCTTATAGCAACGAACACTTCCACCTAAGGTAGGTATTTCTCCTCTCTTTCTCTCTCCCCTCCCCTTTGTCTGTCTCAAACTATCTGTTTCTCCCTCCTCCTCTGTCTGTTTCTGTCTGTCTGTCTCTCACTTTCTCTAGTCCTCTCTCCCTCTCTCTGTCTGTGTCTGTCTGTCGCCCTCTCTAAAACGCATTTACGAATGTCCGAAGACACGCTTGCTAGATTAGACTTGAATACAAATAAATATTGACCAAGCTAACAGTTTTCGTCACATGCATGTAACGGAGGTGAATTATGACTGAAAATCCGCTAATATGCAGCTCAGGCGCTGCTCACAGCAAAAGCAAAATATTGCTTTTTTGCACAGGTAAAATACATGCATTGTATGAACATCAAAGCTACATTTCCGACCCATTATTTAGGCTAACTGAATGGATGATGTTTCGTCGATCTGATGATGTTCATGATATAGATTCACGATAGCACGATAGGTTCATGATGAGCATATTTATTTAATGAATTTTTCTATATAAAAACCGCGATAACGATTAATTACGTTCATAGGTTAATGGTAGATTCTTGAGTTCACAATTGGTACATGATAAGCTAATGCTAGGCCCATAATAAGAATTTGGTTGGTTCATAACAGGTGCTCAATAGAGGTTCATGGTAGGTTCATGATCCAGGTGGAAAACATCTCATCAATTGTACTATTTTGCCATCGTTAGAAGACTGTGCTGGAGATATAAAAAGTAATGTGCAATCGAGATTACGATCAAGCAGATCAAATGACCTACTGTATAATTGAAAACACTAATAATATAGGTCTCACAAATTGGAGATAAATAAACGATTGATCTGTCATAAATGCTAAGATTTGAGAAAAAGTTAACCGAAAACAAAAAAAACAATTACACGAAATTTAGAAAATACACAATTATCCGTCTTAAATTCTTCGGCTCCATTGATCAGCTAGATAACTTGTTGCCACTGACTTGAGGATCGTAATGTAAGCTTAATTGTCTTGGGAGTTGTTCTCCTATCTATCTCAGCAGCGGCGTGTGTGTCGTTCGCTCTCTCTCTCTTTCTCTGTCTCTCTTTGTCTCACTCACTCACTCACTCTCTCTCACTCTCTCTTGCACTAACCCTACACTAACCGTAACTCTGACCCTTATTCTCACACTAACTCTAACCCTAACCGTATATGTGTGATTTTACAAGTTGCCTCAAATGTAAAAAATCAGACATTTTGCAAGATCCCTGTTTCACACATAGCCTGTAACAGGTATACATCTTATTATTTCAATGTATTTAAAAATTGATAGGGCGCCTCTAGTAGGGTGAACAGTTCAGAAGCGCTACCAGTGAGCCTTGAAGATCAAAGTGAGAATATTGAATTGTATGCGTGCATGGAGAGGGAGCCAATGAAGTTCATCAAATATAAAGCTAGATATGCGAGAGAAACGAGGAATGCAAGTTATCAGTCCAGCAGCTGTCTTAAGTGTATAGGCCTACTAACTGAAGAGGAGAGAGACAAACGTTAGGAAGACCAATGAGAAGGGAATTGCAGTATTCAATTCGAGAACATATAAAAGCGTGAACTAATGTAGTAAAGGTAGGGAAAAGAGAGGAGATGTCAGCCGTATATAGGATAAACAAGAAAGGACCGAGAACAGAGCCCTGAAGAACACCTAGGTTGACGTCTACCCACCGGTAGTAATTTTAGGTTCTTTCAGAAAGGTATGAGCGGAACCAGCAGAGTGGGAGGCCTTTAAGGCCATAAGAGGTCTCTAGACGCTGGAGAAGAATATCACGATCAACCATGTCAACCGCTGCTGAGTCCTCATAAAGAGCCAAAAGTCTGACTTCAGACATATCAACAGCAGAGTAGATATCAGAAAGTGGAGAAAGAAGGGCAATCTCTATTCAACTGGTACTATGCCAGTCACCCTCTGATTTTCCTTCCCTGTGTTATTACTATTGAATGGACTGACTGGAATGTTTGGTTTCGTTGGTCACACGTTGTACACTGTATGTACATATAGGTGAGCATTGAATAAATCTCAATTATAATTTCATGCAGATTTCCTCCAGCTAAAACTCACCCCACCATGGCACATGGTGCGGAAATATAACTTTGTAGCATATATCTATCTTTTCATTTGACCACTTCAATCAATCAATCAAGGCAATTTATACAGCGCGTCTTCAAGATAACTATTCAGAGGCGCTCCCGACTCAGGTCCGGTCAAAAAGGAAAGTGTTGAGAAGTTTATAGAAAGAGCCAGACAGTTAATCTTAGAGAATGTCTAGGACCTTATTAGTGCCTATACATAAAATCTAATTATCGGAGCCCAGTCACAGTTCCACACTCCCGCTGACCCGTGCTCTAAATACTATGATGTTGAATCGGGGACCAGTTGGGCCCACCATACATTATTATTATAAAAGCGCACCAGTAGTTATATGTGTGTATCAGATAATCTGCAATACCCTCCATCAGACAGACCAATCCTTCTCCATAGTGCATTTCAATTGCAGAAGGCGAAAGCATGGAGCATCAGTCAGATCTAAAGCAAACATTTTGTGCTTTAGTCCACGGAACCACTTCAGCAATAGCAGGAACCTGGATGGATAAAAATCCAATCGAAACTGCTTTAATGCATGGATATACGTATACCCGTAAATTAAAAACTAACTGAAGAAAAAGATACGTTGAGTTATTTGCTATGGCTGGTACTGAGTTTCATACGATATCCTCGTCTGAAAGTGACTCTTAATAATAATAATAATAATAATAATAATAATAATAATAACGCCGATTTATAAGGCGCTGTAAACGCGGCCCTAACCACTACAAGGGCGCCGTACAACCTAAAACGAAAGTCAGCAGACAGGATAAGCCTTAGAAAACAGAAACACTTTCAATTTAGTTGTTAATGAGTCTACTGAGTCGGCCAATCTGACTCTTATGTTAAAGTAAAGCAGAAAACAGCAAACACAAAACAACAGGAATCATTTATCGGCCGACTGGAACCAGCCTCGATGATTATAGTCATTAATGAATTGTACATCTTATTGTCCTATTTATCTTGAGCGAGTAGCAAACCGAGTTTATTGGCAACTGTAACCTGCGCTCACCTACTTGTATCTGCTCACACATTCTTTGATTTTTCCATTTAACCATTTCTTGTCATATGAAGTTCAGCCAGAATTAGTTAGGACACAGCTACCTAAATTGAGCACATTTTATGATCATATTCGTGCCTTGAATTTGCCTGAATTATAAATGATTTATCTGATCATTTGTTCGGCTATAGGCCTTTACAAGCAATTCAGTGCTGCCTTTGGTGGGAAAACGACCCACTTGCAAAAACGGTAATCTGTGAGATTGCTAAACTCAGTGCTGGCCTGTTATGTTCTTGACTTTGAAAATGATAATTATGCAAATGATGTTTAGAACAATTCTTCATTTTCCTTAAAACGTATTTTTGGTGATTCCGATATAGGGCATAATCATTAGCCTAATCATGTGTCAAATTGTGAATAAATGTGAAATCAAGAATCGTTACGGCTTGGTTTTGAACTAACAAGCTCACATGATCTTACTAAGACATGTTCAGCACTGTCGATTTGAAAACTGTTCTCATAGCTCACGAACAAACTCGTAAAGAGATTCACTCTTCGCCCATACACCATTCGCTGATAAGTACAAATCAATAGCCTATATAAAACAATTGTGCAAAAAGAACTCTGCGCGGCCTGCATGCAAAATATATTACGTCTGACAAAATTGATGGATTGATCACATAATGGAAATATGTGCATAATGAAAACACGTGGCGCAGTCGACTTAATCATGGGGCGATTTTGCTATGAAATATAAATCAGTTATAAGAAAGTGAACTCTCTTCTTACAGTGACGCGGAAACAGCGGTCTAAAATTTGGCCCAATCGAGCTCATAATGATTATACTGACAGTAAATTTACATTCAAAGGTTTTGCTAAAACAGACTTTCATTTCATCCATTGGAATCTAATTAGAATTGATTGTACTGTACTCCGTTTATGTCAAAACGCAGCCATTTAGAAACTTACTAAAATGTTGATTTTTGTATTAAAATTATTATAATGCTCCGAATATGTCTATTCAATCATCTGGTCTAGCATCACCTACGGAAATACATGTTATATACAATGAAAATCAACAGTGTTCCTCATACAACAGTGGTCTAGACTACACAGAATTCCAGATATCTATATATACATATATGTAGGCCTACACTATAGTTGAGTACATATCGATATATCTGGTCAGAATTTTAAATTCGTCTATTACTCTGCCTCTTTTCTTCAGAATTAAAGAGGATATAAGCTTTACAATAGCGTGTATAATATGAATCTCGCCATACCTTTCCAAAATCATTTATGGAAGCATATTAAAAACCAAAGAACTCCCATAGATCATCACGGTTTTCGCTCTCGTAATTACACCCCTCCCTCAGGCTACTTAAAATGCATGAGAAAACCTCGCACACTATGAAGAAATGATGATTCTATATAGATAGGCCGTATCTCTGTTGATTTATCTTAAGCACTCGACGCGGGCAATGATAGCTTTCTGATTTAACCAGAGCATCATCAAATGCGAGATATGAGTCTTGAATTGATTTCAAATTAATAAAAATATGCAATGAAATGTGTTCTCTAAAAATGGTGCATATTGCGTAAATAGTAAGTGTATACCCCAAGATGATAGTATAGTCAGCTCATTTACGCTTCAGTATACGTACATGCAAATAAACTATATTTTTGCACTTTTCCATTACTCCATTTCAAAATGCTGCTTGCATGGATAATTTCAATAGTGTGTCATTTATCAAAAGAAAGTAGACTTAAGAATGGCAGTGACACGTTTCAGAGCTGTGTGTTGTTGATTTTTTAACGACGCCGTTCCACATCGAAGATGATTTGGTGTGGCCCTCCTCCGTTATTTAGGCTTGAGACTGGCACTGTCAAAGTTCAAACAGTGGTGGAGTTCATTTCAGAGCTAAAAAGACTGCTGCTATCGAGGCGAGTGATGTGATTATTGGAAACCCTGAGTCAGAGGCTGCGATCTCGTTTGGCAGGTGGGAGAGGCACCTATTGAAAGGGGTAAACATATGGGGGGACAAACGTATAACGTGTCCCCCGTTCTGTGAAAGGTGGGGGACTTGTCTCCGCCGCCCCTGCCCTGAGTGATGACGGAAGGTGAATCTTCCTCGTGAATTTATCCTTTGACATCACTGTACGTGACTGTGTTATGTTTTATTGGTAATCAATAAAGTATAAAAAAATAACACTAAATACTTCGCTTAGGAGTCTAATAAAAATCGTTTCTGCATCGTTTTATTTCCACTTCTGCGTAATACATATGATAAATCGACGCGTGTTGGTCTGCTATAACCGGTTTCGTTTATTCATTGATGAATTCCAATTTCAACTGGGTTAGCGTTTCTATAGAGATTCTTAGAATGCGTGGGCCTATTCCGATTGCTAAGAAACAGTGCATTGCCTTTGAATTAGCATTATGCAAATTCTTTCGCAAACACGTTACAATAAATTATACAAGATTTAGTCTCTTCGGACTGACCTTTTGGATTTAACATGATTTCGGATTTGTTTTGTGCGACGTCGGTTGATGCCCTGTGCATTATTATGGCGGCGCTATAGAAGTTTTTTTAGTCATAGTCATTGTCATAGATAAATTTGACTAAATGAATATTTCTGAGTTAAAGGGCAAACACAGAAGCAAATATCGCGCGAACTACCAATCTACCAAATCTTCTGAGGCATGGTGCACCTACAGTAACTGTAGTCTGTATGGAGATAAAAAAAATACCATTGCAATTCAACTGTATCTTACATTGCATTGCCCAGGTTCAGACTCTCCTTCCAGGTTCAGAAGCACACGATATAGAGCATCGAGAGAGTTGAGCAATTGTAAGCAAACGACTTATTCAAGGCCCTCCTTAAGGTTCAAGGACGCTTAAAAACAGTGGCCTCATCGGTGGAAGGAGTATTAGAACCCTTTTAGTACTCTCCACGTAACAAGGCAAGTGAAACTAACCAATCGGACGCAGTCTCCGCCGAGAAAGGCCAACTGGCGACAGATCGTAAACACCGACAACTCTCTAGCCAGATTTCGCCAGATCAGTTTACGACCATTCGTTCAAATCGAACTGTAAATATTATTCGGATTTGGTTTGGTTGGGCTTTATAAACAGATTCACGACCTCGACCAACTGTTCCCGCAAATGAGGAAGCGATGAGATCATTACGTGTGCATGAATGCATATGTGTACACTTTACTTGCACGATAATATATATATTTATATATATATATATGTGAATGCATAGATGCATGTACGCATGTACATAATTATACTGGAATGTTGGTATGTGTGTAATCGTAAGCATGTATTTATGAGTGTACAATTGTACAATGTACATGCATGACATGATTTATGTATACGTGTGTCTTTGTATGCGTATGGGTGTGACAAACACTTACAGAAGCGTCATGCATATGACAACTGGTTCCCCATTGCCAGTTGCAAACGTTATGTTGACAGAGATGACGAATCAACACTCCTGCACTGGATTGACAGAATATCGACAATGAGCATCGTAGTCCAAACGATAAAGGGAGGGGGGGTCAATTAGGAGCGCAGATCAGCACGGACCCGGAATCGATACCCGCAACACTCCCAAAAGGTCGACACCACCATTTAACACGGCAGGTGGCATTGTTGAATATGAGAGATTAGCACCTTGTATGACTGCCATACAGTTAAATTCAACTTTGATAATGACTTCTAGTCATCGGTTCACACTAAGACATCACACTGCGTACTTTTCAGTTTGCATTAATAAAGATCATTATTATTATTATTGTTGTTATTATTATTATTATTATTATTATTATTATTATTATTATTATTGTTATCGTACGAGGCAGACATGGTCCCTCGAGCTCTGATAAACTATCCTAACATCATCATCGTCATTGTCATTGTCATCGTCATTGTCATTGTCATCGTCCTAGATATCATATCATGACGTAGAACATGGTCTCTCCAAAAATCTTTATGAACAGACTGTGGTCAACGAGACAGATGGAAGTCCAGATGACACAGGGACAGATGGAAGTCCAGATGACATAGAGACAGATGACTCGGCGAGTGTGCACAACTTATTCAACTGCCAGATCCCTTTAAATACACGTTGATCAGAGTGGAAGACGTTCGAGTAGCTTGAATCTGATGTAGAACATGGCTATCTGGAGCAGAGTTAGTCGCCTTACGAAGGACTGTCTTCTTTCGTGTTTCCCGGATGTATAGAACTATCGAAAGTATTTTAATCTCACCTGGACCGAGATTCTTTTAGGAACCCATGCAGTAACAAAACATTTTCATGAGCCAGGCGCATGAGGCAATCTGGAACTGCGGTGTTGGGACTGACACTAGGACGGTTTGAGGTTGACGGATTCTGAGCGCCCAGGCGGTGAGTGAGATACCACCATTTCTGACACATCTTCTCGTCTCAGTCTTTCTCTACTACCCGGTTGCTTCTCATCTTTGGAACTCCACCCAAGTCGTATACAAAATAGCACCGTGTATGTATGGGACGATAGGCCGCCGGATTGCCACACTTTTTCTGCACCAAAACCACCATTGTAAATGACCCACCGTCATCTGCTACTGACATTTATATCCGTCACACCTCTTCCTACCTTCCTTAGCCCGATTCACCTTCAATTCTCGACCTGAACTACACCCGCCTTGGCAACTACTCAGCCTCCTCTGACCCTCCGGACCTCCCTCAAAACAATCTCTATGACATTACGCAGTGCTTATGGATAGGCGTGTGCAATACGCTTGGCTTTAGAGTGGTGATCTAAGCTTGAAGTCTGGGTTTTACGATTACGATTACTCGACCCAGCAGCGCTTATGCCTTCCATTGTATTGAACCATCACGTGCGTCTTTCGCCTCCAGGGATTCAATCGAGTGAACGGCTTATCTGGGTCACCAGATTCCTCGTACAAATTGTTCCGGCGGATTCTGGCACTCGGGAAACGTGCACGGAATGTGGCCTGCTCTGAAGCCCGAAAGAGTAGACACACAAACCGCTTTGAAGACCGCTCTTGGCCTTCAAACAAATCCAAACAAGTAAGACGACTGGGGTAAATAGAGATTTGATATTGCTCTTACCTTTTTCCTATCCTCTTTTCGTCCTCCTTTCATCTTTCCTCCTTTCTTCCGTTCTCTCTCTTCCCTTCATACTGCTCCTCTCCCATTCATTCTTCTTTCCCTCAGTCCACTCTTCCACATCGGTTCATTCCATCGTTTTCTTGTATTCCTTCCTTTCTTAAACCAGTAACTCGTCCTCTTCCATCTGTCGTCTATGCATCCGATCATTTCACTTTCCAGTTCCCTTCGATTGGGCTTCGACGCTCAGCAGACGACAGACATCGAGTTCTATTGGACGCAGCATCCATCCAACCTTCTTTACAACCGTCGTCCGACTGTCCTTTCCTTTCCTTTATCTCTGTCTCCGTCTCTCTCTCTCTTGCTCTGTCTCTCTTTCTCTCTGTCTCTGTCTTTGTCATTGCTCGTCTCTGTCTGTCTCTCAGTTTCTCTCTGTCTATGTCTGTCTGTCAGTCTGCCTGTCTGTCTCTCTCTGCCTGTCTCTCTCTCTTACTCTGTATGTGTCACTGTTTCTCTCCGTCTGTCTCTGTCTGTCTCTGTCTGTCTGTGTCTCACTGTCGATGTCTGTCTGTCTGCCTGTCTGCCTGTCTGTCTGCTTGTCTGTCTCTCTCTTTCGGTGTTTCTCTACCTTTCATCATTAAATCCTTTCTTTTGCATGATTTAGTTGTTCCCTCATCCTCGCCCTGTGAAATGCTTCTGTGGAGGGGGGGCCTCTGTTTCTTCATCCATCATTCCGTCTTTCATCGCTTCGTTTCACTCTCTCTGTTCTTCTTCCTATTTCTAGTTTCCTCTGCCCTTCCTCTTGCCCTAACTATCTTCTTTCCTTCAATCAATCTTTCCACACTTTTATTCCATGTTTTCTGCACGCCATCATCTTCTTTCGCATTGTCTCTCCTCCTTCATATACCTACTCAATCAATCATTGCCACGTATTCCCTTATTCCATCGCTCTCTCCCTCTTTCCCTCCTATTTCAGAACGCAATTCGAGTCCGACAGGAACGAGAAGTTGATTACACCTTTCGTATCGGTCGTCTGCCATCGCCTAACACGACAGCTGACAAAATCACTGACAACCGATAAGAACTGACTGTCTCTGACAGTCGGATATTGTCGACAGAGGTTTCAGACCCTAACACCTGTTCGACTTCTTTGTCAGCTCGATGTCAGCGCTAAACCGCGTCTGGGATTCTTTTCGTCGATGAGAGTTGGTCCGTATTAGACCTATAGGGAGCCAGACGAGTGTTTCTACATCTGATTCTTCATGTATGTCATTGAGTTAGCTGTGATTCAAGCGATGGCTGCATATCGACTCATATTTGATGATGTTGAAGTGATAAACTGGAACACAAAAGTAAGTAGTAGTCATGAAGGTCACAAGGTCATGAAATTCCTGGAAAATAAAAATGGCCGTTTGACTTACGGACAAAGGAGTTCAGTTTTCAATGAAGAACGAGCAGGCCCTTAAAAACTGGTATATTTAAAGAAAAGATCATAAAATCGTGACGACTTAAAAGCAATCATAAACAATCCGGAAAATAAGTCATCACAATTCCTTATAGTAAACGAAAAGGACGGCATAAAGGTAAAACAGATAAAATGATCTGCTTAGTTAACCTCCAGCAACAAATAAAATTCCACTGTGGCAGAGTTAGGAAGTATCAGTGTCCGATTTGTCGTGGAATCAGATACGCTAGGACCCAAAGCTTCTGCTGCAACGGCGTTGATATTGTGAAACAAAATTCAGATTCCCAGAAATTCTAACCAACGGACGGATGTTTCTTTTTTGACAAATCGGACCCTGGGAAGTATGGTAGGTTCGTCTATGTATGAGTGATGGTCGCTTGTTTGGGAAAGGTTTCTCACGTAGATACGACGATTATAAGACCGACCCGTGAATTCCCATTCATGCCAGGCAGATGATTTGCTACTCCTGGTGGGCAGGGCGAATGAACGCAGATTGGTGCTAAAGGCATGAGGCTATTCTGATATATCGATCAAACCAGTGCTAAGATTTGAGAAAGAGTAGGGTCTACAAAATGATAATGTGTATATACAACGGAACAATGACCGTGTTCAATTTTTTGGATTAGGTTTCCAAGCAAATAATGAGGTGTACTCCATCCTTTATTCTTTGCTCTTTGCAAGCGTAACACGGTACAATATGCGTACTCTTATTCGGTACTTTCAAACTTATGTCCAATTTATTTTGCAAAATTGGGATTATTAGTTTACTCAGTAGAAATGAGAGAATACAGAGACAGACAAACAGACAGACAGAAAGACAGACAGACAGGCAGGCAGGCAGACAGACAGAGCGAGAAAGAGTGAAATAACCGAAAGACGTAGATTTACACCCGAAGAGATAAGTAGATAGAGACAGAGATATATGAAGTGCTACATGTACAAATGTATACGACTATTCATTCGGGTGGATCCAGTGCCAGGGCAAATAAAATGGCATCGTCATTCATAGCATCATTGGGCATCTTGGGAATCTTTGGCCTCTAAACGCATCTCTAGGTATTAAGAGCATCATTTGGTAATATGAGCATCTTTTGGCTATTGGTGGCGTTAGATGATTTTAAGGTCGCTGACACAGGCGCATTCTCGTGCAAGAACTCTTGTAAACCGTTTCACAAGCACTCGTACAAGTACACGTGTTCGTTCGTATCATAACTATTCTCAAGTACCAGCATAAGTAGCCATACAGTTACGTATGCTTGTAACCTTACTGTATATTCAAGTAATGTAGCTTAATCTGTCTTGCGGAATCGTCCACTTTCATTAATCTTCTTTTACACAAGGGATTTTATACGATATGCTCTCAAAATGAAAACATGAGGCGATAAACAAAACAGTAAACCAGAACAAAATAAGCGGTGTAAAATATTTCCAAACAATGCAATTGAGTACAATAGACCTACACTTAGAGATATAAATAGAGGCTCATAAAAAATTTAATGGCCTACACCTAATTATCAAGGTACATGTAAATCATTAATTACTGCTGTACTCGAAGACCATGCTCAACGAAATACAATTACTCAAAGACCCGTTAAAGTTTGCATGCATACTATATATTAGCCGCTTAATCAAGCGTAGCGTAGATTATTGTTTCCATTCACCGATTCAGGAGGAAGATTTCGATTTAGCCACCAATGATGTATAGAACCTTCTTGGAGTAAGATTAGCGTGTATGACCGTTAGCATAACCCCACCAGCCTCTCGGCCATTCAGCCTCTCTCTCATGAAATCGTAATCGTTCAACCTCTCTTCTGTATATCCATTGCAATTGGTTTTTTAACACAGACATAAAAACTGAACGGACTTCCCATTAATCAGCCGTTATGTACATCGCGTGCGTTTGTGTTTAGGCGTGCACAACTGTAAAATGTAAACCCTGCTGCCCTGCAGTTTCCCTCCGACACGTTCCATCGCAATCTTAAAACCGCCCTCTTAGCTGAGGTTCAACAGTGAGAGCCTCTGAACTCTAACCCTAAGGGACGCTTAATAAATCCTCGTAATAAATGAATGAGTGAATGAATTGTACAAATGAATTAATTAATTACTGAACGAACGAATGAATGAACTAACGAATGAACGTATGGATAACAGGATGTACATGAATGCACATGGCAATTCAGAGGCGGCGATCTCGTTTAACAGGTGGGGGACACCCAATGAGAAGGGTAGGAAATTTAGGGGACACACGTATAACTTGTCCCCTCTTTGTAAAAGGTGGGGAACTGGTACCCCTCGGTTTCCTCGGGATCGCCGCCCCTGTAGCAATTACATTACAGGTAATCATTATGCGTAGACTACGTATGCCCCGTGTAATTGTCTCTGACGTAACATCTGGCAAAGATATTTTTTATTTATTTCCATTAGGGCATGACATTCTTTTTATTTCCATTAGGCATGGCATTTATTATTCATCTCTATCATGGCATGTTTTTTTATATTTATTTGCATTAGGGCATGGTATATTTTATTTATTTCCAATAGAGCATAACATTTAATATTAGTTTCTATCAGGGTATGGCATTTTTTATTTATTTCCATTAGGGCATGGCATTTATTATTCAACTCTATCAGGGCATGGTATTTTTTTGTTTATTTCCATTAGGGCATGGCATATTTTATTTATTTCCAATAGAGCATGACATTTATTATTAGTTTCAATCAGGGTATGGCATATTTTATTTATTTCCGTTAGGGCATGGCATTTATTATTTGTTTCTATCAGGGCATGGCATTTATTTATTTCCATTGGGGTATGGCATATTTTATTTATTTCCGTTAGGGCATGGCATTTATTATTTGTTTCTATCAGTGCATGGCTTTTTTTTATTTATTTCCATTAGGGGAAGGCATGCTTTATTTATTTCTACTACCATATGCGCTATATTTAGAACACTAGAATCAGAAAGGGGTCTGTCGGAACATATTATCCATGGGCGTATGTCTATAGCTGTTCTCCAAGAAAAGTAAATGATTGTAAAGTTGGTGTAGTTTGTCGTTCATCTAGGTCTGGTTCGCCTTAGAACAAAAAGCATTAGAGCCCTTGGAGATGTTAGCTGATAGAAAATGTGAAATGTATTCAACTGTATAGACAAATTTAACGGACAATTATTGCACGCATCCTGAGAGTCCTTTACGAGTTAACGAATGGCGAACGGGAAATAAAAGCTTCAGCGCAAGAGTTGTAGACTTGTAGAATTGTTGGCTTGAGAGTAGAATTGTCTGCGTGTCTCTAGACAATATCACAGCTTTTAGCTCTTCAACGACAAACGTGTTTAAAAAAATATACAGCTTGTTGTTAAACGATTAAGAGGAAGCTTTGAGAAATTGGACTATCGTGCGTTCCAGATTAATTTGCAGTTGTTTTGACATAGTCCACTTAACTACTTAAAACCGCCGTAATGATATAGCATTAATCACCACTTCTCCCAGTGTTACGAAAAGACATTATGTGATAATGTTATTGGCTGTGTATCCTGACATGAAACTAATCAGCAGATGGATAAGAAACCCTCGGGCATCTTAGATAATGAATAGACGGAAGGAACTGTGGACACATCATCCAAACTTTGCTCTCAGTATTCTCTGCTAAGAGAAGAGTCAGTCCGTTGTTGGCCACTGTCGGTGTTTTCAATCTGCTCGATATCACAGTAGGCAGCAGCTCGGTTACACGGCTTAACAAGCAGCCTAACCGGAGTGTGCGCATCGTGTAAGTGGAAGAAGTGACGTGTGTACACTGTGCTCGGATTGGGATTGCTGCTCGGAAACCACATTAGTCGGTCCTCAGCCCTCGGTGAGTGGTGTTTGTTATCGGACCAGTGAGCGAGAGGCCAGGAGAAGAGAGACTCAGGGAGTGACCTGTTCTGAGGGTTGTTGATACACATGTGAACGAAAAAGACAGGATAGGCAGTCACTGCAATTCCTAAGACAAATTTGCTAACCAGCTGCATCAGATAACAGCATTCAGAGGCGATTACTGTAACGAAGATGAACGATGACCCTGAGCTGAGAGATTACCCAAAGTATTTGCCATTTAGATATATTGTAGTTTAGCAAAGTTTGCTCTGTGTTTCTGCAGTTAAATTTGTATCTTAAAAATGTAACTTACATAATATAAAGAAGAAGAATGCGAAGGCGATAAAGAGTATAACGAAGAGAAAAGATGAGGAGGAGGATGGGGATGAGGAGGAAGAGGAAGAAAAGAGGAAGAAAGAAGGAAGAATTAAAGGAATGCCAAAAAAGTTATAGACATGAAAGGAAACGAAGACGAAGAAGAAGATACAAAAGAAAGAGGAAGAAAACAAGTGAAGAAGTAGTGGAAGAAGAAGAAGAAGACAGGCAACAGAAAAGCAACAATGACGACAACAAGGAGCCCATTAAGCTAGCCCTGAGATAGCAATTATATCGATTTCATTTTCTTAGCCTAGGCGAATGAGGGTGAGTGATTTTTTCCTTCCCTCATCGTCCAATCTTTCCACCAGAAAGGTAGTGTCCGATCTGCATAGTATCTGAGGGGCCGAACTCACCACTTCTTCTAGCATTTGTCAGACTCTTTGGGGAGGCAACTTTAATGACATACATAAGAAGGTGTACGCTATTGCTTTGCTATTGGCGCACTGTCAAAATTTTTAACAACCCACACTAGCGAAGATGGACGACACTTGCCTTCTGAAAAAGTTGCAAAATGTCAAATATACGGCAAATATCTCAAAGGTCCTTCTGTTCAGTAATGATCTCAAATATCTCAGCTGCAAATCTAAATGTAGGCCCAGCAGAATAACAACACGGTCGAACTCAGTTAACAAATTATTAACTGCCTGTGAAAATAACTTTAAAACTTGAAGTGATCCATTTTCTGGTTGATCGCGACGAATAAGTTGTTTTTGACGAAGCTATGAGACCGTGATTTTCGCTATAATCTTCGGTATTTACCTCTGATGCCGTTAATTGCGCAAAATTTAATTTGACAAAATTAACGCAACACGATGCTAGGAACTGATTTGCTTGCAATATATAACAAATTACACTGGGAAATAAAGTAATACAGTGGCTCAATGACTTTCACGTCGTTGACTCAATGTGGACTTATCGGTTCGTCGATCCGTGCGTTGACTCTGTCACTCAGCGTGAATTTACACAGCTTCTCTGCTTTATGATCTATTCTATAGATACCTAAATACAAATGTGATTTGATGCAGGACGTTTACTCTGATATTTATGTGACATTATACAGAGCGACCAGGTCGTTTCTGTGTTTGAGTTATTGTTTGGACGGATCTGAGTAAATCAAATCGGAATTCATGCCGTTAAATTGCGGGGATTTTAGCCTCTGTTTACAAAATCCTATCGTGACTCTTGAATTTCTTTGCCGTGAATTTCTACTGACCCAAGTAATTCATGTATCACAATGTACATGTGGCACGGTGGCCGATTGGTTAGAGCCTGTAACGCTAAGTGTGTGTTGAGTTTGCGGGCTCGATCCTCGTCCGAAATGTCACTGTGTAGGGATCTCGATCAATCCTTCGCGCACAATTGATCTGCAGTACAACCGCAGTTGCGCCGCGAGGTGTGTGTGCACTTCTGAGCTGATTGTAAGATGAGCAGCAGCAAATTTCAGTCTTATTGTATTGTATTATATTGTATAGAGACGCCAATTCTATTGCAACAAAATTGATGGGTTCATGGCAGCTGTTGGCCAGTCGCTATAGTAAACCATTCCTAGCTGTAAGATTTCTTTAGGAACGTTTTAGAGAAATTCACCTTCTAAGTAGTTTGTTCTTTTTTCAGCAGATGAAATAATAACTATTTCCATATCTTTAAGCGTTTCACACAGCATTGGGTGGTGGTCAGATGGCATAGTCCATTTATTGTTTGCCCTACAATCTATATAAGAGGTTGGCCTACTTTGGTGACCTCTGATCTGTATCATTGCCTTACCGTTTGTCTCAGTGAATAGTTAGATCTATTTTTACATGTATGTCATGGGTCTTAATTTTGGTGTGCGACCTTAGGCTACTATTGGTAGGTGGTAGTCCTATTAGCGTGCGAATTGCAAAAGGTGCGTCTATTTTAAGTTCAGAAATAAAAATAAAATAATTATAGGCCAGTCTGTGTCCTCGCTGTCTTTTCAAATACTATGAAAAACTTATAATTATAGCTTAAAATAAATTAAGATTCATCCAAATCAATTTCGATTTAAGACGAGTTATTACTGTACACATATATAGATGGCGCTGTTAAACCTGCCTGACAAAATCTCCTAGGCAATCGACAGTAACCAGTTTTTGGTCGGAATTTCCATTTATTTTGACATTTAAAAACAAAGACATAGACAGATAGCGAGACGTACAGACGCTCACATATACAAAAACGATGCTTAAGGTTGTTATCCGACAGTAAAATAATCTTTTGACTGAGGAGCAGACACAACTTTTGCCACCGTGGAATTTGAAATTCTTCCAAGGTACATGTACATGTAGCTCGAACTCAGCGTGCTGCAGGTATTTCCACTTTGTTGGTTTTAAGAGGTCAGACAACAAGACTTTCATATTTGGAGTTCTTTTCCGTCATGTACTCTGCCCAATGTTGTTCTAGACGTAACTTTTTGTACGAGACCTTTCGAACTGATCTAACTCACTTCAGTTTATAAACGATCATACGGCACAAACTCGCATCATAAATCAAAGGATGTTTTGATCGATTCTGTCAATAGAGAACTTGAATCAGTTGCTCATTGACTGCGATAAAGTCGGTTGATCCTTATCAATCATGTGAGGATAGATTCATACTATTTGGATCGCACACGAAGAACGCTCGTAAATTGAACAGAGATATTATTTGTACCGTTAACATGCACTGTATTTTTCGATCGAGTCAATTTCTGTGAATTTTCTGCAGTTTGCAATCTGATATCATCTGGAAAGAGCAAACATCTAAAATATCTGATCAAAATATTCTGAATTCAATGGTGCAGGCATACTATAACATAGTTGATGTGCCTATATAATCCCACTCCAGTCACATTACATGTCAACATGAACTGTTTACTACGTCAGGCTATTCTATACCTGAATATTTGTATTTAAAGGATCTTATCGAAACTGATAGCTGTCGATTGCACACTTTTTCCCATCCATGATTTTTAAGTTAATCTCAGTGAATTGTTGAATGCATCTCAGAGACGATAGATCTACTAAAACAGGTCTATAAAGTGGACAGTGTCTCAGTTTCTTCTCATTAACCCTAACTCGTAATTATAATGTTTCAAGGTAAATATAATCCTTCTCGGTCGAAATATAACTGCAAGGCTTAAAAGTAAATAATTTTTACGCGAATTGTGTGTCACAAATCACACAAAATGTTACATCACACGGACAAATTCCAAACGTTAGGTTTATCAAAAATACTCATATGTAACGTTGATTTATGTAACTCTGGCATCTGAGAACAGTATTTCAATTAACGAATAGCCAACGGAAAATTTAAAACCCGATGGAAAGAATTAAGGGTTTGCCAAACAACCATCAACTATATAGTCCAAAGAATAATTCCAAATACCAAAGTCATCATCGATAGAGCGAAAAGCTTCCAAGTTCATGTAAGATGGTAGTGGTAGCTGCAGTTTAAAGACACTGTTTGATAGCAAAGATCATTAGCGCCGCCTTTCTCCTTTATCCAGGCATGGGACTGGCACTGCCTGACTGCCAGCAGTGACGAAGTTGCACGTAAAATTAACGACGCGCAATGATAGCAGCATTGACGGCAGAAAGAAGGCGTGATGAGGTAAGAAAGAGTATGCCAAGATAAAAACTCATTTATTTAAGCCTTTTCAGCTACAGTCCTCAGAGCCTGGATCCTCAACTTAAGCACCTTTCGACTGAAGCGCAATTGTGACAACAACAACGATTCGACAACAAGCCAACCTTCGAATGGTCTAGCAACGACGGTGCCATCAGACGGTACTTAAAAGAGTCCGATTCCTAAAAAGAGACCACCGCTTTAGCCTTTAGGAGTTCGCGTCTAAGTGCCGCATTCGAAGAAGCAGAACATCTCTGTATATCTCGCTGCTGCTGCTGCACCAGACGAACAGCAGCCAGCATCATCTATGGTAACAATACCACAGAAGATATTGATGATGGTGTAGAACGTTAGATAGCAGGGCCCAATGGATCCATTGAAGGTGATATAGCGGAAGTCAATACAACGTCATCAGCAGCAGCAGCATCGCCATAAGCAACGCCATCATTGTCCTCATCATCACAATAATTATCATCGTCATTGTCACTGTCATCATCGTCACGACCACCATCATCATCGTCATCATCATCATCGTCGTCATCATCACTGTTGTCATTATCATTATCATCATCAACCTCGTCATCTTCCTCATCGTCTACATCGTCGTGAATAGCTAGCTGGGGTGGCAAACATCTATGGTGTCGCGGATGATAGAAGAATGGCAAATGACTTGAATGCAGATCAGATAGGAAGATGGTGAGTTAATTTGCAAGATCTGAATGAAATGTAACAAGAGGAGGAGGGCAGGAGGAAGAGAATGGCAGAAGGAAGAGGAGGGCAGGAGGAAGAGGAGGGCAGGAGGAAGAGGAAGGCAGGAGGAAGAGGAGGGCAGGAGGAAGAGAATGGCAGGAGGAAGAGGAGGGCAGGAGGAAGAGGAGGGCAGGAGGAGAGGAGGGCAGGAGGAAGAGGAAGGCAGGAGGAAGAGGAGGGCAGGAGGAAGAGAATGGCAGGAGGAAGAGAATGGCAGGAGGAAGAGGAGGGCAGGAGGAAGAGGAGGGCAGGAGGAAGAGGAGGGCAGGAGGAAGAGGAAGGCAGGAGGAAGAGGAGGGCAGGAGGAAGAGAATGGCAGGAGGAAGAGGAGGGCAGGAGGAAGAGGAGGGCAGGAGGAAGAGGAGGGCAGGAGGAAGAGGAAGGCAGGAGGAAGAGGAGGGCAGGAGGAAGAGGAGGGCAGGAGGGAGAGGAGGGCAGGAGGAAGAGGAAGGCAGGAGGAAGAGGAGGGTAGGACATGCCACGAATAACAACACGTTGACAGTGAGCAATGTTTTAGAGCTGTGTATTTTTTATGCAAGTACCTAAACATTCGCACATAGAGCAATATTTCTATAAGTTAAAGGATGCATTGAGCATGGCTATGTCGTAATCATAAAATATACAGAAAGAAGTTGAGAATGTTTTTGAGCTGCTTGCGGTCGTAGATTTTTAGTCGTTAAATAGTGTTTCAACTAAAATGGATCAACTGAAAGGTTTGAATTGTTAAAGAAATATCCCACGAGAAATTCTCTCCTAGTCTCCTTAGTTCGAGAATTAATTCGTCTTTGAACTTGACAAGATACGTGTGCATAATAATTGTCGATGAGGAAATGGTTGGTCGGAAACGGACGTTCAACTGTTGTCGTGTTTGCTCCTCAGTCAAAAGATTATTCAACTTTCGGATAACACCTCCTCTATAGGCATCGATTTTGTCTATGTCTTCAAACGTCTGTACATCTCGATATCTGCATATGTTTGCATCCATCTTTCTCTTTCCTGAATCTCTATGTTTTCCACTTTCCACTTCCTTCTTTCTTTATCCCTCTGCCTCTGTCTGTCTCTGTCTGTCTGTTTGTCTGTCTCACTCACTGTCACACGTACGAACTCCTGCGCTGACTCTCGACTTCTGTGTTTCTACCTGTCCGTTTGTATTGCTGTATCCCTGCTCCTTGGTCTCACTGTTTTCGATTATTTCTCTGTCTGTCGGTCAGAACACTCTTTCTCCCCGTATGTCTCTCCCTTACTCTATCTCTGTGTCTGGCTGTGTCTCCATTCCTCTGTTTATCTGCCTGGTACCCCAGCAGCTGCTGAATGAGCGAGAGAGAGAGAGAGAGAGAGAGAGAGAGAGAGAGAGAGAGAGAGATCTGCATTGCACTCTTATCGCATCCACGCAAGAAGAACGTTTTTCCATCAACCAACTGCATCAGAGTCTTACGCGTATACCTTCTGCAAGGTCTTTACACTCACATACCACAGCATAGCAGTTAGCAAGAATGCAGTTAGTCGACACACAATGCCATAGAATACGATACACTACAATGGAAAATAATATGATTCACTATACTAAGATACATTGCGACATAAAATGCTATGACACCATGTGATAAAATACACTACAGTACAATGCAACAATAACATGAATATTATGAGACAATGTAGTACGAATCAATGCAAAACAATATGAATGAATGCAATAGAGCATAATAAATTACGGTCTAGAACAGCATTGTATAAGATACAATACAATAGAGTTTGATGAAGTATAATGCAATGGACTAAAATAGTCATCAGTGCATTTGCCCCTAGCTTAGTTTATGCGGCTCCTTTATGCGGCACCTACTCAAACGCAATTTCATTAGTGTTCATCTGAATAATTACCTAATTTTCCATTACAAAAATGCGTATGATAATTATTATGTGTATAAGACGGAAAGTCACAACTAACTCAAGGACAAGAAGTACGTATCGCATTCATGAGTATATGTACATGAATATATTAAAGTACATGTACAATTGTACATCATGCAATAGAAAAGTAATCTCATGTATCATGTGTGCATATATTATGGGATGCCGACAACACTTTGTAGACACCAGCAGCTCATTTTCCCTGTTCCTTTCAGGTCCTAAGACTGTTTAATCCGACTGAGGTTGGGCTGCATGAGAGCTCTCCTCAGTAGATAGTTGTGAAGGGACGTTATGCAGAAAAAAGAGTAATTTTGATATAATTATACTTAACTGTGACCTATCCAAATTTCTCGTTGGAAAGTCCATGCTTAGTCGAAGGCTCAACTAAAGGAGCTGGAAAATGGTACAAGTGAAAAGACGATCAGTGGAGCTTAGGTATATGGATAAATCGGATACAGAGTGGGAGAGAAAGACACTCCGAGTTAGAGAGAGAGAAAGAAGGATGAAGAGAGTGATATGAGGCAGAGAGATTCATGCAGAAGAAAGAGATAGAGAAATAAATATTCCATTGGCAGTCGAGAGAAGGAGATGGGAAGACAGAGGCTGGCGACTGAGAGAGATTAGTCGACAGACAGTTAATTTCCTGGATCCTAAAAGAAGTTGTCTGGGTCGTCATCCAATGCGAGCCAAGATTGCAAGCATCCTGAGAGTCCTATACAAGTCTGCGAACAGAGAACGGGAAATAAAAGCAGGTCTTGCGGAAACTCTGTTGACTATAGGAAAATGGTGGATTGCTGTGAGTGTGCATGAGGTTGTTTGTATGAATATAAGTGTATCTATTTATATGTATGTATGTATGTATGTATATATGTATGTATTTATATATATATGTATGTATAAAGGGCCTATGTATGTATATATGTCTGTATGTACGTATGCATGCATGTATGTATGTATGTATGTATGTATGTATGTACGTACGTATGTATGTATGTATATATATATATGTATGTATGTATGTATGTATGTATATATATATATATATGTATGTATGTATGTATATATATATATATATATGTATGTATGTATGTATGTATGTATGTATATATATATATATATATGTATGTATGTATGTATGTATGTATATATATATATATGTATGTATGCATGTATGTATGTATGTATGTATGTATGTATGTATGTATGTATGTATGTATGTATGTGTGTAATGCATGTATGTATGTATGTATGTATGTATGTATGTATGTATGTATGTATGTATGTATGTATATATATATATATATATGTATGTATGTATGTATGTATGTATGTATGCATGTATATGCATTATGTACGCCTATGTGCATCTGTATAGGCCATAAATAAGTACACATTATATATGCTATATTTAAAGCGCCTTTGTAGCGGCACGGCTGTGTTACGGCGCTCTAGAAATTGTCCGTTTAATAATAATATGTATATATAGGAGATGCAAGTGACAGGCATTGCAAAGAAGGGCAAGATTGGCAATTAAAAGGCTAGAAGAGAAAAGACTTAGAAGGCAAAACAGTCAAGCAGATGGCATGGAAGGTGAAGGCAAGATAAGACTGTGCCAGGGATGGGCAGTAGTTTAATTGAATAATTGAAATTACGTAATTGAATTACAATTGCAATTGTAGTTTAATTGAGCAGTTGAAATTAGGTAATTGAATTACAATTGCAGTTGTAGTTTAATTGAGTAATTGAAATTACGTAATTGAATTACAATTGCAATTGTAGTTTAATTGAGCAGTTGAAATTAGGTAATTGAATTACAATTGCAGTTGTAGTTTAATTGAGTTATTGATATTACGTAATTGAATTAAAATTAATGAATGTTATATATGTGCTTTATGATTAGTAAACTTTAGTTTTTTTCATATTTGATTAAATATCATTCGACAAATTGTTACAGTATTTCTAGAGGTTCGCATTTTATCCGTTTACCGTTCATAGACCTATATCTTCATCCGACGTATAAAAATATAGACTATATCTTACACATATAATTATGGTCTACATACCACACATCAATTCAATATTTTTAAATATCGACGATTGCATGGCCTATCAATTTCACTAATATTATATGATAATACAATTTTATTAAGTAAGTTCGATATTCAGTCATTTGTGGCAACCTTGACTCATATCCGGCGGCCACTGTATCACTGAGCCAAACCAAATGGTCGTTCCAAAACTCGCTGTGTTTCTTTCTGTAAGTTATGTTGTGTTTGCGTGCGTGTGAGAGAATGTGTGTTTGTATGTGTGTGTGTGGGTGTGTGTGTGTGCATACGACTCGTCGGAAAAGATGAATCAATTATGGGGCATCTGAATACGTCCTGAGGTTCATTGTTGCCTTTCGTACAACTGTGCCAAATTTAATCTCAATTTTATCTCTTTCCCAGGATCAACGAGAGCGACTAGTATCACATACTAATGGCGGGATCCTTAGGGTCGTGAGATGTAGAATAATGATAGCAGAAGATCTAGTAGCAAATGAGACAATGATAATATAGAGCGGGCGATGATCGTAAATTAGGAACGAACTGCTTAATGAGGTGAAGCAATCTATATTACCCTTTACCCCTCCTGAGGCCGCTGTGAGAGGCCAATTTTAATGCGTTTGATATAATAATTAGAGGGGTAAGGGTTAGGACGGTGGCCATTCATAGAACGAGGAAAAGACAGAGTCGATTCCAAAAACACAACCTTATAAAATGTGAAATGCAGATACACACGTTAACCCAAAAAATAACTATAATTATACCATGATAACTCATGGCATCAACGCTTTTCATTTTTCAATGGACTGGCCAAGAGACATAGACCTACCTCACAATCACCAAAGCTGCTCATTTTATTTCTCCGCGCATACTACGAATCGTGCAGGCCCTTGATTTAGGCTTACGTGATTTGCCTCTGTCAGAAGATATATAGGCCAAAGCAGACCATTCTTTTGACAAACTGTTCATTAGGGGCAGACATAGCTGCCACTTTACGTTCCATCTCAGAGCGAGGCCGTGATAAAAAACTAAATAATTTACCTGATTTGCGTATTAAAATTAGCAAGCACAGCCTTTAGATGATCGAACGCAAATGGCGGTTGTTCAAGAAACGTATAGTTGGATGCAGAGTTTTAGCGGCATCGTCGGCGAATTGTCCAATTCGAAAGTGGAAATGTCCAATTATAGAAATACAACGTAAATTGTGTGCTAAATATAGTCACATCTACTTATAAATTCACATAAGAACGTAATGTAAAAATTTTCATATAGCCAGAGTGTTCAGTTCGTGAGCCTCTCCTGAGGTATACGATGAAAAATTATACGTTTTATATACAGACAATGGATGTAAAAAGTCATATCCTACTTTAAAATATACACCTATTTAACAAACACAACATAATACGTAATGCCATACTTCCTGTTATTATTATAGTGAGATATATACTTAAAAATATCTACTTTGTATTATTGTGCAAATATTTATGCACATGGATATTTCAAATATTTGTGAAAAAATTTTCTAATGCACCACTAATGTCGTATATATTTATGTAATATCAATCAACATCTTATTTCTGGTATGTACACAATGTCATTCACGAGTAACGTATCATATTATATGTATCATATACTTATAAACATAATACATGTATTTAAATGAACACTAACTTGAAGTACACAAATGTACAGGTCCAGAGGGCCTATACATGCAAATGCCTAAATCTATTTACTATATACATGCACATGTTTTGATAAATTTGTATGCGTATGTATACGTCATATACAACCATATATATATATTTATATCTTTTGATAAGGCAGAAACCATTATCAAAGAGGCATGTATATGGTTTTTGGAGTGGAGAAAATGCGTGCTGACAGGTTAAAAGCTGGCCACGATACATAGAATCTGATCTAGACTGCATTTCGAAGATGTACCCGGTGCTCAACTTGCAGGTGCCACTCCCTCCCTTCTCTCCTCCATGCTTCTTTTCTTTCCGTCTCCCTTCAACTCCACCTTCCTTCGGACCAGTTCTCCTCTTATGCCGAGCAATAAACGCTTCCGGCAAGGTGCATAGACGGTAGGCATTCAAAACATCCGGTGATAATCGTCGGCCTATCTCGCTCGTTCTCTGTCTCGCCTGCAACGGCTTGCCTTCGTGTATGGTGGTTCCGTGCTTCCGGAGTTCGAACCCTAGGCTGCGTTCCGCCTGACCTTGCGAACTCAATACTAAATCGACGAACCTTCACCCCTCTATGGGAGGACTTGATCTGATTTTATTGGATCCGGAGACAAGGGGACACAATTACTACAGACTCAATTCAAGAATTACATTACATAAGCATACATTATGCAAAGCTAGAACAATGTTACATTGCATACACTGTCGTTTGACACCTTTGAAAATCGATGCATCATAGTTCATTTACATCACTTCATGCAAACGGAAAAGAGTACTAGCGTACTTTGTTTTCTTGGCTTATGCTGGAAAATCTCCGATGGTCTAAATCCAGGTTCTATAGTAAATATAGCCATATATATGTCCAACGCTTTGTCGGCTGGTAAGTAACTTAATCAGATGTCTCGAACATACTGTATATACATACATTAAGTAATATATTGTATAATAGACAAGTAGACAGACAGCGATACACATGCATAGATAGTATATGTATATAAAAGTTACTTTACGTTACATAACACTTTGTATACGGTACACGATAATATTATGGTGACTAAAAATGGTATACATAGAGGAATATATATCTATGCATAAGTGTATATGGATCTGAAATTCTAAGGTGATTAAACCATGTAGGTTGAGTTTCCTATTCGCAATTGTAATCGTGATTACAAATTTACAAAGCATCACTTCGCGTAGTGTTCAGAGACACTCCCTACCCAAACCGTGAAACCACGACCGAACAGAATAGCATTCAACGGTTTGCGAAAAGGCAAAGAGGAGTTCAGGACAACGCATGCATGTACCAGAAGGTTGGGCCGACCATACTATACGACATCTATGATGGACGGTGGAAGCTCTGTCCTGTTCAATAGTCATGTTGCCTAGAGCGGCAGAGCAGAGAAGTGTGCAACGAGAAATGAAAGCCATCTAGATACAAGACTTTTCAGGTAAGACGTGGCACAACTTATATATATCAGTTACTCAACAGCGTGCCACATACAGTATCTGTAACTCAATTAGAATTCTTAATCCTTCTCTGCTCCTTTTTAAAAACCGAGCCGGGAGTGCCTCTTGAGTGGGCATTTAACAAGGCGCTATATCAAACTTACTTTGCTATCGATTAATTGATTGATTGATCTATTGGTCAAATATACCTACTGATTGACTTAGCTTTTATATTGGCTAAGTAACTGCAAAATTAAAATCTAATTTTTTTTATAGAGTTCGAGAAAGAAACTTATAAAATTTATTGTAGAAATATCAAGCATACAATTTATCTATAGATCTAAAGAGGATGACGATATATAATCTAGACGAAGATACGTGTTTATTAAATATGGTTCTGTGCATACTCGTGTCCTAATATCAACATGGAAATACGATATTGTTTTCGCACGTAGAACATACGATTCTCCTTCAAGCTTCACATGTGTGAGAATTCCCAAGACAGTCATTTACCGTCAGCCCAGCAATGGCGTCGGTGAGCGAATAAGAGGCTGCGTCAAGATATCCGAATAGTTGAGTACTAGGTCGGTAAATGTCCCGGATCGAATGCGACGTTTCATTAGCAGTTGATCGAAACCATCGATCACTGCTCTAGCATTATCAAATGAACCATTATTCTCAAATACAATGCTTTAGACTTGTGTATATAATGCAATCGATATATATCATAATGTGCATTAATATCATTTCAGACCATTATTTGTAAATGCAAGTAATGTATATAAATGTATGTAGAAATGTGTGTTAATTGCACAACTATATGTGCATAGACCATGTATTTTAATGCATGCAATGTATATAGATTTATATAATAAGTGTCCGCATAATGTACTTAATGTTAGAATCATTTAGCACATCTGTGTTGTTTATCGGTCCAGCATCTTCAGGTTATCTATATTATATATAAAGTGCCAGAACTTTTGCATATATTTGTGTAATTAAATGGCACATGTTTATTTAGTTATTTTCTGAGTGATGTGGAATTGCTAAAAGCTCGTACTTGTAGATTAAGAGTAAACTGATGTTGAATCAGCTTGAATGCCATTAGTGGTCAATATAAATAAACTAAAGATGCGCTTTATTATAAAACTAAATTATTGCTATTAAACCATTGTTTTGTGTATTAGTATTTTAGCAACTTAGATGGTTGGTGCCCACATTAGACAGGTGTAAACAAAATGAAGTGTTTGTCTAAAGCGGATCCAGTTATTACACCCTTCCAATTGAAGTAGAATATATATATTATATACGGTTCTACATCGTACCATGTCCATGTACTTAATAGCATTAGCATTATTTAGATCAAGTAATTTTTAGACAAAAGGAAGAGTGGATGAAGAGCGGAGTAGAATTTAGTTTTTTATAATTCCTGCTCCTTACTCAGCCGTCATTAGAACTGCTAAAAGTCGTAGTCGCTTGAAAATGTGATTGAGGCACTTAGGTTTTTTTATAATATTGATAGCCATCGATCAAGTCTAAATTACAGCATATCACGAACACTCGGATCTGTTTCGAACTCCGATATGTATTAATGCATTACTTCTGTGAAGGTAGTCATGTAGCTGTGTTGATGACAGAAGTTATGAAGACGTCACATATGAGAGCACAGCATCTGAAGCTATCATTCCTAGGATTGCTGTTCCTTTCTCGTCAATCGACAGCACCATTCGATCGACATACAGTATTTTACTAATGGCTGCAGTGACATTATCTGTGCGCTCCCCCCTCCGTTCCATGGACTACCGCGAAGAAAGTCCTCCATCTGCCTTTAAATGTTTTTCAGTGGGGATATCTCGACAGCGTAAGTGGTATTTTGAAAACGAGAAGCATAAACTACGTCAGCAGTCGGAAACGGTGTTTGACGAATCTTATGGAAGCTCCTGTCTGCATGTTCTTTAGTGAGAACAAGCAATGATCTTGAATTTTGTCGATGAGCCTGTCAATGAAGTGACTAGATAATGTACATTATTCCCGTTCACAAAATAAAGCCACCATCAGTCTCCTATCTCGTCTTTCAAAACGCACATCTGGGGAAGCCTCCGTATCGTCACCCGTAATTTTCACTGACTCGTTTATCGTTTTCCCAGAGTTTAGCTCAGGTGTCTATTATTACATGTATCTTTGCATAACTGGGAATCAGACAATCTGACGACCACATAGCAGGGTTTGGTTCGAATCCTGTGTTGAATCAGCGTTACCAGCCCAAGAACCATGCAGTCGCAGATCATATTGAAAGTGACTGGGTATCGTTTGAGAGGACGTCCTCTAATCCGATTATGGCTGTCAAGTTGGTCGTCAAATGCAGAAACTCAGTAATACAGTATAAATCTCATATCAGACGAGCAGAGAAATGAAGTAGGTCGCCTGTAAGTGGAAAAGATTCCTTAGACAGTAAATGGTTTAGACTTCAGAATATATAGGGCGTATATGGCATCAGTCTATTTAGTTTGGTAAGTTTGAAAGAACACCAATTAATAACAAACAGATCTTTTGGGAAACGACAGATTATACGTTGTATCATTGATGTTCGCGATCATCTGGCATTTCAGAAGCTAGCTGCATACAATTTTAGACATGTTACAGATGAAACTTCACAAGTCTCTTAAGTGTTTGTGACACTAGACATATAGACACTACGCTGCGTATAAAACTGTCAGAGTTGTGGTCATCGAAATATCTTAACTTTCCACATCAATTTAATCGAAAACGCGGATTTCCAACTGTCATCTTCGGACTCGTTGCTTGAGAGGATTTTATTTCTGGACAATTGGACTGAGAAGATGTATGCCAAATTTCTACGTCCTTGCGCCTTAGTCACATCTATTGCGCAACGCAGTCTCATAACGTTCAAGCTCAAACTATAGCCTACTGGCCACGGACATAACTTATGCAGTAAAGCTCTTTCTCATTCCCATCGTTTGTTGATAACTCTCAATCAACATACGCTGTAGTATATTCTGCGATGGATTATGTATTGGCAGCTCTTAACCAAAACAGCAATAAATTCTGATCATGGACATAACGTTGGATCCTTACGTAACTCCGTCGTCAAAGTCTCTCTCCATAGGCTTAATCGTCTATTCCTCACGGACCTTCGTCTCGACCTTCGCACGAGGGCTCTACCTCGACCTTTAGTCAGTTATCTGAGCTTTGTATTGTGACAAGCATATATTGAATCGGCGGCATTCGTCGTGTTGAGTGTCGACTCCTTCGAGTCGACCGTGGTAACCAGATTCGGGCTGTGATGTATCGATCATTGATTTCTTCTGCATGCCCGTCTTAATATTCCTTCTGATCACGTTTGGATGTAAACTCTCGTCTTAAGCTAAGATGCACAAACTGTTTAAGACTAGACAGGCAGCTACATGTATGTAAATGGCATGTCCAGTGATAGTTTACTTCTAAAAATTATTCCTTATTCAGTTTCAATTCAATTTGTTTACTCGAATTTAACTTCTTATTCTAATTATGATTCAGAAATAATTTTACTTCTCGTTCCTATCTAAGTTCTCCGATAAGTTTGGATCTTATTTTTTTACTTTCCAAATAATTATTAGGTTCAGTCGTAGAAAAAGTATTCTAACATTACTATGAGATGAACATTGAAGACCTTTTTCGGAGAATGGTGTTTTCATACTATTTCTTTGTCCATGATAAAAGATTCTGCGATGTTAGACTTACGTTTAACCCATGTTTCACTTCACATTGTGTGTTGTTCATTTCTCATTATGAGTTGGGTGCCCTACTCCCTGCATGCAAGGGTAGCATATGAGCAATCTAATGCCTATATATTCCCAGTAAGTGGTTTTCCACAAATTCTTCCATTTTCCCCTTTTGGTACTGGGCAAGCAGATCTGCTTATAAAAATCTGTTTTATTTAGTTTCATCAAATCCCAAAATTCCCAAACAAAACTTTATCGCTTGCTTCGGGCGCACATTCTCGATATACTCATAATTTATAACTGTAAGGATTAGACCAAACAATGATTATATAGCATAGACCAAAGAACGGCAGACCTATGCGCTACGTAAATGCCTGGTTAGATTACATTACATTATGCGAGGAACCTCCATCCAAACCGAAGTTATCCAACGGATCATGTGTTTCGATGGCACGCTATTTCACTCGCCTTTATCTCCACTTAAACTCAAGCTAGTTCTGACAATAATTTATTATTTTGCACAAAATTTGTTAACGAAAATCTTGCTAGACATGTTATTGCATGGGTTTCGCACAGCCTCGCTTTGATATCTGTTGTCAGTACATTTCGCGCGGGACCTCGCTAGGCGGAGGTCGGAAACATTGAAATGGAATCCGCTCAGCCGATCTTGAGGTGGACTTCCCGGTAGCGCAATGACCAGTTCGGTGTTTGAGTATAGAGCTTACAATTATGTGTACTTAGACTCATTTTCCATAACGGCACCATTGGAGTAGATTTATGTAGCGTTTGCGCTTTGCTTCAAGCATAACGCTTGAACATATCCTACTCCGATCTGCAAACATCTTCTTCACTCTGGCTTCGAGAGTGAATCTACCTCATACTATAACGATGAGAGCAACTCGTCTTTCGAAACGCACATCTGGGGAAACCTCCGTATCGTCCCCCCGTAATTTTCACTGACTCGTTTATCGTTTTCCCCGAGTCTAGCTCAGGTGCCTATTATTATTTTTGCATGATTGGGAATCAGACAATCTGGCGACCACATAGCAGGGTTTGGTTCGAACCTTGTGTTGAATCAGCGCTACCAGCCCAAGAACCATGCAGCCGCAGATCATATTGAAAGTGACTGGGAATCGTTTTGCGAGGACGTCCTCTCATCCGATTATATATTTCGTAATTGGTCCGAATTTGGATTTTGACTGGAATACACAATATTAGCTCAGCACATGAATAGGCCTATATTGTGTAGTCCTATATCGCTAAACACACGGTTCTAAATAATACTTAAGTGGATTGTAGAAACCACGTTTCACCGTTCTACGTCTAAGACGAGGAATGGCATCACCTTGCACTTTATCATAATTGATCAACTGTTAGTTTACCATACTTCGTCTTCCTTACTGACCTTTCCTAAGAGTACCAATTATTATCATTGGGGATCTTTTATATAGCGACCCTTACATGTAATCTACTTAGGAACGCTGATCTTGATAATTCAAAACACTATCGTGCCACTGCATTTACGTAGAGTTAGCTAAACTTTGTACCAGAGTTTAGATATTAAGCGCTCCTGCTCAGCGCCATCTAGCGCTCTGTCGTAGCGTAATCTCGGGCTGCTCCCGGCCAACGCTGCTGTTTAGTGGGTTTATGCTTCATGGCTCTCTGCACAGCAGAATGGCGGAAACCCATTCTTCTGTTTACACTATCGACATTAAAAGTTGCCCTACGGTTGATCGATGCCAACGGATGAAGTAGCTAGAAGCCCAGGCGCCACCAGAAACCTGCCCATGGGCAGAAGCAGGTACGAGCGATAATAGGGTAAAGTAATGTAATGCAAGCTAATGTTCGATACGGTGAGGGAATTTGTAATCTTCGTAACTATAATCTCATATTTATGTAGCGCATTTTCGGAGAGGTTAATCAGAGACCTTTTGGTCCCGACTTAACAAAGCAAAACCAGGGTGAAATAGGATGCTTTTCAAGCGCTTACGGAATAGATGTAGGCCTACGCGTAAGAAAACCAAGGAGAGGCCCTTGTCGTTCCTGAGATGCCAGAGACAATCTCTTCTAGAATGCTGGACAGGTCCCAGCTGGGCCTCTGTGTTGCACCGTAAATGTTCTGATTGGCTTAGGGAATAACTAGGCCATCCTCTGCAGCTGAGCGATGATTACGTATAGCCGGGAATTAATTGAACCGAACCACACCTCCTTAGGAAGGCCAGGTAAAGGAGATTCAGAGCTCTGCAAGATGAAGTCAGGTAATGTAGCCTAGAGTAGGGTAAGATAGCGATGAGTCAGACAAGATATGTAAAGATAAGTCAAGATAAGGTAAGTGAATGGGACCTATGAGTATATATTAAATTTATGATTGGAAAAAATACGGGTTAGAAATGCTGATGTACGGTGAATGATGCGAGCAAGAAATGTCTGATAATGAACGTATAAGACGAGCGAATAAATAGACCAATTGTTAATTAAACACTGAGTTGTAGGCCTATTGTGCACTTGTCTATTGTACGAGGCATTCGCCAAAGGCGTTTCAAAGCAAAGCAGTTTATCTGGTACATGTCAAGATGGGGTATGATAAGTTAAGGAGTTAGGTTAATGTCAAGCCAAAGCTAATCTAATTATTAGATTAAATTCGAATGTTGGGGAAATTATAATATAAATCATTAGATAACAGATATACGATCAGATTAATATACCATGTCAGAATACAATGAAGAAGAGCTTGACAATAGAATAGCTTAAATAATCATTAATCAACTGTTACTGTAGCGCCGGAGCTGAGGCCTACTGTTTACTGCATTCCATTAGTTAACTTATAAAACGCAGCTCCCAGCAGTGGCCGATCAGCAGCGCTCCGAGAGTCTAAAAATGTTTTGAGGAGGAAAAACAGAGACATAGTGAAGACCGAGAAAGAATTGTAACACGCTGGATGAGAGAAGGGCATTCCATAACCACAATCGTAATTTCAACATTTCTTCAGCGCCCACAATTCCATAAGGATGGTATTGAAACGGTGACAAACGATTGAGTTTGGGCCATAGTTGTCATAGATTGTGGAACAAAGAGTTTCAAGAAGTGCAGAGGTCGATGAGATGATACGGATCAAATGTGACGCATGAGATATTAAGGAGCAACACTCAGCTCGTTCTTAATGACCTGATAAGAATATAAATAATTCGACTTTGCAGAGGAGATTAAACATCATTACAGATGCATAGGATAGATTACAGAATAGAATAGATACATGTAGGCCTAAGAATGCAAATATGTATACATAATTATAAGAATATAAAAGTATAAAAAGTTGGAATAATTGGTTTGATTAGAGTAGATTATAATTTCATGTCGTATACATTGTTATATTATGTGATATTATTAGGTAATGCTATGTTATGTTATGTGGGCTAATGTTATGTAGTGGCGTGTGATGCTATTAATTGCCACTTTATAAATGCATATTATTCTGTTTGTTTCGATTCGTTAATAAAGCCAATCGGTGAGTTACCTTGGAGCGTAATTCTCCGAATGTTTTTCTTATTGTTCATCGTAAAGTGTTTATTCCGTTAAATCCGTTCTCTCGTAATAAAGAGCGCACGACCGATTTGCTACCAACTTCACCAGCCACAACGACTAAGCACTGCCGCGTCGATACATCCGCTGAATGCTGCTGCTGCTGCTGCTGATGCTCAGGCTATTGCTGGTGGTGATGCTGACGCAGAAGCTGTTCGGTTCCTCAGACATTGTCTTTGGTCTGCTCGAGAGCCAGTCTCTGGAACGCATCGTCGAGACAAGTAGACTCAGCATCACAAGAAGACGCACTCACAGAGTGACGCAAGAGCACGTCAGCGCTGGCGCCACCTGCTAATCGCCGGATAAATGTGTCGGCAGCGTTATAGGCAAAGGAATCTTTCTGGCACTAGGGTGGCCACTGGCCAACAGTAAATTGTCAGCAGAGCACGTCGTTATCCGAAAAACGTTATAGGGTACGCATGTATGTATGTATGCGTGTATGTGTGCATGTATGTATGTATGTATGTATGTATGTATGTATGTGTGTGCATGTGTGCGTGCGCGCGTGCGCGTGTGTATAGGTGTGTATAGGTGTGTGTGTATATGCCTACTCGATCCTGAGGCTAATACATATCGAAAATATTTAGATTCATGCGAAAAGGAAGAGACATTGAACCAGTAAAAGCGGTAGGCTGGTTCTGGTGGCCTGCAGCTGTAACGTGTAAACGGGGCTATTAGGGATGTTTTTCAATTCTTCATGAGGCGACGCTGTTTTGTCCCTTGTCATCAGAAAGGTTGGTGAATTCATCAGTGAATCTATCAGATGGGCTAAACTTGTCCCTCTAAGGTAATTTTTTAAATTTCTATACTGATTTAAATGTAATTGAATTTTGAACACAGATTATTGAAAATCTGCATAATCTCTAAATAGTTCTCATTCGACCGGACATAATGATTATGTCTTAGTAGAGTTGAATGAAACTATAACTTGAGTCGATTTATCGACATCCAGGACCGCCAACAGACTTAACACCACTACTACTGCTACGTCCACTACTACTACCACTGCCACTATCACCACCTCCACCCCCTACATCCACTTCCACTACCACTCTCACTTCCACTACTACTTCCAATACTTCCATGACTATGGTGCAATGAGATGAAGAAGCGTGGCAGAGGTCTTGCTGAATCCTCTTTGACCTTGTGTGATTAACAGCCAAAGCTAACTCTGAGGGGGGCGGCATAGGTATGAAGTGTCAGCGACTACATTTCCTCAGCTTCGGCATAATCATGAAGGCGGGTTGCTAAGCCTCTCCGTCGTCGTCTTAACTTTCCGCCGACAGTGTGCGGTCTATACACTATTCACAGCCAAGCGTCAATCAATTGGTCAGTTATGGACTGAAGCATCATTGTAGTCGAAAGCTGTTGTAGGCCATCGTTCTTACTTTGACAAAAAAGTCACTGGAAGTTAAAGCAGGATTTTATTACAATAAAAGGCACAAATCATAAAGGAACGAGTTTTGAAAACAACCAGATTCAAGTGTACATGTAGGCCTAAACGATTTGCTATTTAAACTGTAGATATTAGTATCTTTGACACTAAGAATCCAAGAGATATAGAAACTATTGAAACAAGTAATTATTTAATTATTCGATCTCCATCGGTAACATCCTTTCAAGCGGTTCATTCTTCCGTGAAACGGAGTATAGTTAAAACATTATTGTCATTCTGAAAATCATAATGGAAACGTGCGATCTCATTCCTCTCACCATTGTAGTGTACGACAGAAGGGTGAACGCTGTTGCCTGCATCCTGCTGAATGATATAAAAACCAAGGAGATTAAATTCAGAATCCAAAAGCTCGACTCCACGGAACGGTTGAGTTATCATGATTCTGCCATGATTGTCTGCAATACTCACCAAACAATAGTCATTGCATGACGACTTGTAGTGGCGTACGACGACCCCACTCGCATCGAACTCCATTAATTGTGCTCGATCAGTCTGGTCAGTCTGGTCGTTGGCATAGGCCACTACCAGGTTTCCATTTGACTTACGAAGTAGCCCTATGTACATGAATTCATCACTATTCGGAGGCAACATAACTGCGAGTTGCAAGGAACCGTCAGCTCTGTACGTGCTTACTACGGCGTGCTCCCGTCCTCGTCGCATTGAAAGGATGATTAGACAACCATCGGTGGAGATGCGCATCATATTGATTGTTCGCCAGTCCTCGTTCATCCATGGCGATATCTTAAACTTGTTGTCTGCATCTCTAGAAATGCTGAACACTGAAAGGCTGGAGTCTCCATTTCGTGAGCTGAAATACACGCAGTTTGACGCATTGCAACCTGTAATGTACACGGGTCGTGCACTTGGCGGTAGCGGAATGACATCCTTCACATTCTCCATAGCATTGCAGTCGTAAACATTAATAACATAGTTTCCATTGCTTTGCTCGTTGAGCATAAATACTTCATCCTTCAGTGTAGTTACAGCGAGGACTGTCAGGTTGAGCGGGAACACGTGCAGAACATTCAAAGAAATCGTCTGGTCTAAAAATAGCACTCTGCCTTTTCATTCACGTATTAAATCAAATATTCTTAACACGTGAAATTTATTGACAAAATACACACATGAAATCCTGCATCTGCATGTGGAAGAACTAGTTCTACTTTGAACGTCAAGAACTATACACCAAATAACTTGAAATCTAAAATGAACTTGCACGCAAGATACGCTGTATACTTTCGAACAACGTGATGAACAGATAATAGTTGAACGCCTAGTACACAGATTAGCAGAATGTATTTTGACTTTCCAAAGGATATCATGGGCACTATTGTTCGTATGGGGACGACGTTTTCTGGCCAGTTTTAATATCTTAAATAAAGAGACGGAGTCTAAATCCAACCATTCAGAGAAGACACATATTTTTAGATTTCTATTCCTTTTTTCATGTCCATTGAGCAAGCAGAGAGCATATGCTGACTGCACATCGCTCGTTGGATGAATCCCGAAGTATTGACCCTAATTCGATATTCATTCAGGTACTCTAATATGGTAGGCAAGAATAATGCATTTTAAGTAATAGCAGTAACGCTTCCCTAATTATTATTCATGAACTGACCCGTTTCGTCGAAAATTCTGTGAAGCTTGTCTCGGAAGGAGTGAGTCGTAAGTGTGTTGCACCATTGACAACATACGGGTATAAGTCGACTTATCACCAGATCAGCTTTATCTATCCATACACGTTTGGCCAGCTTCAAATCCAGCACTTCCATGGCTACGGCTTCAACGAGGATACACTCAAGTAAGTCGGTCGATAGATCCTGGAGCTACACGTAATGTTAAAAGGATATCACGTGTTAACACACTGCTTAAAAGTTCTTCAGTATAATATATCGATAAAGCAACTTTTCTACGCAGAGTAGCACACATTCGCGTGGCACGGTGGCCGATTGGTTAGTGGTCGGCCTGTAACGCTGAGTGTGCGGGTTCGACCCTCGCCCGAAAAGTCACTGTGTAGGGACCTTGATCAAGTCCTTCGCGCACAATTGCTCTGCATTACAACTGCAGTTGCGTCTTCAAGGCGTGTGTGCACTTCTGAGCAAAACATGTTGGAACCAGAACAATACCAAATTACAGTTGTATTGGATTTTATTACAACAATACACACAGAGCACAATTTTATTGACAACATTATATAGTCGGAGGATAGTTTGAATTAAAGTCACGTGGTCGGTATGAACCCAAGCTATGTAGTTCACTTCTTTCTTCACAGATAATTCTGGTTATAAGTAGATAAAAATGAGGCGAGTAGGCTAACTGGCGGTTTACGTTTTTGACGTCATTAAGAAGCAGCAGATTTTTCTCATATTTTTGTCACCTTCTTGTGTAGTTACTGAAATATTTTTCGATTATAAACATTTAAAATCAGTTTTATCTGAAAGCTCCAATCATATTGGATCCAATTTTGTCATTTGACATTGCAATAATAAGGGATTAAGTCACACCACAGCTTTCATTCACCGTGTGGAAAACCCGATCGAGGATTCACTTGACGACGGTTAAGGACACAGCGACTGACTTATTTATTACCGAAATTTGATAACCCTCCTTCTTCCAACATTTTTGCTCAGAAGTGTCATAGTGACAACAGGATCACTGGCCTAATACGCATGCATTGCTAAGCTGAAACATAATGAGTACTCCATTTGAGCTAGCCAAAGATCTGATACAGTTAGACATAAGTTTCTGCCTTTATTTACAGTTAAAATACCATTAACTGCTAGTGAGGCTGTTTGTCTCGAGAGAAAGCAAGCCCACTATCAGACTATTATGAAACACATCGTACAAGTAATGTGCAGAAGAATTTTTTAATGAAAGCTTGAATGCATCATAATTGGGGTTTATAGCTCACCTTTGTATCACTCAGTGAGTCGAGTTTTGTTCGTTTAGAGTTGTCTTCTCCTCGGGAGGGCGCTATAGAAGCAGAACAAGAAAGCAAAGCAACCTTTCATAAGTGCAACATAAAAGTCAGACTTAATCACAATAACGCATTCAATAGCGAAATATTGCAGTGTATTTAAAAGCTATGCAATATTATGAACAATTGTACAAGTGCAATTAGTGTAATTGAATACTTCTCAAAAGTAACTGAATAAATTTAACACAGGACAAATGATTTGAAAAAGTTAACACATTTGATATTTTAACATATATCACGAAAACCAGCATTATTCACACTACGCATGTTAATTATTATGTTAATAATAATATCAATAATAATCATAATAATAATATTAATTATTGACTATTCAACGCTACAATGGAGTTGCTTTCAAGGGAACTGTCGCTGCTCAGGAGTAAAACGAGCAGGGCTACTCCGGACGACATCACCATTAATTTACATTGACGACCCTGATAACAATAACTAATAATAATAATAATAATAATAATAATAATAATAATAATAATAATAATAATAACAATAATAATAATAATAATAATAATAATAATAATAATAATAATAATAATAATAATAATAATACGCTGGCACTTTCTGCCTTTCTGGCTTCTGCGCCTAGTACAAGCGAACTCCAGGCATGCATCCTACCAACAGAGTCTGCTGAGGAACCATATGAACTTGCGAGTTCAGCACTCAACGCTTGGAAGACCCTGACAGATGCAGAACCACCAACAGGAGCAGCGAGTCATCGCCAGAAAGAATGGGACCTCCGATTCACAGACAAGGCATGGAAAGGTCTGCTGGATTCCAATAACAATCCATGCGACCGTGCTCGCCTGCTGGCCTCACGAGCACCTCATTCTGGAGACCGGATGCTAGCGCCCCCTGTGACTGCCCTAGGCCTGCGCCTCTCAAACGAGGATGTACGACTGGCAGCCGGGTTGAGGCTAGGAACGACGCTCTGCGAGCCACATTTGTGTCACCAATGTCAAGAGAGCGTCGACGCAAAAGGGCTCCATGGACTAATTTGTAGAAGAGGCAGCGGAAAACATCAACGACATAGCATGTTGAACGATGTCATCTGGAGAGCTCTTGGCAGGGCGAAGATTCCAGCGCAAAAGGAACCTCTCGGCTTGGTAAGAGAAGATGGAAAGCGACCGGACGGCGTCACGCTCATTCCTTGGACACGTGGTCGATGTCTGGCATGGGATGTGACAGTGCCCGACACCTACGCCAAGTCACATCTTGTCGACACATCTATCAGAGCTGGCGAAGCAGCCGAACGCGCAGCTAAGACGAAGAGGGCCAAGTATTCCACCATAACCAACACCCACGACTTCGTAGCCCCCTCCTTGGAATCAGGCGGCGCTTGGAGCAGTGAAGGACTGCAGTTCATTTCAGAGTTGGGTAGTCGAACGAGTGCTGCAACCCACGATCCAATGGAGACGTCATTTCTGTTCCAACGTATCTCGGTTGTTCTTCAGCGTGGGAACGCAGCCTGCCTCTTCGGGACATTGCCAACACTCACTTAGCTCATCATGGGCGATAACAGCATAATGTGAAACATATATTATAATAATAATAATAATAATAACAATAACAATAGTAATAATAATAATAATAATAATAATAATACTAACAATAATAATAATAATAATAATAATAATAATAATAATAAATTAATTAATTAATTAAAATTGTAGCGCTTACACGGAGAAGATACAATTACATGTAGATACGCTAGTACTAGTAAGCTAATGAGAAATAGTGACGTTTGAGCGAAGCGTTGGTATAATAGGCATGGCGTCTACACTGCAAAGAAAGCTTTTCGAGGGATGAGGTTAAGAAGCGTAAACCACTCATTTATTCAATGCAATTACAAACAACCATCACGCGCTCTATCAAAAGCGTGGAACTTCTGTGGCCGAGAGTTCGGCATAAACACGCACCGAAAGTTCTATTTACATGTCTGAAAGCTACGCTAACCCTAACACTGACCCTAAACGACCCTTACGACGATTGTGTCTGGGTTCGGCCGTAGTAATAAGAAGTAGAATTTTCGTGTATTTTAGGTCGAAGGTTCGGCCACCAAAGATTTATTCCTATCGAAAACCGTATGGTATTAAATTTTTTAACTGACCTTGTAAGTCTTCGTTCGTCTGTTCATCGTTATTGGGTTCAGCTGACGTTCGTTTCGTCGACATAGCAGGCCTTATAAGGTTTTAGAAGTAACCGCTCTAAGAATAAAATTGGCTTTTTCTCACGAAAACGCCAAGGTTTCAAGATACATCGAACGTTTGTAGACAAATGCTGAGCAAAGGTTGTGGCAAAGACAAGACGTCTAGCGATCGGCGTTATACAATTAACTGCGCACTATTAATTAATTAATTAATTACTATGATAATGAAATTACAGAATTTGTCGGTCTGAAACAGATATTGTTTTCTGAATTACATGCACGGTGACGTCACACAAAGAACGTGATGTGAAACATTAAAATATAAAAAATATCATTAGAGTAGGCTAATTATTGGCTCCAGTGTAATTCGATAATATTAGGCCTATGTCTTATAATTCAATGGATTTATTTGTTATTATTGCCATTGCTGCTAGACACATATAATTAATCACAGTAATTGATACTGATTTGCATCATAGGCTTAGCTTATTTCATTGTCTTCATCTTTTATTATTTCTGCTCCTGCGACTTATAATACTACCACTACTGCGACTTCCACTTATAACAATAACAATAAAAAACCAAATAACAAATGAGTAATAAGTATAAAATAAACAGTATCAAGCAGCAAACGGTAAACAACAAATATTAATCAAACAATAAACAATAAATAATATTAACAATAATGATGATTATGATGATGATGATGATGATGATGATGATGATGATGATGATGATGATGATGATGATGGTGATTATAACGATGATGATGATGATGATAATAATAATAATTTTTATTTTATTTAATTTAAAATGAACTTGATATAGCGCCTCTTCAAGAAATCTACTCAGAGTCGCTCTCTGCGCTAGACATGATATTAATTGTCATTTCAACGTCTGTTAGAATAATAATTAGCAAAACAACGCATAGTTAGCTATACGAGTCGCCAATGACTGGCCCAAGCACAAGCGTAGAACCAAACCAACGGATTCCCGTCAACAGCTGAAAGATGGCATGTATGTTCAGAATCTCTAGGCCAAGCTGCGCCGAAAAGGTAAAGCAAACGACGATTGCCGAAAGCGATTCGCAAAACACGGGGTCGTGTCGACGAGTAGTCCCTCGCTGTTGGAAGATAACGTAAGTCCGGTTAATCATCGAGATTCAAGGAAAATGTGGAAGGGGAATTGACCGCGTGTTGGTCGGTAGATTGAATGGCAAACCGTGACTAACGGTAAAGGTCACTACAATGGCCGCGTTACGGCCACATGGCTGAACCTCGGCTGCGTAGTCACATGGTCAAGGCAACTTGCGATAAAATGGCTCTAAAAGGTACAAACTTCTTGCAAAAGCCGATGAACTAATCCAGAACGCAAAGCTGGGACTAAAGAATTTCGACATATTCAGTGCCGGCCTTAGACAATTTTGTGCTATAGGCAAGGATAGAAATGCCGCCCTTACTGGGTTCAGTTTTCTAAGAAAAATCTTTAATTTCTATTTATTTTGAAGTATAAATCCAAAATATGAAAATGTGAAATTTTTATAATTTTATTACAAGTCTTCAACACAAATTTTTTTATTTTGACAACTTTATAAAAGTTAAGAGTTTTCAATAGGCCTATAGGTAGTTGATTTTAAGAAGCCTTTTTTGCTTTAAAAAGTAATGAAAAAATTTTTTTTTTGAAATGGTATGTTTATAAAACACTAAGAGTATGTATTAGTTGATTTCATGAAAAATATGCTTTTCTAGCTTTTGCAGAAGCAAACTCCTGAATTATTTCGGTCATATCCAACTCTTCTGCAATCGTGCTCTCTATAGATATGGTAGCTAAATCAACCAAACGATCCTGAGACATGGTAGAACGAAGATATGTTTTATGAGTTTGAGCTTCGAAAAGCTTCTCTCTGCACTCGCAACTGTTATCGGGAGTATAAGCAAAATTCGCAATGCCACGTACACGTTTGGAAAAAGAGCAACCAAGCCCATTCCACATAGATAGTCTAATATAACTCTGGGGCTTGATTTTTCAGTAATTCTTCTTGATAAAGCAAATAACTCATCACACAGTTCTGTTGCATTAATGTCTGCTGAATCCTCGTTTTCAGATGTTAAAGCTACTTGAAGGTCCATGCAATCTTTGAAAACTTCTTTTTTATCACATTTCTCCAGTTTTTTAATGTCATAAAAAAATCCAAATAAGTCACTGTGAGATGTTAACTTTAAAAATAGATCCTTTCTGTGATTCTATGAACGATTTTTTTGCATTCCTTTTCTTCATATACTGTGCTCCAGATAAACGGGCGCGCTTTCCTGTGTTAGCCTTGCCCATGATGGGTAAAAACTGTAAAATTAGAAAATACATGAATGAAACTGTAACAAATTTTCGATTTTATTTTTATTATTTAATAAATATTAACTATATTATTTATTTTCCAATATTTTCCATGAAATTCAAATATTAAAAAATAAAGAAATAGTGATACCTACATAAGAAAGCAGACTGTCAGACCCAGACAGACATCTTTGAACGGAAGTGACCAAAATATTGGTGTAATAAGTTAAGTTAGAGTGTTAAACCACGTGTCACGTGACTTTAAAAAATTAAATTTGCCGCCGCCATTCTGAGCGATTTGGAGCATAACGGTACACTTATTTTATTCTACACTTCTTCAAATTCAATTTTTCCTAAACTGATGAAATTATAGGGCGCGAGTGGAATCATAAAAAGTGATATCAGTAGCACGAAGCACAACAAATAATTTTCATAACTTAAAAAATATTTTTAAATTTAAATTTTTCATAATTATATTTTTCATAATTTTGCCGCCCCTGGAATAATGCCGCTCTAGGCAGCCGCCTATGTCGCCTATGCCTAAAGCCGGCGCTGGACATATTAGAATTTGCTAAGCAAATTCTTCATATAAATTAAAACAATCGTCGAAATGACGCAGAGTCAGTGAATCGACCAAAATGGCCGACCATGTGCACAGAATAATAATAATAATGTTGCGGTTTTGAAATTTTTGCTGTTGACTGTCATGGTTTGTTTGCTACGTCTGCAACGACAATGCCGCGCGTCACATACACCTATGCAACCCTGTCTTAACTGCGTCGCCAAGTGTCGACCGCGTCTGACACGACAATGCCGCGCGTCTGCCGCGCGTCCTACACGTATTGACCGCGCCTGCCGCGGGACTTTTGCTCCGTGTCCGTCACGTTGTCACTGTGACGCCGCGCGTCTGCCGCGCCTTCCATGGCCCACGCCCCCAGGGCGCCTGTCTTCATGCCTCGTGCACAGTGTCAGTCGCGTCTGCCGCGCGTCGGCCGCATGTCTGCCGTGTGACGCGGGTTCGCCTATAAAAGGACACACCGCCGGTCCGTCAGTCGGTTATTAGCAGTCGTTGCAGTCAATTCGAAGGGTCGTTGAGAACGGTCATCAGATTCGTCGAGGACAGTCGTCAGGTTCTTCGCAGGCAGTAGTCGGATAATTTACTTAGTTGTCGTAGTTAGTCGTCGAAGTTCGTCTTTTAGCAGTAGTCGAAGAGAGAACAGTGCGAACAGTTGACAGTTGACAGTTTGATCGAGCACTTTAATTGCCAGTTTGATTTACCAATAAAGAATCTTGAACATCCGTCTCTTGCCGACCGCAGAGCCTTACCTGCAGCACACAACCACTCGGAGGGCCATCCTGGTAAAATAGCTCATCCCGTAGTTGGAAACGCAACAACAACAACGACGACGACAACATCAACAATAAAAATAAGAATAATGATGATGATAATAATAATAATAATAATAATAATAATAATAATAATAATAATAATAATAATTATGATAATAATAATAATAATAATAATAATAAAATATTCACAAAATATTCTGAGCTAGAGAAGATATACACTTTTGTTCCAATCGCTATAGAAACCTTCGGTCCCCTCAATAGTGAGGGCCTCGCCTTTCTGTCTGAGACTGGACGCCGACTTTCTACAACTACCGGTGACACCCGAGAGACAAACTTCCTTTTCCAGAACTTGTCGGCATTGATCCAACGTTTCAATACGGTGGCTTTTCAGGGCACTATATCAAGATTACAATCCACTGACAAGCGGCAACCCAGATAGCCTGATGACAGATCCGTTGGCAATGCCAATGAATAATAATAATAATAATAATAGTAGTAGTAGTAATAATAATAATAATAATAATAATAATAATAATAATAATAATAACCTGCCTGGCATGGGGTGCTACAATTGTTCATACCTGTGCTGCCTCGTATAATAACCCAGACTGGGGAGAAGGGACCTGCGTCGGTTCAGGCGGCAGATCGAAAAGCTCTCAAATACGGGGCACTGCCTGCCTCCTACAATTCCCAACCGCTCGCAATATAGACAATGGGTCGGTCGGTTTAACCCCTCGGCGTTGGATTTCATCAGCGAAGTCGGTTGCCGGATTTCTCTGATAAGTGGCGACAGACGTTAGACGATCTTTCTTTTTCAGCGCCTTTCTGTTTGCAACCACCGCTACAAACTAGTCGCTTTCATGGGCACTTTTCCGTGGACCCCAGAAGACGAGGCCTGACCTTGCGGACAATTAAATCTCTATATTAATAGTCTCAAAGTCCCTGGGAGAATGAAGTATTTCAGGGAAAAATGATAATAATAATAATACAATGAGATAACTGTCAGTCACCATCGGCGAGCATTGAACACTGTTACAACCTAGCCTATGGGCCATGTCATCGCGTCCAGGGTCTATTGGCCTATCCATATAGAGGATCTGTTATTTGCAGACAATGTTTTAAAGGTTCTGTTTGCGATTGAGTCGAGTAAGTGCTCATGCGCGATGCAGTCTTTGTTGTTCAACGGGACCACAGTGAGAGTGGGGAAAGCGAAAGCCCGGAAGAGAGAGTAGGCATTAAGTGGATGAGGGATGGATCTGAGGAAGGAGGTGGGGATGTTGCGAAGGGTGCCAGTTCAAACAGAACAGTGGCATGATGAACTACATGCGGGATGATGAAGCCATGCAAAAACAAACACACAAGGTCAGATAGACGGTCGGACACTGAGGCATGGGCAGACAAATCGACCGATGGAGACACACACACACGCAGACGGACGGAAATTATACAAAAGTGATTTTCGAAGGGATTTCGAGGTAGATGGATGCAGACAGATAGGGGCAGATTGACAGAGATACAGAGAAAGAGAGACAGAGAGAGACCGATAGACAGACTGTGATGCATAAAGGGACAACTATAGAAAATGAGGGTGGCAGAGCACTAGATGAGCAGAGCACAGAGTCCTAAAGTGACTCGGTTGGTCTGGATCATCAAGTCCCGTGGGACCCCTTGTTTGCAATCGGCAGCAGAACCAATAATCGAGTTTTTAAGCGAGCTGCTGCAGCGATCATCTTCGCACCGAGAGCAGCAGAGTTGAAGATAGACTGGAAAGCACAGTAGAGATTAACAATTTAGCATAGCATATATCGAGAGACCAGCGTAGACTCCACTGATGGGATGGGCGTACTTTACATAGAGATGAGAGGGAGAGGAGAGGAGGAGTGCTGGATAAAGAGAGGGAGGAAGAGGACTTGTGGATGAGCAGAAGGACGGCAGACAAGAGGCAGAGGGAGGAGGGTAGACTAGAAGCGGGAGTTTAGGGGTGAGGGAGGAACGAAATGAAAGTGGTAGACTGGGAGCGGGCGCAGAATAGAGATAGTCGTTGTTATTGTTAAACGGGAACGAAACATAACCTTCACCAATCGCTGTTTTCACTTAAAAACGACGGATTGGAGTGCACGGCAGTTCAATTGAGGTAAGCGCGTTAAACTGCGCATCGAGAGGTCAAAGGTTCAAAACTCACTAATGCAGAAATTTAAAAATGTTTAAAGGTCTACCTAAAATCTTAATCCTAAATCGTACTCTCTAAATTTCTAAAAAGCCACTCGATAACCAACCGCAGGGTACCAGCTTACTCACTGACGGGATGGGCGTACTTTAAATAGAGATGAGAGGGAGAGGAGAGGAGGAGAGCTGTAGAAAGAGCGGGGGATTAGAACTGGAGGACGAGCGGGGAGGACTGGTGGAAGAGCGGAGAGGACTGGTGGAAGAGCGGAGAGGACTGGTGGAAGAGCGGAGAGGACTGGTGGAAGAGCGGAGTGGACTGGTGGAAGATCAGGAGGACGGCAGAAAAGAGGCAGAGGGACGATGGCAGATATAGAGGCGGTGGTGGTGGGGAAGAGGGAAGAACGAAATGAAAGTGGGAGATTGGAAATGGGCGAGGGATAGAGATAATCAATGTTATTGTTAAAAGGGAACGAAACATAACGTTCAGTAATCGCTAAATTTTCGGTCAAAAACGACGGATTGGAGTGCACGGCAGTTCACTTGAGGTAAGCGCGCATCGATAGGTCGATGGAAATTTGTTTTTAAGATCCCTACTCCTATTGTACCCTCTCCCCCTCCCCAAACGAGTACGCCTACACCTTCCAAACATTGTCGATGAGAAGATCATACCGTGAGGAAGAGGACACACAGCCGCCTTTATATGCCGATGCCAAGCTAATGAAGGCGTTAACCCATTGATACATCCCAGTTAAAGCCAAAATGGACTCCTTCAACGTCTCTTCTGCTTCTTCTTATGGAGCTCAAATCGGAATTGGATGATTTTGGGGCCTTGCCATTCAAAACCATTTGTGCATTGACGTATAATTAACTCCTAGATACAGTCAACAAGTTAAATAACATTCTAAAAATATTATCAATAATCTAAAATCAATTCCATGAAGCACTCAAATCGCTATTAGCCTATATCAAACACCTCACTCAATACCATATTATATCAATCATTTCAATCACTACTACATCAAACATATCAATCAGTACAATATTATATAAAACACTTCAATCGATAGATCAATTATTTCAATCAATATTCTATCAAAGCTCAATATTCAGGAGCAAGCTCTACTCAAACTTTACTTTAATTACACAATTCCTCAGTTAATCCAATCAATGACATGTATGTTTCTGTGAAAACTTAAGTCAATATATTCGACAATCAAAGTTCATCTAAACTAATAGAAATTATTTCAATAAAGTACATTTCTGTTAATATTCTAGAAAAGAATTCTATTCAAAATTTACAATCAGTATTACACACTATTATAAAATTATCAAATATAACTCTTAAACAAGGATTTTTTTTAAAAGAAGACATTTCAAGTGAATGGGTGAAAACTTCATCTGCAAAGTGTCTCCATACAACTTAGTTAAAACATGCATTCCCTTGCCTAAGTTTGTTAGATGTACTATAACTCCAAAATTAACTAATTCAAAAATAATAAATAGCCTATGCCGTTTTAACTAATCACTAGTTAGAAGCATATTTCAAGTAACTCTCTTTGCAAGGGTAATACATTAAGTGCTTAGTGGTAAACTCAGCAAAGTTACTAAGTTTCTAATGACACAAATGTTAAAGCATCAGAAAGATTTTTTATCACTGATAAGGCACTTCAATAATCTTAACATTCATGTCTGGCAAAGCAGACACAAATGTTGTCAAGAAAACTCAAGGAATGGGACTGTTGCACATAATGCATATAGATTCACCTTTTATAATCAGATAAAACCGTTAAGCAGTGATATCTATGCTGTTTCAATATCAGGGAGTCTATCCAAATCAGTGTAAGATATGTAAGGTACGGAAACTTAAGAATAAAGGTAATGTATAGTATGCAAAGGTAAGTCATAATACTAAAGTAAATCAAGGTAAAATATGCTAATTGCATAGGTATTACATTGCTCTGTAAAGATCCCTGCTCTGTGGTACAATCCTAGGATTGGAGGATAATTTGGCTGAATCACAAAAAAGAGAGTAGAGAAGCAACTACTCAACCTTTAACCAGTTAATCACCCACTTCACAAAGCATTGATATCAGAATTATGTTGTAGGATATGAATTCCAGACACCAATTTAAAAGAATCAGATGAAAATATATTTTAGTGATAAGAGCTGAGAACTGCTAACCAAACTGAACATCATCACATATTGTATAACACAACAGTTTAGTTACAAAGTCACAACCTACATAAATTAACTCACTCCATCAGTGTACTGTATTGTAATATCATTGGAAATTTCTATAGCTCATTTTCAGGGTAACCAGCGGACTCCTACATTCAACTGCAACTGTGACTCGACCTATCATATAATAAGATGTTTTTCAACGACCATAGAAAACTCACTGGATTCATTTACTTCCCTTTACGACATGCTACATGGTTTCAGAAACACGGTTTCTGGTATAACATAGTTGGATCACTTAATCTACTGACTTTTTCAGTGCTGCTATTATTCTGTACAAGGCATTGGATACAGTAAAACAAACGACTTCCAAAGTACTGCCAACATAACGAAAAAGATATCAAAATCCAATCTAAAAGTGTGACTACTGGGTGCGTCAAGTGCAACTGTGGTCAAGAATCATTTCCATTTGAAATTTCAATGAATTTTTAATTCAAATCTGAAAATTGAGAAATAAGTCAGAGAAAGCTCACATCAGCCACAAGTTTGAATAGACCAGTAAGAAAGCAATTTTAAGACAATCCCAAAAAAACAATTAATAAAGGAATACCTCATTACAGCAGGTTTTCAGTGTACTTAATCACATTCTCATTTCATAAGCAGTCATGTCATAATTGCATTTTTTCATCATAAATAAATCGTCAAAAATTACATTTACACAAAAACAATACATGGCTTGATAAAAAGTATTTCCACACTGAAGATAATAACATGTCCTTAAAAACTCTAACTATCTCACAAGTAGGGAAAGAGCATCTAGGAAACTCGAGTTCCAATCTTCAGTCGAGGACTTCTGTGTTCCTGTTCCACTTCCACCCACACCTGCTTTGAATTTGACAGAACAATCATAACTCCCAGTTGCCTGAGGTGGAATATGATCTTGCTGTTGTTAACAAAAGCCATGCTAAATAATCATTTATTATATGCTACCACCACCAGCAACACCCCTCCTTCCAGAGGAACGATCCAAGGATCAAAAGATCTGTCAGATCCCCTGGATCATAATATCCTTGAGATCCTTTAGTGAATGTAGGATCTTTTGGTTGGAGCACAGACTTATTAACAGCAGGGATGCAACAATGAGACAATGTAATCTCCGAATAGTGGAAATTTCCACTCAGGAAATCTCATTATGTTGAAAGAGGAAATAAAACGGTCAGTAGTGACTGGACAATTAAATTTGAACTTTTTCTATATACAGATGTTGTTCGGAACATTCTCCGGATCGAGGTAGAGATACTTGACGACTTCGTCTCTTTCTTTGTTCCGTTCAAGAATGATCTGACTTGCTTTGCGCAGATCTTCTTTAAATCTGCAAGAAAACAAATTACAGTAGACAGCACTTAGACCAATCTAACAAAATTGTAGTGTGCATCAAACTGTGCTTTAAGTAGTTGTGCTTCGTGTAGTTGTTCTTTACGTAGTTGTGCTTAATGCAGTTGTGCTTTATGTACCATACAAAGTTTTAAATTACTATTGTAATGTACATTTTAATATAGAATCATAATGTGTAGTATATTATTTATTTCTAATATGTAACTGTTAAATGTAATGCATCTATAATAAAGTAAATATTTACTCATGATATGTATTTGAGAAGCATAACTGGAATATGCAGTAGTTATATGAATTACAATATTTATGAATATATAAGTTCTATATAAAAAATCAATTGATTAAATAAACTGTACTACCAAATTAAACAGTCAATCAATCATGTGATGGGTAGCAACAAAGTTAAAAAAAACATTTCAATCAAATAGTCTCAAGCCCATGCACAAATCAAGCTGTCATTCTAAGTGTTCTGAGTAACAGAATAAATGCAAGAAAGAATTCCAATGAAAATGCCTCAGGGAATTTGTAACATTCTAAGTAAAAAGCCGCATTGATCAATTCATTGGAAAATCCCTCAAGGCTAAAAATAAATCGGTGAAGAGACAATACATGAGCAAGTATACGTAAACAAAAGAAAAAAGAGAAACACAGAGAGAGATATGGGAGAGGTAGAGGTAAAGGGAGAGAGAGAGAGATATTGAGAGGGAGGGGAAACAGAAAAAGAGACAGAGAGAAGGGGGGAGAGATTCGATGCGTTGCACTCACTCTTTCTCAGCCTTGAGGGCAAATGGGTCGTACTGGGACTGGAACTCCCATTCCCCAAGGCTCTTCTCAGGCCGTGTGCTGAATAGCTTCGTGATGGACATGATTTCAAGCGTCGTCGATTTGTCTGGCAGCACGGCCACTATGTCCTCCTCGGTTCGTGGAAGCTGAAATTTAATTAAACCGGTCGGTCTAGACATAAAGCCAAGCGACGCGTTTGTGGATCAGACATCAATCAGTGTGGCATAGATTCTTAAAGTTGTATTTAGCATGGAAACTATGTGTGTATTCAACATAAATGTTTCCTCTTTTGGAAGTTCACACTGGCAAGATGTACCCTAGAGAAGCCTGGACAATTCTGGTGAACCACCCATCATTCGCCAACACATTCGTTGGGAGGGGGGTTGTCAGTGCACTGACCATCACCAGACTGAATCATTACCAGCACGTGAAGGGACGCCTCTCTTTAACATATATGAGAGATTCTAGTGAACAAACTTAACAAAAATTCTGACACCTCTCAAAGTAATTATATTCCATTAGAAAAGATCGACCAGCCATAACTGGTATGTGTGCATTACGATACCAGATAGAACTATTAGGAACAATCAGTTAGCCATCAGGAGCCCAATCAATTAGCCACACCGGTGTCTACCTAATACCAGATATGGTTCCAGAGGAAGTGCGATTGATTCGGAAATGTTGTGTGTCTGTGACATCTTTCGAGTCATTCATCATTGGAAATCCAATAAAAAGATCTATCGCGACGCAGAAACACTCTCCCAGAAATAAAACGATCAGCCGAGGAATCACAGACAGATCCAACTGCCATGGACAAGATTTCAACGTCGGTTCCAGTGATTCATGATGGCATCTGTTCGAACGGGTTCTAAATGGTTTCTGCCCCACTCGTCTATTAGATGGTATTCGAACTTCTCTGAACCGATATTAGATCGATCTGCTAGACAAGCCAGGTTTTAGCGACTCTCTGAGGTTTTAAAACATGCTGTGGAAGCGAAGCGATAAAACGTTCATACATACACAGATAGATACTCTACATAAAAACAGACCTTGTACATACATATACATAGCGTAAATACCTATATAGACACATACATATATACAGACATTAGGGTGGTGCTAAACAATATTATTTTTAGTAATCAAATGAGACACCCCTAATTATGTTCCTTTTAATGCACTAAGCTAGTGTGCAAAATATTTCAAAGATATTCGATTATTCAGGAGTGCCACAGAAGCTGCAAGTTTTCCGAATTTTATCCTAGGATCTTAAGGATGCAATTCTTTGATTATATTATCAACACTTTCTATACTGTGTAAGATTAAGTAAGAGTAAGTAGATTTTAAATATGTATGCTTAGAAGCAACTTTATGGACAGCAGATCTAATGGTCCAAAGAAATGTTTTGATACCAAATCTGATATAATGACTAATCACAACCTTCAATGCATATATAAGTCAAAATGGCCTGACAATCAATCATACAAGAAGCACGCTTCTTGTATTGTTGATTGTCAGGCTATTTTGATTATTGTACATTTAGTGTACAAATATTATGCCATATACATTTATACATACACACATATATATATATATATGCATATATATGTATATGTACATTTGCATCCATGTATACATATATGCAAGTATGTATGCACGTCCATATGTATGTATGAAGGTACTCGAAATAACATATTTTAAGACCTCAAATGGATACCTTCATGCATAACTACCCAACTGTTCTAACAAAGTGCATTTTAAGAGAGCTTGAAAATTTGGTTCTGACAGTCAAAACCAAATCCAGCAGAGGAAGACTGCTCCAAGTAGAAGTATCAGGACACAATAATGCACGACGCGCTCCACGTCAATGTGAGGAAGTGTGCAGCACCTGAATATCTCCATAGGCAGCAGAGGAATGCAATCACAGCTGATCTAACTGACTTGATACTAAACTGGATATATACTGGTGCAATGCCAACTAAAGAGGCCAAATCCAAAGGACTTTATTGACTCCTAGATGGAAAGCCACTGGAGCATGTCACTTGAATAATCCAATTTTTGATAGAAATTTTGCAGATTCAGATTGGTCAGTACACAATTGGCGTGAAGCTGACACATAGAGAACTTCAACAAGCTTCAGTGATGGAATTCCGACAGTCAAAGAGGACAGCATAAAAATGGAAATACGACTATCTCAGAGGTAGCAAGTGACAAACTGTGCTGAACGACCCATATGGGGTGCAGCTGGTAATGGCACGACCAGCCAAGATAGTTCAAAAATGATGAACCACCAATCACTTCCAGTACATATCTATAGAAGCGTTCAAGTATACCACTAACCCTGGTGTTTTGTTTAAAGGTTCCACTTACCCTAGTGTTTTATACAATGGTACCACACTTACCCTTTCTCTTGGAGGGCTTTTGGTGAGTATTGCTGGATAATTCGGTGGGAATGCATACTCATGGTACTGTGGAAAATTGACAGCTGCGTGCTGAACGCTACATGTGAAGATGATGCTTGTGCAAGTCATTATGATCTCTTCGCATCTCCGGAATTTCCCCTGTCCAGGAATTCCCTAAAGTTGACAAAACCACCAGAATACCTTTCAAAGCACATCAAACCTTGACAGAATTTACCATAGCAATAACATTCAATTGTGATGCTGCTGCCATTAACAACATATTGTTATGAAAACTGAGAATGTCTTTGATTTCAAGCCAGTTATGATTAAAGATTTTCACTGCAACATTGACTAAATGTCAGGACCGTACCAAGGGAGGGGCCAACTCAAACCTTGATTCCAGATCCACCATCTTCCTTGGGAACGGACATCTCCTCAACCCAGCTTTGGATTTCCGTATCTTCTTTGATCTTGTCTTGATTATCTGGAAAAGATAATTATTCAACTTAATCATTCCACATATTCTATCAATCAACAGTCTATCAATTAATCAACAAACCTAACCCAAGAAATTCGTAAAATACCCATCCAACTTACCTTACCATTAAATTTTATAGGGCCTACGGATAGGCAAAAGGATAAAAAAAGATGTTCATTTGTTGAATTTTTCTAATGTTACTGAGCCTAATGATTACTAGTTATTATTAGTTTACAATTGTCTGATTTTTACATTATCTCATCCTACCTCATCTTATAAAAATCCATCTCTACCGTAGTGTTTAGTAAGAACTTTACCATAGTAATGACGAACAATTTTGCTGATGTAGCTTTCGATTGCTTTGTACAATAACATTCCATCATCACGGTAGCTGTAGTTGGGCAAGATCCTCTGGTCAAGCACCTGAACGGACAACCTCAATGCCATTGCTTAATCAATCCATTTAAAACCAGGTTAATTAGGATAATAACACTATTATTCTAACAAGGGGTGTTTAAATATTATGAAACAGTGACAGCATCACCAAAATTAAGCATGAGAAGCTAAAGTGATAATCATAACATCATAAAATTGAATGTTATCATTACTAACATGGGACAATTAAACAATAATTTCATTAACAATATCTGTTAACAGAAAGACCAGCCAAGACAGAAAACCACAATATTGATTTATAGGTGTACCCTATCATTCACAATCCATTTCACAACAGAAAATTAAACGATAAAGCTAAATCTATCAGCCGTGAATGGAGTTAGTTAGAAAAGTGAAAATCAATATATTTTACTTACTCCTCTGCTTTCTAGTTCTTTTGGAAATGTACCATGAACGTCCATTCGCCATTCTTCAATTCTAGACACATAACACCCCAGAGGAACAAAGTTTCAAGAAAGAAATAGCAGTTGTTTGATTAATAACAAACAAACAAGGTCAGTGAAAATCAATCCATCATCGATCAATTTGTCGAATAACATATCCATCAAACACAAATAAAGAAATGAAGAATTATCAAAGAATAAATCAGTCAAATAAATGTGATGAATAAAAACCAATCAATGACTCAACCACTCTATCAATCAAACAACAAGCCACTCACCATCAGGATAACTGTAGCTGGGCATTTGGTAAACCATCCAATCGTTCATCACATAATTACTCAATGAACCCACTTAATTACTCAATGAACCAATGACCAACCAGCTAATCAATCAATCAATCAATTATTATACAAATCCTGCAGTAACTATTTACTTTTTCATTTATTGTAATGCTACTAACCCTCGACGGATGAGTTCGAAGATTCCCTCTCGACCAAGCGTTGTCGTTTTGTCAGCCCACCCTCCAGGGTTCATCAGCTGGTCAAAACCTCGACTGCAACAAACATGAAATCAAATAATAACTGATTACTCTAGATTGATATAACACTCAGGATCTACAAAAATGCTCTGGTGAATTTAAAATATATGGGTCAACAAAATGTTGTACAGTAATTAATTAGTTGCAGCAGTAGTAGCAGCAGAAACAATACTTATTTCTGTAATCACATCGGACATGCCTTAGAATAGTCCAGTGAAGCCATTAAGTCACATTGGTCAAGTCATCAAATGTTAGTCAAATTACCGGTACATGTTAATATAAGCCAGGTCTCGATTTTCTTAAAATAACTACTTCATCTACGTGATATGCATAGCCTTCAAGAGGTAGCTGAATGACCTCACTTACGCGTTGACGGCGGGAAGAAAGAGGAAATGTGGAGAGAGGAGTTTGAAGATCGGATGTGAAGGTGAGAGATGACGATGCATTGCTACACAGATTGATTCCATGATGAGATGAGTATAGGCTGTGAACAAACAAAGCACTGTAATGTAATAGAACACCTGTATTGCTTCTCTATAAAGAGCATCTCTGCTATCAGTCAGATGGAAAAGGATATGTCTTTAATTTGATTTGAGCGCATTAGAATAGATAAATTGCTCCATAATGGTAAATTGCTCCATAATGATGAAAAAATGACATATAAGACCCACATCACCTATCAACGTGTAAGAATGATGCTACTTATGCGTCACATGTTTGAGCAACAAGTTGAGCAATTGTAATGTAATTAGAATGAGTATGTAATAGAGTGAAAGTGAGGATCAGAATAATTGCATTCTAACTAATATAATGCATTAACTTCTCTAGTGACACTATATCACAGTGGATGCAAGTAAGAACACTACATCAATCTGAGCTCCTGAGTTGTAGCCTTGAAGGGGTGCTATATAAGTCATTGTAATGAATCAATCTATGTATTTGGTTACAGAGTAGCAAAACCCCACAATACAATCTTTCACATCAGTCAAAGTCAATGAAATCAAAACAATGCTTGAAGGTACTAATACCTATCCTGTAGCTAACTCTGGACACGTGAATTGTATTTTATACTACCTAGAGGAAAATGAAAGCGCTGTAAAATTTACAACTATTTAGCAACACAAATTGATAACCCGATACCAGACAACCAATTATATTTCAAGGTCTCTGAGATGTTTTAACTGGCACTTGTACTCTATAAATGAATACTTGCACACTTAATAAGTTAGTATAAACAACTACCAGATATAGTTGTAAAGACTGTATGTATATAATTGTTCTAAATAAATCAGATGCTACCGTCTGACTCCAAACAATTCAATTAGTGCAAGAAACTGAGGCGTGTACCGAAATGTGAAAGCGCTTGGTGAATAGCAGCATCAGCGTTGTTAAACCACATCTTGGCAAGTAGCCAAGTGAACGGTGGATCGTTGGGCAAGAAAACCTAAACAAGAACAGGCAAGAAATGAAGGTGATAAACTACAGCTATCAAAGTGGCCTAACTGGAAATTTATATACAAAGCTCCCTTTTGGAGCCTCTGCAATGTGATCTTTTTGTAGCCTGTAAAAAAATTTGGATAATCCAAAAATCCAAACAATGAATCAAAGAGTTAATGAATATAATAAACAAGTTAAACAACTAAGTCAATTTATCAACCTTCAACCTTTCAATAAGGCACAAATAGAAAGTAACCAATTGTTGAAGTAAATGGATGAAAGACTAAGCAATCGATATCATTTGATTTATGAATTTCTAGCCGCCCACTGGATCTCGCCTATTGTGCTTTCGTTACTTTAATTCATGGCCTTTTCTGCACCAAAGTGAACTTTGGTAATGCCATCCCTGCTGGACTTTCTCAATCTAATATTCTTAACGCTGGAGGAACCCCCGGTTTGGTCATATAGCTTCCTTCACGTGAGATACTTGCACTGGCTCCCCATCCACGAACGTATTCACATTAAGATCCTGACCTCTGTGCACAAACATCTTGCTGGTTCAGCACCATCATCTCTTTGGGACTTTTGCATTTTAGTCTTAGTCTTTTAGTCTTTGTTTCGAGGTAAATGCATCCTTCGGTCGAATATCCAAGGACGACTGTCCCTTTATAATCAGTTCAGAAGCATTTAATTTCTGGTATTCACTGTAAACATCCAGCCTGAATGAGCATGCATGGGCATGCTAGCCTTAACATTTACAGTGCATGCTGTGCAACATGCATTTTGGGCATGTCCAGGCATGCTTGGAATGCATATAACTGCTTACTTTGTAAGTTACAGTAACTGAAACTATGACAGGAAATTCCACAAAATAGGCGATTTAAAAAAGCTGTAAGTGATTGAAAATCATCAAGGTCATATTCATAATCAGCCGCCAAAAATCCATATGGTACAAAGAAAGTTTCAAATGTATGTCAAAAGTTTGCAAGAAGCAAAATCTCTGTTGTCCACAGTAATCACTTAATCACTGGAGCAATCGAATTTTTTTTAGAAAAACCTACCGGATTGTCTGGAGCGATGTTCTGGAAGAGTTGGATGGCAATTGGAACGAATTGTTTGTCTCCCGTTACAAAGAAGAGACCAATCGGAGCGCACAGCTACAAATGCCATTCAGTTAAATCATCATTTTTATAGCACCAGCGCATAATCTAGTCTAACCTGGACACTTCTACCATAAAAAGCACGAGAATCGAAGCAAAACCTCATCTTAAAGCAAGATTCCATTGGAAAGAATTCATCAATGTCCACAAAATTATCGAGATCTGATGCCAGGTTACATGGGTCAAGCAATCAGAAAAGACAAGACTAAGGAATAGGCATCAGTCTTTGTGCCAATTACCTGTGTTCAAATTATTTTTTTAATTATTATTATCATAGTCATCCTTATATTATTATTATTATTATAGTTCAGATAGAAAGCGACACCACCTAATGACTAAGTATCAATCAAACTGAGCAATAGGTACTGAAGGACTTATACAAGGTCCCTACACAGCGAAATACTCTGAGTACGCTACTTCAACTAGTACTCTTCGTCTACTATCTTTTTTCCTCTCTGGAACAATCTGCCACTGGATACGCGATCTTTAACAGTTTAGGAAACTATTTCTGCTCACTCAAGATGTGTTTGTTTTGTTATTCCTAAATGGCCTAGCCAGAGTGCCCTTGTTAATCACCCAACGGGCGCTATATAACTGCCCTGTAACACACATACAAACAAACAAATGTACAAACAGACATACATATATACTTGTACCTGCGGGAGCTCTACTGCTCATTCATGCATGTCCTGCGCCCCTGCTTTCTCTGCTCAGCTGAACAAGCTGTATTTATTATCCCCACTCACGGATTGCTGTCACGCAGTTCCGCGCCTTCACCGTGGCTGACCCTACGACCTGCAATGGGTTCCCTACCATGCTTGGTTAAATTCCTATTGGTCACTCTGCCTCGTTTTTCATTACCATAAAGACTATTCTGTTCCACTGGGGTTCCACTGGGTAGGGAGTCTTGAAAAGGCATCATATGAAATTACTGTAATAGTAATAATAATTTAACTGAGTGCACCCTCTATATAAATAATAAATAAATCAATAACTACCAGCGATCAGTTCATTATTATTGGAGAAATTTGTGCAAATGATTAAGGGCTGCAATCCGTGTTTATCAATTATTCATCGAGGTCACTTTGAGTTGCTGAACAGTTCAGATGCAAACACGTAAGAAGCGATACACATATGGACAGGTGTGTGCGCACCTACCTTTCTGCCGTTAACAGTTGGGAGATTTTTCAAGATCTTCAGATCAACTAAGAACAATCGTTTCGCTTCAATGATTTGCTTCATTGTCCATCCTTCGAGGAAAGGACGCAACATCTCGGCTGTCACTCCCATACTAACAACAGCAATGCATAAATTCATATCATTATTATCATGAAAAACTTAATTGTATACAAAATCACATAGAAATGTGAATCTGAGCCAGTCAGTCACCGGCTGAATTGCGGATATTAATTTTAGATGTTTAAAAGCCGGTGAGAAACATGAAGGAAGGGAAAGATAAGGAAGGGAAGGATAAGGAAGGGAAAGATAAGGAAGGGGAGGATGAACAGCTTTAGAGAAGCATTGATGGTTTCATTTCTTAGCGTGGAATGTGTGAATGCTGACAACAGTGGCTACATCAGGGCTCAACCAAAGACTTGTGCCCAAAGATTGCAAGCTATGAGATGGATTCAAGACAAGACAAGTGGTTGAAGGTATAAAGAAATGCTCTTGTTAAGGACCACTTTACGTTGTACAGGAGAGTTTAGTTAAATCTTACCCTGAACAAATGCATCAAGCCAGGTAATAAGTCTATAGGTACCTACAGATAATAGTACCTATACACTTACTATGATGCCTTATGCATTACAACAGAAACAACTAAGATACTACTGACAATTTCCACATGTTTTCCAGTTAAGAACAAAACCTTAAATAAGCCATTACGACTCCAAAACAATGCCAATCAATAATGTCACCTATTCCAGTATCATCAGTTTATTTACATGCAACCATTAAACATTTGGAATCATCCATTTGTAAATTCATCTAGAAGTAGAATTGGATGAATAATAATCACACATTGTCCACGTGTAATTGTGTGCACATGCAGTTATGAGCAAATAGTCTGTGCCATAACAACATCAGTATTTCTCAAAATTCTGATCAAAACTATATTTAACCATGTCAAGTTCAGTCAATCAATCAATCAATGAAATTTTATAAAGCATCCATGCAAGATATCTGGTTATTCAAACACTACTACTGGCTTACTTCTCGGGTAATTCAGTGCAAAGTCGGACCATTGTTGGGTTGCAGCCGATGAGACGTTGGGCCCCAAAGCAGAGATCATTGCTCCATCTATCCATGCCCTAAAATCATGGACAAAAGGTAATGTAAGAAAACTGGTAAATTATGAAAAATTCATAAGAAGATTTTAACAAGATCTTTGATATTATATTTAATTATGCTACAATTATTGGTTCAGTACTGCTACAATCAACTCACACGATTAGGAGAAAGTGTTTTATGCTTAGCTGACAATAACATTTTGAGTGTATGATCAACATTTGCTCTGCTTTGACCTATAGATCAATACTGACGCATGCATTAGGGTCGAACTCTAGTTTTGCATTCAGTTTTACTTGAGCCAGATCAAAAAGCTTGGATTAGAACATATCGTCTACATTTACCAGACTGTTTTCGATTAGGAATTATCAGATTATTGCTATTGCATTATGTCTGTTACTCTTGCATCCTGATCATCATCAATGAAAACACTATGACTTGCTTTCTAATTTTAACTCGAGGTGCTTCTGCTTCTGCCCACAATCCTAAGACTTTTCTATTCCCACGGGGCTTTTCGCATTGAGAGCGCCTCCGATCTGGTTGTACTGGGAGAAATACGTCAATACAATACTACATTGTTATATGATCATTAGAATCTCAACAATTTTTTTTACATTTTCCTTGAGTTTCTCTTATCTTACTTTTGGCACTTATTACATTAGCTTCACTTATTACATTAGCTTCACTTAATACATTAGCTCCACTTATTACATTAGCTTCACTTATTACATTAGCTTCACTTATTACATTAGCTTCACTTATTACATTACCTTCACTTATTACATTACCTTCACTTATTACATTAGCTTCACTTACTACATTAGCTTCAGTAGAACTATTCTTCATAGCAATGCGCTGGTTTCCCATTTATTATGTGTATATTCAGTGTATAAGATGTCATCAAAATAAGCTATGGTTACCATTGGTTCTGCCATTGCTGGTGTGTAGACATTGGTCAGTTCCTCCAGCGTATCCCATGGAACAGCAGCCAATCGAGCCACTCCACTCTTTGACATCAGCTGGTACTGTGCAGTCATGATGTCAGACTGTGTTACAGGAAAAGAAATGAAGCCAGGTCATAGACTGAAAACTTACATAGATTCAAAACGAAAACTTACAGAGGTGGAAGTTAAACTTTAATAATAAGACCATTCAATCAGTGCACTCATTTACTGACTGAATAATAGAATAACTGATTTATAATATAACTAATTAACAGACTGATTTATTTCTGCCCACATTCTATTATTACCAATATTATTACTTTGTCATTTTATTCAGCACTTTCTATTGTTGACATACCATTGTCCATTTGCAATGGTTCACAGGTCTCAACTTCTCATAATCTGTTCAAAGCAGAATTTTTTGCTCAGACGCATATATCTTTTAATCATAATGCATGCAAATTTTCATAATAGTGATATATAATAGAACTTTCCAATTAAGATTAGATTCAAAATACTCACCTTGAACTCGTCTGAAAACTGTTCATCTTGTGGAAGAGAACTCACCTACAATTATTCCAAATCAAATGCTATTAGTTAATTAGATTCTTAAACATCAAAAGAATTCACATAAAGCTAACCTTAGCAAGCAGAACAGCACACTGACATTCACGCATAGTTGCATACATACAAGCATAACCATACAAAATCAAATACATATACATCAGATACATATCGTATCTGAGAATTGAAAAATAACCTCCAGCAGAACACAACTATCTAGAGGCACATTCCAATGTACACAAATAAAAGCATATGCATGTACAACTGCACAATGTATATGTCATACATACCAATACATTTAGTATAAATGCACATATAAACATGCATTGTATACACACGAACATACACACATGCATGTATATATATTGTGTATATATATACATGCATATATATTGTGTATATATATACATGCATATATATTGTGTATATATATACATGCATATATATTGTGTATATATATACATGTATATATATTGTGTATATATATACATGCATATATATTGTGTATATATATACATGCATATATATTGTGTATATATATACATGCATATATATTGTGCTGCAACAAATGACTTCCAATCAAGTGTAACTAGCAATGCCTAGACATTCAAGCCTGGCTTCATATCATAAGCTGATACTGATATAATGATTAAAGTGAAATTCTATCTAGAAGTCTATCAACTCTTTACCACAGCAGGCAATCAATTGTTGCATTGGCAGGTGAATCGAATTCTGAAACTAGCGCGGGCTCCAAAAGTAGTAATCAAGCGCAAACATCACATTTGTCTCGCGCCAAACAAATCTCCAGTGAAGGAAATCAGAAAATCAGGCTGTTTATTTGAATTGATTTCTAAAAGTTTCTGATTGTCAGCTCTATTCTACCAGAGCTCAATGCTAATACAAGTCAATTCAATAGCAAATGCAGTAGCTCGCCATTTTGGATGCACTCACTACCTGTGAAATTCAACAATTACTTAATGTGAAAGCCCTTTTAGTAGCAGATGCAAATCATGAAACCTAATGTTGTGACTGCTAATGTTACAGTCCATTATCCATTCTGTTATCAATGCTCTAACAGAAATGGACTTGAAGACAATTTATCTTCATTTTCACTTTCGTTTCCTCTCGTTTACAGTTCATCCGTCATTTATTTTTATGTGAACAATGTAACTCATTGCACAATAAAAACTCTCATGCATTTACTTCCAGTTTCAATTTTTGCATGGTTTGCGTATAGTTTACATTTTCTCGATTATCATCCAAATCTGATCTGCACTAAGAGGAAGCACAGTTTAAGCAGGACATTGACCCACTCTGGGTCTGCCTGTGTGGCATGGTGGCTGATCGGTTAGACCGGTCATACTGTAACACTCAGTGTGTGCTGAGTGAGTGGGTTCGAGCCTCGTCCGGGGCATCACTGTGTAGGGTTTGAGCAAGTCCATCGCGTACAATTGCTCTGCAGTACAACTGCGCTTGCCATCGAGGCACGTGCACTTCTGAGCAAAGATATTGAAATATGGTCGATATAAAAAATTTAAGAATAAATATTAAATTCTAGTTAGTCACAATACTACTCGTGAATCTGATATATCAAATATATATCTTGGATCACTAAAAGAATTGATTGATTGATGGATAGGAACTCTATAAGTCAACAGAACTACAACTCTATCCATGTGTGCTGGTTGTGCATGTCATGAGGAACAATTTATTCACACGTTTTAGTTTGTCACAAGAACCAGTCTACTTGCATGTGCTGATTCTGACCAAACAATGGGCACCAGTCCACTCACGAATGCTGATTATTGTTAGCAATGGGGACCAGACAATTCAATTGTGCTGATTCTAGCAATCACAAAATCCTAA
>OY365807.1:9470529-9758645 GCA_959347315.1 Bimastos eiseni
GGCTTTGCGCACATAATTCTCAAACTGGTTCTCTTCAACTTGCTCAAGTGCAATTGCGTCTTGGTTTCACGATTGTCATTTAGAAAATGGCGATTATCCTATATAGGATTAGGCCTATAACTATATTACATACACTATGCCTATTATACACCATGCAAAGTCACTATTAGGTGATTAAACTTACACGCTACAGATTCATTCACTGAAATTCCATTTTCACGAAAACACTCGCCTATTAATGAGGCATATTTGCATGCTTTTTTAAATGTTAACCCGTTCTGGGCAATGAGAACCATTCACTCAGAATCTGCCGAAATTTCACCCCATAATATATTCTTTGGAATAAACCTCATAACTTCAACCTACTAGACTCACTAAACTTTCCTAAAGTTACTAGTGCCATTCTATACACCAACAGGGATTTCTATTTGTCTGTTGTTTTCTTAACAAACGAATATTGTATGATTATACATAGAACCCCATGTATATACTATACACTGTGCAAGCATACAACATGTGTCCACACGTACATGCATTTATAAGCTTACAGTCATTTTTGTGTTTTTTTCACAGATTGGGGACTGCCAAAGTAACCTAAACGAGTGCTGTTCAGAATTTTTTGTGGTTTATACATGTATGTTAAGACCATGAACTTCTGAGTTGTTTTTGTTTCCTCCTTAAATTTATATTAAAGACAAACTATAGAGAGAATTTTGAACTACAGAAGTGAACATGAGCTTGTATAAATAAAAAAATATTGACTGTTTTACTGGTGTCAGCAAATCGAAATGCAATAAGGCCTAATCGAAGATCAACGTTTGGTATGGCCAACAACATAAACGCAAAGGATGCCTCGAAGTTATGATGTGAAGAAGAGACAAAAGGTCAGTTTAAATTCAGATTATTCTGCTTTAGGCCTCTATGAGGGAACACTTTAAAACACGGAATTGACTATTAGACTTTTTTCAAACTTAACTGTTTCATTGGTTTCTATCTAGTTGCAGTTTAAAGTTGAATGGGTTTCAGCAAATCAAAATATTAACATTTCAAATCGAATGCCAACTTTAGCATGGCGAACAATTAAATAGCGCCAACTTTAAAGTAAAATTCAAAACGGAAGACAACACACAAGACGGCCACACCAAGCATGCTCGAGCCATGAACTCAATGGAGTAGGTGATTTAAACAATAAATCTACATTGGCGATTCTGAAAGCATATGTTTCCGTCCTTCCTTTCTTTCTTCCTTCTTTCCTTCTTTTCTTCCTTCCTTTCTCTCTTCTTCTTTCCTATTTTTCTTCCTTCCTTCCTTTCTTTTGTTATCCAACCGATGAACATGTATCATCCACGTCATTGATGTCCATCAACCGTGAACTTCGCCGTTTCCTCGTCGACCACGTTCCCCCCAAAGACAAGTCAGTACCGACTGTAAAAGCAATTACACTGGGAAGAAAAAGAAAATGACTAAACATCTCTCCTTCAAGAGAAATAAATGCTGCAAAAAAGAATTGGAGGCTTGCAACTTATCTGGACAACAAGCTAGCAATAAATGAAGGCGGGGATTATCCGTCAATGTTTTAACACTGAGTTGCTAAAGTAATTGTTTCTGTGTGACTTCTGACATGAACTGATTATTTGTTTACTTAATTAAGTGTCATCGTCTGGGCAGCACACATCAATTTTCAATTAAATATATAAGACCTATCACTTGGAATATGACGCCAATTGAAATTCGTCTATGCTGTAATATCCGACTCATTAAAATCAAGTAAAAGAACATCTTTTAACAACCACTTAAATAATTAGTACGTGCACAGACAGCAGTAGACTACAGTAGTTAACTAGATAAGATAGTGAATTATGTTTTGAATTTTCCGAACCTGCTGCTTTATTTTATGCAAGAAAGGATAGACCCTGTTTGCGGGACCTTAGGTTTTTTCTGTCCCTAGGCCTATTCTTCATACTCTCCGAGTACTACTGTTTTGTTATGCATTGTCGTAATTGTTGATTGAGATGAAAATAAAAACATTTGGTTATTGTTATGGTTAGGCAAAACGGAAATAAGTAGTCGGGTGTCTTCCTGTAGATTAAAGATTAGAAATGGAGACGACATCAAACGGCGTCTTTATCTAGGTTTACGATTGGAAAAGTGAACGACGTCAGAGGGAGTCTTTATTTAGATTTACGATTAGAAAAGTGGACGACATCAGATAGCGTCATTATCTAGCTTAACTATTAGAAAAGTGGATGACATCAGGGAGCGTCTTTATCTAGATTGATGATTAGAAAAGTGGACGACGTCAGGGAGCGTCTTTATCTAGATTTATGATTAGAATTGTGGACGACATCAGGGAGCGTCTTTATCTGGATTTATGATTAGAAATGTGGACGACATCAGGGAGCGTCTTTATCTATATTTACGATTAGAAAAGTGGACATCAGGGAGCGTCTTTATCTAGATTTATGATTAGAAAAGTGGACGACATCAGGGAGCGGCTTTATCTAGATTTACGATTAGAAAAGTGGACGACATTAGATAGCGTCATTATCTAGCTTAACGATTAGAAAAGTGGATGACACCAGGGAGTGTCATTATCTAGACTGATGATTAGAAATGTGGACGACATCAGGGAGCGTCTTTATCTAGATTTATGATCAGAAAAGTGGACGACTTTATCTAGGTTTACTATTAAAATGGTGACGCTCGCAACTGACAATATCGGTGTCGACGTATCTCTTGGTGACAAAGCAGCAAGTTTAAACTCGATGTAACGCCGGAGAATCTTTATGATGCTTGACCAACAACCTTCATGATCACTTCACCAGCTGCCTTTTAACGTTGTCTAGTGAATTTTGTGGCTTTTGATATTTTTGACAATTAGTATCTGTGTGAAACATGGTTTTTGCGGTCTTGGATGTATTGTGTTGAGTGTCACGTGTGACAGCGTCTACGCCGTGCTGCCGAGCGCGTCTGCCACCTTCCGCGGATTCGCTTATGAAAGAAAATGACGCACTAAGCTAACAAAATGCTACAATATGCCAAGCGAATTTCTGTCGACGGCAACGTCCTTTGTTGCCTAAAGCTGGTGTTAAACTCTGGATCCAACCAAGTGTCGGTCAAGAGAGAAACGAATTCGAGAGCTCGAGAGTCAGTCATTCAGCGAGTCGTTGAGTCGTCTGCATGTTATGTCGAAGTCGACGACGTCTATTGATCGCCAGAGGAAACATCGTCAGTCGCCTTCGTCGTCGAGGCCAGCATCGCCTCTGGCACTGTATTATCACGGGCTCGTTGAGACCGTTGCGTTCCGTCGTACCCACGAACTTCGCAAAGATCGTTAACGTGCGGAACGACTATTGGGGTCGCCGAATGGCGTAAGTAGCTGACTGTCTGATCTGACACCTTAATTCTGAGTTTGTGTTCATAATAAAGAAGATTTGTTGATGAAGTCGTCTCTTGCAGACCTTAAGAGCAGACCCGTCGACATTATCTCTACTCGGGTGGGCCATCCTGGTAAACAGCTCAACCCGCCAGTGGGCTACGCAACAATAATATGATAATGATTTTATGAAAATGATATTATAACCTAACGTCGTGGTTCATTACTTTTTTTAAATGTGACCAAAATCGCATTTTAGCAATCACAATATCACGAAAATTCATGGCAGTTTTGGGTTTATTCATGGTAAATAACTTAATTCAGAGCGGCCATGACATCACGACTTTCTACTATCCCTATTAGTAGATAAAAGTAAAGTTGTTAAATCACAGGTTGAGTTGCCGTGGAGTGATACTTCAGCCTCTGAACTGGTCATATAGTGTTGGTGCAAGAAAGTTATGTCGCACTTCTTGCTGCATTCTAGGTTGTACCATTGTAGAAGACAGAAACCTCTGAATTGGAGTTTGTTATTAGGTTTTGGACTTAGCCAAGGCAGTGCTCTCAAGAAATCTGCAATGTGCGACCCTACGTTAGCTATTGATTTTCTGCACACAAAATACATCGCTTTACCTGAAGAAAAGTTTTATCGGAAATATAAATGTAGACCTACTCTTAATTTTAAGACGCTGCAGCAACCTCAACATATTGATTTCCACAACAGTTTTCTTTTCGTATTCATTAATGCACTCTCGTGTAAGAGTCACGCTGGAGCCTACATAAAGACGAGCTAAAATTTGAAAATTATTTATGTTGAATTATTTTTCTGTTTTGTGGTATGCATATAAATTTCATTGGATTGACAATAGATACATGTCAATTTATAGGCAAGAGCTCGATTTCACGCCTGCTCTGTTTTGGTTATGCAATGTCCATCTAATATCAACTTTGTTTCCATTTTTGTTAGTGAGGCGTCGAGTTGGAACAAGGACATGACACAGGATTTGTCTTCCTGAATATCTCTCCGATAACTGTAAAAAATCGTGGTCGACTCAAAACCTCTACAGGGAATGAGCATGTATTTTCTATTTTATCATTGAAGCTACCGAAACTGCTAAAATCGACAGCCGATTTTTCTATCAGAACAATTAGGCCTACGTGTAATCGTCTCAGCCTCTTTTGAATATAAAATCAGTGCCAATCGGTTCGTATATAAAACACTTTTATTTTCCATCTTTGTAACTGCCTTATAATTTTATAACAGATACTAGTGAATTTTGATATTTTAGTTATGACATCACCTTTGTATTTACTGGAATTACTGTTTTACTGTTACTAACACAAACTATAGATATCTGTATTCCTGAAATATGAAGAACCTCCCTTATTATGCCAACAGTAAGATACGTTCAACGTTCTTACCGAGTCTCGCTCGATCTCTGGGAAGTCTGATGGAAATCCATGAGGTGTCTCCAGCGACTCTGGAACATGCAGAAATTGAAGAAGGAATTCCCGGTCGTATATTATTATACTACGTGGATTTAATGATGTTCAATGCCATGCTATTAGAACAAACAATTTCTCTGTGGCTAATTGATTTATTATAATTAATTCTAGCATCATTATCAAACGTTAAGGGTATGAGATTGCTTTTTATCATAAGAAGTAGATGTCTGTATAAATGCGCAAATGTGCGTGTGTGCGTGTGTGTGTGTTTGTGTGCTATGTGTGGTGGCTGTATGAGTATAATTATGTATGTACATATTTATGTTTGTATTCACTTATAAATGTACGTATAAATTTTGAATATGTATGTGAGTATGTGTGTACATGAATTTATCTAAAAAGAACAGATTGAAACAAGTCATTCACGATTCCATGATGAATGTAATTTAACGGGTGAAAATAATCGCCGGGCCCCTCTCTACTCTCGGTGGGTCTGTTTGAAAAATGTACACGCTCCGTGGATGACCTCCTCTTCTCTATCAGTTCTAGGATACTGGCGGGGTGTATTTCACAACACTTCGCTGCCTTAAGACGTGTTCTTTTTCCATGGGGCTCCCAAGCTGAGAGCGCCTCTGAATAGTTAATGCTGTAGGGGGCGCTTTCCAAGTGTCAAAATACATTGCAACATAATTGATTGCGACACTTTCAGCGAACTAAAGTAAAGCTTCATTCTAACATTGTAGAAGTTTAGACGTAGTTACAGCCGGGCTTTTCACGACTCTACATACCCAGAAATCTTGTTTGGACTGGATGGACGACTATCTGTCGGTTACCAAGTTGAGTGGCTAAATAAGCGACAGATTCAACCCCCCTCCCTCGGCCTTCAATACCACTCACAAACGAAGAGGACGCACGCGGAAAGATTCTAAGTCAACCAACTTTTGCGTCAAACCCTCGTCAGAACAACACTACATTGATCTTGAAGCAGTGCTGTTTAAGTTAACTTAAACTGAAAGTAATATCAGCGTTGACTGAAAAGTTCTAATTCAGCTAACTGAAAATAAAACTGGAAATATCTGTAACTGGAACTAAAAGTAAACTGATAAATACGAAACTACAAGCTAAAACTTAACTTGATAGTTGGAAACTGATTTGACATTTTCTGTTGTTGCTAAACCAAATGAATGTCACTAATATAAAACAGAATATAATTGCTTTTAGTGGAATATGTACAAAACTTAATCAAAACTGAACAGTTTTGAAAATAGTAACTAAGACTGCAAGTGAAAGATGATAGAACTAAAACTAACCTGGAAAGTTAAAAGAACACTGTAACTATTATCGAAACTGAAAAGTAAACTGAAACTTAAATAACACTGCTGAGGAAATAAAAAAATCTTTAGCACAAGTACATGAGTTTAGATATTCAGCATGGGCAGGTTTTCTGTCGATATGAGTGGTGTTTGAGCCCCCGATAGAATTTTGGTCCTTTCAGATAGAGTCGGTGCTTTCTGGTCAAGCAACGGACTTCAAGTTACTCCCCATTTCAGGTCAGCCTCCGGTAATCTGAAATCGATTTCAGATTACTCCCTCCGTGTTCACATTACCCCTCTCTGAATGAGTCAAAATGTTAAATTGTTATGCTTTCAACTAATGATAATCAGTCTGTTTAATAAAACACGTGACACATATTATGATAAGGTAGAAGGCTAGTTTTAACATGTGAAAAATATATATGTCAAGTATACGGTTTTTGTGTGTTAAGTTATGCCCGTGTTAACTGAACAAAAGAGTTAGAGAGCAGCATCAAAACACCATAACACATCAGTTGACAGAAACTAGTGCTTGTTATAATAAAAAGATAGTTAATATAGGTCAAAACATAAATTAAACACCAGTCTCAAACTCTGCGGTTGAAGACGCGACGTACTTGCGACACCCGTGTCGATTTCGAATCGCAGACGTTTTACCTGGGAGGCCCACACGCTTGCCGAAGAACCCTGCTCCTTTTTCCAGGCTTGGGACTGGCACTGCTGAACTGCAAGGCAGCGGAGTAGTTAGTTACCTGGAGGGTGGGTAACTTGAAATCAATTTCAAGTGACCGGTTGGTAGCCTTAAGCTGATTTCATATTACCCCTGGGATAATCTGAAATCGTAGTGGGTAACTTGAAATCGCATTCAAGTTACCGGGGGGGGGGTAAGGTTAAGGTGAATGGGGGTAATTTGAAATCGCTGCACCGGTAAACTTCCGGATGAATTGTATTACAGATTACCCTGCCAGCATGTTCATATGATGCCCAAATAGGGCCAATAATCCCATTTGAGATCCATAAGGTTATGGAAAAGAATCACTTATGAATTTCGCTCAGTTTCACTTATTGCCGATGTCATTTGCTTGGACGTTAAAGATATCATCTTTTCCATCTGACTGACAGCTGCGTGAAATCGCCTCTGAGACGCGGAAGGTGCCATATTTCTACACTAACCCTGACACTAACCGACCATTACGACTTCAGTAAACTTACCCTAACTGACTTTCCCAACAATTTACTTGATCATTTACGACCCTAGCGATGCCCGAGATATTTAATAGATAGAATCTAGAATTTAGATGCATCGATACAGTAGGACAGCTTTGTTTGGGTCAGTCAATAGATGCGCTGTAAAAGCATTCTATTACATTCTGTTAAATTTAATGCCCGTGTATTACATTGCAGATTCGTGAAGCTAAACAAGTTTAAAACAACCCATAAAAACATTTACATCGATGTTTTACAACTTGTTTTAGACGTCGGCATGCGATAGATAATTAATGGGAAGCTCTTATAATAATTATTATAAATCTACTTGGAGACGGCTGCGCTTTGTTCATCTCCAACGTGCATAATTTTATAGACCAGAACAGTTCCGTCGACGAGTCCAACGACAAGTAACCCGGACGATTCGCACAGATGTATCCGTACTGGCATCATAACCCCTTGGTCCGGATTGAGGATCTCCCTGGCCGGTCCACGTAGGGATGGATGAAGAAGTATAATCCGATTACGCGTGCTCTCCGCCACGAGAACGTGGTTGCTGGAGAGGAGAGCGAGATGAGAGGGTCCCTTGAGGTTGATCTCTTCGTAGCCCCTGACGTAACTGCCATCCGAGTCTACAACACAGACGAAGCCGTCGTCGACGTACCTACCCCCGTGGCAGACCACCCAGCTGTCGACACCCATCAGCTGGAGACCGTGCCAAGGTCCTTCGTCCGTCATCTTCAATTCTACGGTCCTCATAAGTAGCCCTTCTGAAGAGTACTCACACAGTTGCGACGAATCTCCGCAGCTGACGATAACATTACCCTCCGAAGTGACGGAAATCCCCCACGGTGCCCCCGACTCGATACCCCAACTCCGAGTCACTTCTCTCCTAACCGGATCGACGCAGTGTACGCACGTGTTCTGCCAGTCGCTCAGATAGAGTCGCTTATTGCGGTTGCAGGTCGCGATGTCCTGCAATCCTGATGAGACGTGCTCCCTTTTCGGACGCGACTTCAACCTCTTAAGTATTCCAAACTTCTCCCTTTGACCTGGAGGCGTTATGGTGATGCTCTTCTTGCTCCGCTTGAACTCATCCCTGGTGTCGTAGACCTCAACCTGAGTGGACCCGAAACGAACGACGTATAGCCACCCGTCCAACAGAGCCATTCCACGCACAGCTGTACATCCCTTGATGGCAGTGATGAGCCGAGGTCGTGCTAAGACTGTGTCCTGCACTGTGTCAGCTGGAAAAAAACAAAATTTAATTCTACTTAATAAATTGTCATTGTAAAATAGTGTTGACGTAAACCGGAAATTATAAATAACGCGATATATTAGATATGTAACGTAATAGGAGCCTCGAATCGCTGCCGACAGTTAAATTCTACTCCTATAGCAATTTGTTATCATTCGTTCATATTATAGGCCTACTTGTAATTGCACAGCGGTTTGTCAGTTTGAAATTAAACTTAAATTATAATTATTGCATGTACGTATATAATGATATTATTTTTGTGCAAAGAGCCAACGGCGAATTATAAATTAATTCATCGCATAATTTCCGAAAACTCACAACTAGTAGCAGCAGCAAACAAAGTAGACAATCTTCTTCTTGCCTCGACAAAATTAGTCAAGATCGCGAACTTCGAACTTGCTCTCGACCTTCAGGATCGGACGAAAGCACAAGTCAAACCCAGTAAGAGGTTGCTCCTAATCCGCTTAGAGTAATCTAGTGCAAAATGATACTGAGATTTAGCGTCTTGTTTACCTCCTGAAACCTGGAAGAATTCTTCGAAGAAGTTCTGCAGCATCTGGAAGCTGGGTCTGCTATCCGCTTCCTTATCCCAGCACCAGACCATCGTCAGGTAAAGGGTGTCCGGACAACTTAAGGAGTTCCCGGTCGTTGGACAAGGCAGACGGTAATCGGCCTGGATCATCTTAAAGACCTCGATGTTTGTCTTGCCTGATTCAGAAACGAACGAATGCGATGTGAATGGTTGTGTGTGATGCAGCGAAGAAAGGCGCTATGGAAGTCACTGGGTTGAACTGGAGAGAGTTTTTGATAAGGGTTGGATTGAAATACGTGTGTTCGTATTATAATATATCGGGTTGGGTCGGATTAAGTACGGTTAGATTGCCTCTACATACACCATCTCTCTGATAGCTGATCTATTTAATAGCTACATGTATTCTAACTCATCTCTCTAACCACTTTTCTGCCTCTTCTCTCTAACAGCTAACACACCTCATCCCTCGAGAAGCTACGCTACCACATCTATCTAACAGCTGTTCTGTCTTTTCTATTTGGCAATTGTTATGCCTATTAACTCTAACAGCTGATCTACCTCATGTCTCGAAGAGCTAATCTACCACATCTATCTAACAGCTGTTCTGTCTCTTCCCTTCAAAAATTTGGTGTGTCTCTTCTCGCTGACAGACTTTCAGCTTCCTCGGTCTTTCAGCTGCCCTGCGTCCATTCTCTGGCAAAGTGATTGAGGACCTCTTCCGATGAATTTCATTATAGACAACTAGTTGAGCTGATGCGATAGGCCTACAGGGTTCGTAAATAAACTGGGGCCCTTCGCATATCTTTGCAGTGGCACTATATAAATTTGGTTTTAGTTGGGTTGGATCGGTTTGGCGGTGCTTGAATGGGTTGAATAGGGTTGAACTGGTTTACTTTGCATTGGATTTTATTGAGTCAGTCAGTCCAGCGGAACTGAAGCCCGCACTCTTATGAGTTAGTCTTAGTTGAATTGGGTGGAATCAATTTGCATTAGGTTGATTTGGGTTAGAATGACTTGCATAATATGGTTTGCACTAGATTGGGTCATATTTGATGGGTTGCATTGAGTTAGGCTAGGTCGGGTCATGCTGGTCTGAGATAAGGTCAAATTGCAATGGACAGAGAACGTACCAGACTACATGTTGATCAGGTTTAAGTATAATTATTTACCCTGAGGCTCTAGTCGTAGATTATGTTGTCCATGTATACAACCAGCAATTGGTTTGCAGTGAATGAGAAGTGCTTTACCTGAGTATGGAATCTCTCCGAATGTTAACAACTCGTACAACAGAATCCCAAAAGACCAAACATCGGAGGACGGCGTCCATTGTCCAAACTCTATTGACTCCGGAGCAGTCCAACGAATTGGAAACCTCGACTCTTCTGGAAACAGACAGAAGGAAGAAGGGATGGATGGAGGAACTGTATTCTTATATAACAAAAGTCTGTCTATCCTCTGGATTTGACTAGTAGCCTAATCTATTGCTCCATAGAAGTCAACTGGATTAGATATGATCAAATGTGACTTACATGAGATGAGATAAGATGGAATTTAGAAAAAGGTTAAAAGGAATTCAATTCGCTGTTAGTAAGTCGATAATTATGTTCGAGACACTTTCAGGATTACCTTCAAGATAGATTGCGTTATACATAAAGTTATGATTGAACCTGAAAATCATTTTGCACTAGATTACTCTAAGCGGATTAGGAGCAACCTCTTACTGGGTTTGACTTGTGCTTTCGTCCGATCCTGAAGGTCGAGAGCAAGTTCGAAGTTCGCGATCTTGACTAATTTTGTCGAGGCAAGAAGAAGATTGCCCGCTCGAAGGTCTCTGTGTACGATGCCTTGCCTCGAAATGAAGCACATTCCCTCGGCAATCTGAAAATAAACAACGAACAACACACTATGATCAAATCGTTTCTTTTATTTCATATTCGACAAAGTATTTTGACGTTTTGAGGAATTTAAATGTAATGGCTCGTAGTCTATGTAACGTTGAAACCTGGCCTACGAAGACTCGTAGATCTAGTCCTTAATACTCACACTTATTTAATGAAGTTAGCTTAGAATAAATTCGCTATGATTTAAGCAGGTAGACCTATATCCTACAGCTTTACATCCAAATCAATCTTGTTATGTATGTCATAAAATCACCCACTTGTCTGGCAAAATCGATGATTAAAGGGAGGTTGACGGTGTTGCCTTGATCCTGTTGCAGGTGGTCGCGCAGAGGGCCCTGGGACAGGTGCTCGGTGACGATCTGCAGAGGTCGTGCCATGGACGAGATGCCAATCAGCTGAACGACGCTCGGATGCTTGAGTCGATGCAGGACCAGAGCCTCAGTGAAGAACTCTGTCGCCGATCGCTTGTTGCTGATCAGCTTCTTAACGCAGACGTCCGTCGATTTCTTCCATTTGCCTTTAAGACAAATTAATTTTTATGGGATCACGAGATGGAAGGATGGATAGAGGGTGGTGATCGAGTTGGTTGTTGCGTGGATAAATGGATGGAGGAACGAGAAAGAGGTTGGAATTGATGGATGGAGCGAGAGGTGAATAGAGGAATGGATGGATGGATGAATGGATGGACAGATGGTGGTTGAGTTAATTGTTGGGTAGATGAATGGATGGAGGGATGGGAAAGAGGTCGGAATGAATGGAACGAAAGATGGATGGGTGGGTGCATTTTCGGCTGGATGGACGAAGGAATGGGTTTAAAGATAGACAGACATACAAATAATTCGTTGCGAGTGTGTTGCATGGTTGCTTGGTGGTGGGTATGTGAATGTGTGGATATAGGAAAATTGATTCAATCATTATTTAGCGAATGAACAAATGGAATGGATGATATTAAGACAGCTGGACGGGTGGAACGAAAAGGTCAAGTGAGTGAGCAAATAAATGAGCGAATGAGGCAAAGCAATGACCTTGTACCTTTCCAAATTTCCGTTTGCGAAAATGATCCAACGCGACTCTCCAACTGAAGATCGGAGCATTTGATCTCGCGATCCTTCAGCAGAAAGCAAGCTGTTTGATGTTCAGCTGAGCAAACAATCCACAAAAATGCTCTATCTCTCAATATTTTTGTTTTTGTTCGATTAAATAGGTCATAGCATAGTTGTTCTACAGTGACACAGATCTGTCTAAAGTTCTTGGGGTTTTATCAAATCCTACCGATGTTCCTGAGGTATAACACTTTCTGCAAAGTACCCTGGTTTTTGTAATTTAATACAGCTTTGCCTATGTACTGTAGTTTTCCAATAAAGTGAAACTTGTTTTTATAAATGATTGGTGACTTATTCTTGGTGCTATCGCCTATCCTGAAGGTTCATGCATCGTATGGTGTTATTGACTTTATTAAAACTACAGAGCTGTGTGAAATGCTATAGTTCTTCCGCTTCAGTGCTTTTTATTTCCAATAAAGACCCACACAATATTTCCATAGCGCTCTAATTTCATTAGCTAATTTAGCGTCTTATATACTAACCCGATTCTTTTGAATGCTTATTAAGTTCCGTGGAACTGTTTGATCTTCTGGGCGGCAAGGGAGGAGCTGTGTAAAGTACAAGAAAATCAGTGTAAAGTATACAAGGATATCTTTAAAAGTAGCATGAAATCAACCTGATCGTTTCATTCATCAGTTCATCCATTAATTCAAAAACCCATCTATTCATCCATCTATCAATCATGTCTTCATTAACCACCGAGGGGTGCTCAATAGTGCATTGAAAAGCGTGCTAGACCGTTAGTCAATAAATCGGGGGTTCAAACACGGCAGAAATTTCGTTTGAGATGAGTAAACAATGAAAAGGTGGACCATGGAGTGCGAGGAGATCTTACCCAACAGGTTTCCTGAACATTCTCCAGTCTTCTTCTTCTCCTTTATGGGTGAGATCGTCAACGTTGTCCCGTCAACGTCATCTTCGCCATCAGTAAAACGCAGTCGGTCGTCGAGGTTCGCCAGTTGGTTCTTGATCTTCCGCTCGCGGTCCATCGCCTCGTCGTATGAATCCTGTAGGAAGTAGAGTTCACTTTCGAGCCTCTGGGTCCTCGTTCGATACTCCACCACTTCTTCCTCGAGTTCAGTGATCCTTCGACTGGCGCCGTCTAGCTGCCGAGTCAGCTCAACCTCGTTGCTCTTCGACAGTTCAAGGTCTTTCTTGGCCGCCTCGAGTTCCCGTTTCAGCTGGTCCTTCTTGATCGTCAGTCGATTCTGCTTCTCCAGGAGTCGGTGACCTTCCATCTCCGTCCGCCTTTCCAGCTGTTCCAGGCGCCGAATCATATCCTGTACATTACCGTGGTTACCTAAAAAGCCAAGTGTTACGCTATGTTACCGTAGAACCGAAGCATAATTTAGGTGGGTTGATTCCTACTAAGCAGTAATTATGCCCACTGAGGAAAGGCTCCATTACCTTAGCTATATCCTTGGTCTGTTTAGCCTGTTTTAGTTGTTCACCCAGGCTAGCTTTGTATTGCCTTATTTACCTTGGTAACTTCGACCCGCCTTGCCTTTCGTTGATTACCTTTGTCAGCCTTGGCTTTCCATTATTACCTTGGCAGCCTTACAACTTCTCCACAACTTCCTGGTCACATATTAAACCAACAATTAACCCACAATTACACAGAGACGACCCTAATGACAACTACGCGTACATTGCATGTATAACCAAACGTATAATCAAACATCCACTTAGACTGATAAATTTCAGTGATTGTAGACGCATAGATATATGTAAAATCAAACATGCAATCAAAAATCCACCTAGACTGATGACTTCATTGATTGCAGACTTTGATTCATCGATGCGTTCAACGATCCAGTGGTAATTCTCAACGAGCGCCTGATGCAGGATCAGAAACGCTTCATCGTGTGAGCAGAAGAACAGCTGATCGAGTAGAGCTCTGCATTTGTCCTGTCTGGTCACCTTACTCATCACCTCATCCTTCCGTTCAATGCTGATAACCCTCTTCTGAATCAGAAGGTCAAGTACGTCCTTAGGATCAACCTCCGACACGAAAGACTTGTACATATTGACGATTTCGCTGCGAATTCGTGTGTTCTCTGACTCGGAGGGACGAGCGCCGCCGCCGCCGCTTGCTACAAGTTGAAAAAAAACAGAAGAAACATGGTCATAACTGTTAACGTACTTTTGTCTACAATATTATTGAAACTGTGTCCTCAGGAGCGCCAACGTGGGGACTTCGTGATTGGAATGGGTTAGCTTGTCGCCTTTAGTGAACCCTACTTACCGACTCCAACGAATAAGGGACTGCTTCGCAGAAGAGGGAGTGATTTCTGGCGGTGGCACTGTGAGTGCAAAAGGATATGTCACGTCTCATCCAGAAAACTTGTTGGATGTGCAACTTCTGACGTGACAAAACCAGACATACGATTAAAAGCATGTGCTTTGATTGCTGATTAAACAGAAGAACGAGTCAGGTGTTTTACTTCCAAATTAAAACTTGTGACATTTCATGTTGGAAATATTTTGGGCTTTATCCTCTTTGATCCTGCAGTTAATTTAATCCTGACGGGTCTTTTAGAATCCTTCCAGAGGTCCTGACTCCTGCACCTGTTCTGGAAACGAATATTGAACTTCCTCTCCTGCGCAGCCACATATGTACTCAACTGTCAAACGTAATCACTTTGATTCTGTACAAGGCGACTAGCTCTACGTAATTGGCTCGCCTTGGCTTCTTCTGAATATTTCCTTAAACACCCAACCCAGTGTATTAAGATGTAGCTATCATAATTTTTACCACAAGGTACAAGACACCCGAGTTCACGACTTCCAGGGCCCACAGAGACAATAATTAAATTATTTATCGACAGACTTTACAGAGATAAACAGAAGCCTATGCACCAGGCCCATGAAACGCTATCTACGCCACCGATAGGTTAATATAATTGATTTTTAAATGTTGGCTTTCACGAATGCTTGCATGGGTTCGTTTGGGTTCCTCTCTGGAGAATCTTTGAAAATATTTCCTCAGTTCAGAGGTGTTTGCCTGATGTGTCGGTTAACTTCGTACGCCACAGCACAGTAGAGAAATTTGGGCCAACAGGGCCGGCAACTGTGAAGAGGACCGGGCCTGCACCTGAAATGAAGGAACCCGTTCAGATACTTAAAAAAGAACTGGCTTCAGAGCGCCGATATGCGAAATATATCCGAATGCGACCGAAAAATAATAGTTTCCTTGCTGCACTGGCGTATAGTGCTGACTGTGCTGCTTTACAAAAGGACAATGTAGGGCCTGGTTTAGTTCATCGCAGTTGCCGTTGTCTCTTTTACTCAGTCTAGACTTTATACTATGAAGTAGGAAGGTCAAGTCTTTCTGTGGTGTAGGCGTTTCCCAGCGTGCGTTTCGTGTGTCATTGCAGAAAAAAATAATATCGTTCAGGTTTTGCGTTTTGGAGACCTGACGACAGGAAAGACCCTTCTTCTATACTGAGAAGGGCCTTTACCGTCGGCATAACTTCAAAAGGCTTGGCTGGAGGCAAATTTGTAATGTATGGTAATGTAATGAAACTGTTGAGATTATCATCACACGGTTGCTTTCAATTCAATGTTAGATAAACAAGCTCTTTCATCGACTCTTACTGAAATGAAATCAAACCCCATGGAGTAGGGTAAGGTTTGAGGTACAAGCAAAACAATTATACAAAACAACATCTGACTTTTGAAGGTCTTACACCAAAAAATGTCTCTTTTAAGCTGAAACATAATAGGAGAATGGTAATACAAAAATTTATATTTTACAGGTAGCTCGATGTTGGTGAAGTTCCGATTGTGTGGTGAATCACGAGAGATTTGCTGTTTCCCTATGTATGTATGTATGTATGTATGTATGTACGTATGTACGTATGTATGTATGTATGTATGTATGTATGTATGTATGTATGTATGTATGTATGTATGTACGTATGTACGTATGTACGTATGTACGTATGTATGTATGTATGTATGTATGTATGTATGTATGTATGTATGTATGTATGTATGTATATATGTATGTGTGTATGTATGTATGTATGTATGTATATATGTATGTATGTATGTATGTATGTATGCATGCATGCATGCATGCATGCATGCATGCATGTATGCATGCATGTATGTATGTATGTATGTATGTATGTATGTATGTATGTATGTATGTATGTATGTATGTATGTATGTATGTATGTATGTATGTATGTATGTATGTATGTATGTATGTATGTATGTATGTATGTATGTATGTATGTATGTATGTATGTATGTATGTATGTATGTATGTATGTATGTATGTATGTATGTATGTATGTATGTATGTATGTATGTATGTATGTATGTATGTATGTATGTATGTATGTATGTATGTATGTATGTATGTATGTATGTATGTATGTATGTATGTATGTATGTATGTATGTATGTATGTATGTATGTATGTATGTATGTATGTATGTATGTATGTATGTATGTATGTATGCATGCATGCATGCATGCATGCATGCATGCATGCATGCATGCATGCATGCATGCATGCATGCATGTATGTATGTATGTATGTATGTATGTATGTATGTATGTATGTATGTATGTATGTATGTATGTATGTATGTATGTATGTATGTATGTATGTATGTATGTATGTATGTATGTATGTATGTATGTATGTATGTATGTATGTATTAGGCTATATTTTGCAGAAGCACACTTCATTAGCATTAACTACACTTCTCCTAAAGAGAACTTCGCCAAGAAGACAGAATGCTTGCATCAATTCTCCGTAATTTTCTATCAACTGACTTTGTTCAAAATACTTGTAAGCGGACTAGAGGATGCTCGCCTAAGAGGTCGACCCATCACAAAACTTGCCATATCATCTGATGCATGCTCCTGTTTCATGATTCCTAGTGCATGTCTGCGAATGCCCATAATTCTTATAAACGTCTAAGCCTATAAGGAGCTCGACTTCTGATGAAAGCGTTGATCCCTGGAATACTTGGGAGGACCTGACTAAAAATGCCCCTTCAATAGCGTGATGTCTATATCATGTATGCCAATTACAGTGGCTCTTTACCAAACGCTTAGTTGAAATCGACACATGCACCAGCAATTAGCGTTTTGTCAGTGGTAGCCCTATCGAACACACATTACTCGAGTGATGTTCTCTTTGCCCCATGAAGTCTTCAAATATCTGAACGACAGAGTCAGCTAGAGCTCTAACAGTTGCAGATGAAAGTTTGGCAACAGTGCTCTTCCGAGAACCACATTAACCAGAAAAAATCTGGAGGATAGTCACCCTTCTCTAATCGGGATGAATGATTAGAGAAGGATGATTATATATAATATCTGTGATCTTCGATCCTTTATTTTCCGCTCCTGTGTTACCACAGCAACATTTCCTCCAAATAGAAACTATACAATCGTAGTTGTAGGCCTACTATTGTTGCAGTAGACTATAACGACACACTGTGTGATAGCAAAGATCGTCTCTGCTTCCTAAACCACGAGCACTGCCAGAGTGCAAACAGCGGCGGACTTACAAAAGCTCCACCCTATTTAAGGGTTACGTCGCGATTTAGACGAATTAATTATTAAATGAATTAAGAATTAAGAATATCGGTAAGAGCAAAAATAGGATGAAGGCAAATAAGACATATTATGCAGCAGAAAAAGTATTAGCTAAAAGACTTGATTTTCTCGTTAGGACAATCTCATGCATCTCAAAATCTTGCTGTTCTTGCATCCTTGGTTGAGTTCACCAGATGGCGCTAGAGAAACAGAAAGAATTAAAAATCTGCCTTCAATGCAAAACATAACATGTAAAGTTATACCAACCTGCCATTTTTATCAACGATCGACGACTCTGCAGGTGAAACTCATAAAATAAAGCTAATAGAATTATCACCAGTAGTTACTACAAGCTATTAAATAATACTGCTAACCCATTCACTTGACTATTATCAGAAGTCTTTTTTGTTTACTAGAAACTTCGTGTCTTACGTAAATAATTAAACTATCAGAACCAAATGATCGCGATTAGTCGGAACTAATGCCACATTAGACCTATCAGACTGCTTGGTAAGCCACTAATTGGCAAGTAGTGAATGTATGTATATGCTAATCCAGTATGTCGAATGTTCAGCGAACTAGTTAAGAAGACGTCCACTCTAACGTGCTATGTCCGAAATACCATTCGTGTGAGGTAACGTATGAACATTCACCAACGGCGGTGTATAACAACCCATATCATTCGGGGAGATCCATCGACGACTAGGGATAGACCAGAGGCACAAGCTTACAATTTCTACATACACGTTAATGCTAGCACAAGGACGCTGAGAACCTCGTGCATGTATAGGCCTATAATTAAATTGGCATTACAGATAGGCCCTATATAGGCCTATATCCACATATTATTATTTCTAAATATAAAGATATAGACCTTCTATATAGGGTCACACATTTGTGCATTGAATTCACATGTATATATAATATATGAGCTCATATTTGAATACAATGTGGCCCACTCCTATGCATGCGTAGGCCTAAACATATTAGTATGTACTTATATATATATATTAATATATATATATGTATATATATATATCCGTAACATCAATATCTGACCTATGTAAAGTCTGTCAGAAGGAAGATCCGGGTTTATCAGCTATTGAGTCTACGAAGGCTTTCAGCGAATAACAAGGCACGCAGATCCTGTTAAACGCATGCATACATTCATGGCAGTATAGTCCTATATCGTATAATAATGTATATATATATATATATATATATACATGAAAGATCCAACAGATCATTAATACATCGACCCTATATATAATATATATAATTATACAGTATATGTCCTACATGTACATGTGTATGTGCACTTCTTAGATGATATCTAATAACGTTATTATGGGCATATATGTCTATATATATCGTAAACATCTTATTAAGAAATACCCACACACACGCGTGATCGACTGGGAAGAGGATGGAAACACTGAGGTGTATTTTGTGAGATAATCAAGTTTTAATGTATATGAGGTCAATTTCTAGCTTGAACTGGATCTAAAATTTCTTTAAAGATTTTTTATTATAAAGTTAGCATATCTTACTTTTAAGAAAAGGCACTATACGCTTTCAATATATATGTATATATATATTGAAAGCGTATATATATTAGCGTATATATATATTAAGCGTATGCATATATATATATATATATATGTATATAATTATATAGTATATATATATGTATATAATGAAAACGTATATGTAGTGCCTTTTGAGTTATATTTAAAACAGGTACAGGTATGTTAATCTTGCAAGCAAAGAGCAGAAATTGATGAGTTCAGGTATTGAAAGTGTATTCTCTTTTCTTATATAATTTTTCTAAATTGCATAAACTGCTGTTTGAACGTTGGTTTGGGCTTCGTCTAGCAATCATTGGCGGTTTGTGCCTACATTAGGATAGGAAGAACGAATTTATAGTATTTATGGCCAGCGAAAGCCATCCGGATGATGTGCCTTTTAAAGGTAAGTACTTTGTCATGACTCATGACTCTGCTTTTAACACATGTGTGTGTTCGCATCTGTGTTTGTGCCAATCACATTGTATATCTGAGGATTTATACAGCGCTTCTTACAGTACTAGCTATTCAGAAGCGCTCTCAATATGAGCAAAATATATCAAATCATCGAATATTATATAATATTCATAATATTATTATCATCAATTATGTAATTAAGAATGGAAAGAGTAGGCGCCGTATTATCTTTCATCACTATCGAGTCACATTCAGTAGGCCTATGGTTCTGATACCGCCTTTATATATATATTCGTATTGAACCAACGTTTTGAAACTGGACCCGGTTGCAATCACATGAAAATGGGGTTAAAGCACTCTTGTCTCACAGTTTTGAGAGTAGGAAGCAAATTGCAGTTTGCACATTGCAGTTTGCGGAAATATCTTGTGAATCTCAACGGTGATGTCACTTCGCCATATCAAGGCTGTATAAGATCACGTAAGTTCCACAGTTATTTCAAAATATGATCATGTTACTATCTGATTGTGTGATTATAAAAACTAGATTCTATGTTAGGCCTAAGTAACTCCGTGCAACGTTTATGGTCGGCGCAAATGCTATTGCACGGAGTTACACAGACTGTTTTGAATGAACACCAACGAGTCAAGACCTGCTGAGTGTTGATAGAGAACTTCTGTGAGAATATACAACAATGATGATCGTGCCAGTTATGAAGACCTTACATACATATAAGCAGCTGAAATTATTTACCATACCAAGGATACGTTTTAAGATCGATTCATACGTTGGGCAATTATATCGTACCGTATGCATCGTCGCCCTGTCTATCGTGAGCTCTGCTCTACTTGGTGAGCAACGGATTGCAGCTCTCTCTACCGAGCGAGGCGTAGGCTTACTAATCGTCCCATTTTCCAGCACAACTACTAAACAACATCGTGCCTACTCTGTGTTTGGTCCCTCGTTCTGGAACAGGCTCCCGTTGGCGCAGCGCTTGTTCCCAGGGGTCCACTCTGACTTTTTACACTCGCCTTATAACTGTCCTTTTCAAGTGTGCTGGGGTCTGAAGCAATCTTGCGCAGTAACTTTGAAGGGGCGCTTTATAAATTTTCGTGATGAATTAATTAATTATAAGCCTATATATTTAGCAATGGCGAAGTGACATCACCGTTGAGATTCACAAGATATTTCCACAAACTGTGATGTGCATCTACATTTAGTCTATGCCTTCAACGGGTTTGTCACACAGCCATCAAAATATTAGTTGTTTAGAAAAATCGTTAATATATTCGGGAAGACGAACAGCAAAAAATATATCCACAGCCAGAGCTGGTGCTAGTTGAATCTCACGAAGACTCTGTTACCAGAGAAAGCAGTTCAACCAGGAAACATTTACTTGTATACTTCTTGAAACGCATGATGAAATGCTAATGCTCAGAGTTTGATATATTAGTCACAATAAGCCAAATGTAATGTCGATAAACTTCACGCACCATAGTGACCCTATGGCCATGCCCAATGCCACAGGCCCACTTATGAAATAAAGTCACCAAATTATCCAAAAAATTGCGAAATCGTTTAAAAATTTGGCATCACGGCGGAAAAATGAATTAAAACTTGTATAAACGAAAAATACTGTATTATTACAGCATTTCACGTAGTATGCTGGTCTAGAGTTGGCTTAGCAGAAGTTTGTTTGATTTGCGATATTAAAATAAATATTGATTAGTAGTTTAAGTTACTAATTTTCAGTTTTAGTCTTACATAGCAACAACTGAAAGATAACCTACACCGCCTATTTCTCCGAAGCAAAGTTGTGATCTGTTACAGATGGAACATTACAATCTGTCCAAGGACTTCTTTTATAAAACATAAGAAACTTTTGCACCTTTTTTATTTCTCTGAAACTCAGATCATCTTTGGGCTTTTAATTTGATACATTTTTGAACTTATTGAGATAAAATTTAGCACGCTTATTCACAACATATCAGAACTGACTCCATCGTAGTGTCTATTCACACACGTGTTTGTTTGAGTCCTATTAACACTCCACGGCTTAATTGTTCCTAGAAAAAATTTACTTCACCAATTTATGGAACTATTGGTCGTATAAACCATACGTCATTTGACGATTGACATCAGGAAATGTAGTGTTATCATTTGGTTGCTATGCAAACAGCATGAGCGCTTGGTCGATTAATAATGTTTATTCACAGTACTATTATTGTAGTCAATGGAATAGCGTTCTAGTTAATGTTCAGGCAACCATATTACGATATCGATAAGAACCCGAGTGTAGGCCAGGGTTACAGCCAATTAGTGACAGAAACTTAGTGCAGTCGGTGAAGTTGCTGTCTAGTTAGTAGGTATAATTTATGTTAGACGCAATCAATAGACATAAAGACTATTGTTTTAGTGGCATATGATACATATTGTGATTAATGCATGTGTAGGGCTAGGTGCTATGCCACGTTATCTCAAGCGGGGTTCAATCACTAGCGGAAGATAGCTCAACAAGCATCCCTTCTGCTAAACCCATTGAGAAACTACACAGCTATGTGTGAGCTGTTTGAATACACGTATACATATATGTGAGTGGTCGGCGTCTGCGAGGAAGGGGAAACGATACGGTCCGTTAGGCTACTGTTTCTTGTGGAATCAACGAGTTGCTGCTGCTGATGGAATCGCAGAATAATGAATATATTTGAAAAACGGAATCACTAGCTTCAATTATTATTTACAAATGTTTAACTTGTTGAGCCAGACCCGTCCAGCTTCCTCAACAATATGAAGGGCCAGGAGACTGCCCGTATATAGTTCAACGTATTTAAATAATTCATAGTTCATATCCTGCCAGTTGAAGCTGGATGTGATGAAAATAAATCTGTTTAAATGGAAGCTGGATTCGTGAAAAGGTTCATGCTTGAGTATAAGCTGGATATGATGAAAAAATCATACGTAAGTAGAAGCTGAAGTGATGAAAATAAATCTGTCTAAATTTAAGCTAGACCGATGAAAAGATTCACGGCGTCGAATTATCAGTCGCCGAATTGTCCGGTCATCCCTATGACCAATATAGTCATGTGATCAAATGGCCGGTTGCCAACTCCACCAGTCAATATACCATGGGTTAAATAGACCTTGGGGTGTTTAAAATGGGAAGACTAAACTCAATGCTACTCACTGGCTTAGAGCAATGACCGTTCGTATAAATGGTGGAATTTCTGTGGCACGCATTTTACAATCTCTCGTCTGAAGATGAAAGAACTGGAGACAAATTAATTGTGTTTGTAAGGACCAATCATTATACGTGGAAGAATAGAAAGAAACTGAAGAAAGAGGAAGAAGGGAGGAGAAGCAAGAGGGAAGAAGACGGAGAAGGACAAGTAGTAGGCCTTACACTCATCATAGCTGGATTGCCAAGGGTTCACAAGTGCCACATTGATCCATGATCTGCTTTGGCGGGGGTTTGAGCACAATGTAAATAAAACATTTAACAACCAAACAAGACCTGTCCGTCATAATATGACATAACATAGACTGGCTTAGCCTCACACAGATCAACAACCGATGCTTCATTTGGATAAAAGCGTTCTTGCTGTTGTCAGAACGAAATCGACCGCATTGAAAGACGATCAGTCCTCTCTAGGGCCGTAATAAACAACAGACGTCATCGACTCATCGATCTTCGTCATAAGAAACAGTGCTGCCATCTTCGATGTTTATCGTCCATGATTCATATCTCGGATCCATCCATCAAACTGCGACTGAGAACAGCCGAGAAGCCATCATCCATTTAATCACGACACGAGAGGAAAGGCTTCTGCGGATCGCTTCCAGCTCTCCACTCCACCGAAGCCTTTGACACTGTCGACCCTCCAGCCCCATTATAAACACTGGCAATTGTCGGGCGCTGCAGTGGTACTTGACTCGGCGACAGACCGGCTCCGCGCTGCCTATTGTTTTGCCTTACCCCAGAGTGGGTAGTAAATCCCAACGATGTCTAATTCCTCCAATTGATGGGTAATAACACGATCGTCGTTTGAGAGGGACCTAGACACGTTGTCATCGTCTTTGGGCGGCGTCCGTGTGGACTTTTGATTTCGAAGGGCGACCTTTCCTGGGTATGATATCATCGATTCGGCAATAAGCGAGATCTTGGCAAATATCGCGAGATGCTGACGAGAATTTCTGATTGCATCCATCCGCTGCGGTAAGGGATTCGAAACCGCAAGTGTCGTCGAGATGAATGGATGGAGCGACGACAAAGTGGATGGATTAAGTGGATTGGGGAAAATGTTGAAGAGTGACAAGGTGAAATGTGGTGTCCAGGGTTAAGAACAAAGTAAGTTGGAAGAATTCTTATTATTGCAATTTTAGGACTGCTTTGCCTCGTCATAGTGTAATCGATCGACGTGTTTCTATGTCTTAATATAGGAAATATTAGCCAAGGTAATTATACCTAGGCTATATTTAGGAAGCAAATTGCGAAACCTTTTTTAGAATTAAGCAAGTTTCAATTTGAATTTGGTAAAGAATATGCAAAAATTTTATTACGAATATCTAAAATTGGAATTGCCTGCTAAACTAATCAATTAGATTATTAATTGGGCATAACTAAATACTTACTTATTACAGATGACTAAATAATTTTGTCATGCTTGACTTAAATTTCTGATAAGTTGGGTTATGCTGTGTTTCATTAATTTTCATTAAGTGGACCATGTTATAGGTCTAATTATAGTCAAATTTCAGCTGCCGACTTATGCAACTAGTTGCTAATTATGGATAGCATACGAACTATAGATACAACAAATCGAGCATAGATCAAGTCTACTAGTCCAATTTCAAGCTAACATACCGGTACATATGTGCATATATACAATCATCATGCACACATTGTCTTTACTCGTTTATTGAGGTAATTTATGTAGCTCTATAAAATAATTTATCAGATGTATTTTCTGTGCTAGACTTTTATGATGTTCTGAATCACTCAGAACCAAATAAGTTATAAATATAGCACTAAAAAAGTTCACAGAAAAGTTGTAGCGTTTAGTGGTTGGCCCACGCACACTCATAGAACACAGCCAGCGGATTCTCATCCGAAATTGACAGTGCCGTTATATGCAGCATGTACAGCAGAGCCCCTACAATCTGCCAACTGAGGTTTCTGATCACAAGATGGCCTTAGGTCATACTGTTGGATACTTTTCAACTTAAATACGCTTTCACATCTACCCACACATACTTGTTCAAAGGTACAGCACACTCTTATTAGGTCATAGAGAACATCATATAAAAAGTTATCTTCTATGTCGATTGCCAGTTTATCAATGAAGACGATTGGTTATGGTTATTTAAGCGGACACCTTTTTGCCCACAAAATCTTCACTTACACTATACTCGAATATCATATTTATTATAATAGGGCCTATGATGCACAATTTTACACATGTAGCGTAGATATGATCTTCGTATCTTACTTTTAAGAAAAGGCACTATACGCTTTCAATATATATATATATATATATATATATATATATATATATATATATTAAAAGCGTATATGATATTTATTAGCGTATATATATTAAGCGTATATATATATATAAATACAGATAGGTGTATACACGATACAGTGTTGTGTTTACGCTACGTTTGCATAGGGAGGTATGACTAGATTTGTATACAATCAAACCCCGTGGGCAATGTAAAAGCTGGCCACGATGGAAACTCGTGAAAATGATCGGTTAGCATGATTCTGTCGAAATAGCCACAGTTCAAACAAAGCCGTTCGTGTTATTTTTCTATTATGCTGCAGCCAATGTCAGAGCGACAGAGTGGGTGATCTAGACGGCCGTTCAGAAGAATAACAGCCTCCGATCCGATTTGTCGATAGATGCTGCCAACAGAATTTTTAAGTGAACCAAGTGACAATGGGGCGATAACCATATTTCCTAATGGTATTTTAAAAGATATTGCTTTTCAGGAGTGCTACGTCGAGTCAGAGGGGTTATTCAAATATATGTACAAGAAACAAGAACCAGTTGCCTTGAGGCAGATCACGACAACATTACGAGAAGATATAGGTGAACCGAAGATTAAATGTCTAAAAATCGGGGAAAATTCTCCGAAATGAGAGGTAGATTGAGGAAAAATGAGCGAAAAATAAAATGGAATGAGCTGAAGAGACAAACAAATTTAGAAATTTGAAAATTTGAAAAACCGGACATAGATGCGAGGAGCTAGAAAATGAGTTTAGGAGCTTGAAAGTAACCTGGATTGTCAAGATTCCCTATGCAAAAGTCGTAAAAATGCTATTCTGTCAACAACTGGACGATTACCAAAACTGTCCTCTGACCTCGGTATCGGTGGATCTGCCAGTGACAACAGTCTTTTTCTGTTGTATCATATTTATTTGGCAGATTCCCAGAAAAATTCGTGACAGTTAGGTGACGAGTTTTTCAAGCACATGATTGATTGATATTAAGACCCATGTGACTGAAGGCGATAGCTTTCATTTGGATGCGAATTTCTGTCTGTGTTGTCGGTCGATATCGAGAAATATCAAGAATTACATAAAGTTTCATCTTATTAGAACGATATAAGTTGCATTTAGCGTGATTTAGATTAGAAATTGGACGAGGAACGAACTTTGGATGAGAAAACTTGTGTGGAAAAATAATACAAAACCAGCACAAAAGGTTTGTTTATCAAGCTGAGCGATAATCAGAGTTGTATGGTCTCGAGACAGTCTCTCGGTCTCGAGACAGGTTTCTAGTGTATGGGTCTCGGAAGCCTGCTGTCTCGGCCTCGGTCTCGGTCTCGAGGTAGTGTCTTGAATTTTTACAAACTGTCTTGAAGTAAAGTCTTGTTCTGTCTCGAACAATCGGTCTAGATAACTTTCGCGTTACCTGTCTTAAAATCTTGCGCTAGAAACTGAAATATATACACTATAAGTTTCAAATTGAAATTACCAATGAACCTCGTTCCCGAAAATGGATACATTAGTATTTGATAACATTTTACATATGTCTCGTACTGTCTTGAACCTAGTGTCTCGGTCTCGGTCTTGGTCTCGGCACCTCACTGTCTCGGTCTCGGTCTCGTCTTGGTCTTGAAATTTCAAGTCTTGCATACAACACTGGCGATAATACAGAAAAGGCGGTGAAAGTCAGAACATTCCGGAGAGATAAAAAAAAGATGGCAGCTAAAGGTGTAACTATGAAGGACTTAAATATATGCGAAAGTTGCGATATGTTTGGTATTCCCGACAGATTCGAAGAACTAAAGAAATGCATGGCATGTGGACGTATAGAGAGTCTTGAGCAAAGAGTAAAAGAAATGGAGAAAAGGCTTTCGGAATTCCTGGATAAGAGGAAACTAAATGAGAATCTGGAAAAGAAACACAAAGAAGAAGATGAAATCAGATTCGATAGGATCGAGGAGAAAATAAACAAAATCAAAGAAGAAAATGGAGAATTCATGGATGGGGATAAAGCAGATAAATGGAGCACAATAGTAAAAAAGAATGTAGAGAAGGAACTAAAAGTCGTCAACGACAAAGTTAAAGAGGTGGAAGGAAAATCAGAAGGAGAGAGGAAAGAATAAACAATATAGCGATACACAGACTGGAAGAAACTGTAGATGTGACAGGGGAACAAGCAATAACAGAGGACAGGAAGTTGGTGATGACCCTCGTCAACGAAGTGCTAGGAGTGAATGTTGAAAATAAGGACATAAAAAGAATTTTTCGACTGGGCAAGGGAACAGATGGAAAGATGGCAAGACCTCTACTAGTTGAATTTCGGGAGAAAATCAAAAAGAACGAAGTCATGGAATCACTGTCGCTACTGAAGAATGCGCCAGAAAAATACAAAAGAATCTCGGTGGCTCACGATATGACGGAGAGCGAAAGAGAGAATTGTAGAGTCCTCGTAAAGACATGCAAATTGAAACAAAGCCAAGAAGAGGCGGGGGAATGGGTTTACAGGGTAAAGGGGTGGCCAGGAAGTATGAAAATTGTAAAGATAAAGAAACAGATATAAAAGACACTGCATCAAGGGGACTGAAGGAGAAAAGGCAAAGAGAAGATGTTCAAATGACTTCTGGACATGACAAAAAAGAAACACTCGGGAGATTAGATAATGCAAAACAAATTCTAAAATGTTTCTATGCAAATGTAAGGAGCCTAATAAGTATGGAAAAGAGATTGGAACTTGAAAATTATGTGGGAAAAGAAGCTCCAGATATAATTGGCCTAACAGAAACGTGGGCTAAAATGGATATAGAAGATTGCGAATTAGCATTGGATGGATATGTAATGTTTAGGAAAGATAGAGAAAATCAGAGAATAGATGGTCATGGAGCAGGAGGTGTCCTGCTATACGTGAAGGACACCATTAAGGCAGTAGAAAGACAAGACATGAGGAATGCGAAATTCAAAGAAAGTGCATGGAGTGAAATATACTATGGTGTAAATAGGTTGTTAGTCGGAGTATCTTATAGACCCCCAGATGTGGACCAGGAAACAGAAGAGGGACTATACGAAATAATTGGAAGGACAAGTAAGGAAACAACGATTATAATGGGTGACTTTAACTATCATATTGACTGGAAGGAGTCGGAAAGAGAGAAAATACAAGATAAAAAGTTTCTATATGTTTTTAATGATGCATTTCTTCAGCAACATGTTGCAGAAGTAACTAGAGAAGGAAGCAAGTATATCCTAGACCTGATTATGACATCGCAGGAGAATCTGGTGGAGAACATAAGGATAGCAGAGAACTTCCACACAAGTGATCACCAAATTATCAGATGGTCATTGACAACAGGAGATTATTTGGAGACAGTAGAGAAGCAGAAGATACATAACTATTTTTAAGGCTAATTATGGAGAGATAAAAAAAAGCTGAGGGACATGAATATTGAAAAGAGGATAGAAGGGCTTGGTGTAAATGAAAGTTGGATAATCCTAAAGAAGTGTTTGAAAGAAGTAATTGAAGAATACTTTCCAGTAACAGGAAATTTGGTTAAAAAAGGTTATGGGTTACCAGAGAGGTACAGAAGAAGAGAAGAGCTAAGCAAAAGGCATGGAGAAATTATAGCAAGCTGAAGTGGAGCATGGAAGGTAACGAAGGGCGCAACCAAGAACCGAGTATTCAGAACCGAGTATTCAGAACCGAGTTACAGAACTACAGAAACAGTATGTAAAAAAAGGAACGATTCTAACAGGGATAATAAAGAAGTCATCCAGAAATACGAAACGAAATTGGCTCAAAAAGTAAAAAATGACAGCAAGAGCTTTTACAAATATGTAAGAAATAGACAGAAAAAGAAGGATAGAGTAGGGCCACTGATGAACACTGAGGGAGAAATTATCATAGAGGACAAAGAGACAGCAGAAGAATTAAATAAGTACTTTGGATCTGTATTCAGTCTAGAAGATGGAGAAAAGATACCAGAGGCGCTTGCGATGTTCATGGGAAGAGAAGAAGAGAAGTTAGAGAATGTACTCTTTACAAGAGACAAACTTATAAATGAATTAGAGAAACTGCGCACGGACAAAAGTCCAGGAAATGATGAACTGCATCCTGTGTTTCTGAAAGAGCTAAGGGAGGAGTTGGGGGGAATCTTGTCACAAATAATGGAGAAATCAATGGCAACTGGTGAAATACCGCAAGACTGGAGGGATGCTGTCGTAGTACCTCTCTTGAAAAAGGCAACAGGAATGAAGCAAAGAATTATAGACCGATCAGCCTCACAAGCGTAGTATGCAAAATAATGGAAAAAATCATAAGGGATGCGACAGTTGAGCACCTGAAAAGGCACCACGTAATAGGTACCAGCCAGCATGGATTCATCAAGGGGAGATCATGCCTAACAAATCTACTGGACTTCTTAGAAGAAGTTTATGAAAAACTGGATGAAGGCAAAGCGGTGGATATAGTGTATTTGGACTTTGCGAAAGCTTTTGACAAAGTTCCACACATAAGGTTGGAAAGAAAACTAAAGGCAGGAGGAATAGGAGGAACTTTGCTAAAATGGATAAGAAATTGGTTAAAAGACAGAAGGCAAAAGGTAGGAATTAGAGGAAAATTCTCTGAATGGTTGAGAGTAATGAGTGGAGTGCCACAAGGGTCGGTTTTAGGACCGCTGCTCTTCATATTGTTTATTAACGATATTGAAATTGGAATAATCTCAAAAATCTCAAAATTTGCTGATGATACGAAATTATGTAGAGAGGTAAACAAATGGGAAGACGCAGAGATCCTGAGAAAAGACTTGCAGAGACTGTACCAATGGTCAGAAGACTGGCAGATGAAGTTCAACACAGAAAAATGTTCTGTTGTACACGTGGGAAAGAGAAATTAAAAATTTCAATATGTATTAGGAGGATTGAATATAAGAGAATCGGAAAAAGAAAGAGACCTAGGGCTGGACATACATAATAGTGCAAAGCCATCAAGGCAATGTTCAAAGGTAGCCAAAAAGGCCAACCAGGTGTTAGGAATGATCAAAAGAACAATAGTCAGCAGAGAGAGAAATAATTCTCGAGTTGTATAAAACACTGGTTAGACCAAACCTTGAGTACTGTGTACAAGCATGGAATCCATACTTGAAACAAGATATCGAGAAATTAGAAAGAATACAGAGGAGAGCAACGTAAATGATAAAAGGATACACAAATCTAAAATACGAGGAGAGATTGAAGAGATGTGGATTGACAACAATGGAGAGAAGAAGAACAAGAGAGGACTTGATTGAAACTTACAAAATAATTACAGGGAAGGACACATTGCCAGTACAACAGTTTTTCACATTTACCATGGACAATAAAACCAGAGGACACAGATACAAGATATATAAAAAACCGGCTGGTATATGGATGCAAAGATTTTATAGTTCAAGGGTGATAAATGTATGGAATGAGTTAGATGGAGACCGTTGCAGACTTTGAGACAACCGATAGCAGGTAGGCCTAATAATAATTTCCGTTTAATTTAAAGCTGACAAACCATAGTATGATGAAAAGTACAGTATAAACGAATGCTGGCAAGTTATTACAGGAGTCGAATTTAACCGTCGGCAGCAACACAGGGCGCCCAATATTATGTTATATTTCTAATTTTTAAGAAACACCGAAAGAATGAATGAAGTCAACCTTACCGTAACGGGGTATAAGGGTTTCGAACTCGGTTCCTCAGCTTTGCGTCCCAGTGTTTTTACCGATCACCACTACGCGGCGTCCCGATAATATCTATCTTCTCCCAATGCTATGTGATTAAGGTAATGAGAAAAGACTTGTGCGAATATAATTCTATTAAGGTTCATTCAATTTATTTGACGCACATCTGATTTGATATATAATTTGTGTATATATATATATCTATTATATATATTTATTATTTAATCTTATCTAGTTTCCTCTTCAATTATTTACTTTTCTTGTAGCTTTACCGGAATATAATCTAAACTGTTACCAATGTCATGTCAAACCGGTTATTACATGTCAAACGCATTAAACTATAGACCATCTGAATCTAAACTAATAAAATCTTGGGTTCCGCAGGGATCAATATTAGGCTATTGGGTCCACAGCTGCTTCTACTATAGGCCTAAAATTTAACAGAAGCATGTTCACTTCGTCATTCTATTATTCTTCAGTGTTTTACGGTACTTCTTCCTAGAATATAAAGTACTGAATTTTAATAAGAACTAAATTTAATAGTTCCACTCGTGGTCTTCGAGATTATTGTGCAAACAAACAGGGCTCTTTCTCTCACGCTAACCCACTGTAACAGATCAACTCTCCTTTGTATTTTATCATTGCTTTACAAAAGAAATCGTTCACCTACAATTACTGTAGAATACTGTCATGTAATATATAGGCCCCTAGTATATTTAAGTTGAGTGTATTTAAGCAAAAGACATTGGTGCTGGATTTACTAATTAATGGTAACAATTCAATCCGTCCACATTTTGGCCTGTAACAAAGACCGTAGCCTCCACGGCGATCACACTTTATAACCGGGCAGCCTTATACAGCTTAACTTTGCCCCAATTGCTTTCTTTTGTGCTCAACGATGAATCATTTTATAAGTTTAGAAAAGAAATTTTTATATTTTTGAAATATTCTTCTGAACCAAGCATTTGATTGATTTATTGATTGATTAACTGATTAATCACTTGAGTTGTTCCATGCTAACAAAGAAAAGTTTCCTGTAATTTTGTACCTTCTTGATTGCATTGATTCTTTTTAACCATCTTCACGATTGCAAACCCTGCAGACAAAATATTCAAATTCAAAGCAATATCTTGTATGGCTTTCGAATGGTAGGCCTACCACTCTGCTACCCTGCATGCAGCATAATAATACTAAGCTTATAGTTTCCGTACAGGGCATTTCCCGATTGCGAAAGATAACAAACGGGTCAAAATCTTTTGTTACCACATGCAACTGAAAATACTGTTCTTGAATTTCGAAGAGCTGCTCTAATGTGATACAATAAAATTGGGACTCGTGATACTCGACGCCCTTGAGGTTATGGCTACAGATGGGGCAAATAAAGAGGACGTTCGTCATACTGCCATTAAGAACCGATATTGATGGCAATGATATTGAATAACTTCTTCTACTGGAAACGCCAGTGGCCACCACGCCCGTGTGCTCTGAGAATGGACTCCATCGAAGACCTCTTGACTGTGTCTTGGAAGTTTTATGTGGGTTTTATGTAACTGTTGGGAAGCCGACAGACGAAGAGACGACTGACAGGTTTGTCTGTTGATTTTTAGTCTGTCTCCTCCTTTCGTCTTTGTGTCTTTCTGTCTAATTTATATCTAATTCTATCGGACTATCTCCAGATTCTCCACAGGGACGCAATTAAGGGGTGGGGGTGTTCTGTGGGATGCTTGAGCCCCACTCGATAAAAAGTTGACCCACATAGTTGATACAATTTCGATGAGTTTTTCTTTTCTGAAGGCGGGGTAGTGGTGCTTTCAGCACGATCTTTCGGCGTTTGTAATATGAGCACCCCTCAGGAAAATGTGCTGGTTGCGCAACTGTATCTGCATACCTCTATTTATGACTCTCTAATTCCGTTCTCTTTACCTGTCTCTGTCTTTCTGTCTCCATGTCTGCCTGTCTATGCAGTCAATCTTTATTTCTATTCAAAGTTCTTTCTGACACTGACGCACACACACACACACACACACAACTCTTACACACAACTTTTCTATCTGTCTGTCTGACCGTCTGCCTGTCTTTCAGTCTATCTATCTATCTATCTATCTATCTATCCATCTATCTGTCTATCTGTCTATCTATCTATCTGTCTATCTGTCTATCTTTCTAGCTATCTATCTGTCTATCTATCTATCTCTCTATCTGTCTGTCTTTCCATCCATCCATCTAGCAATCTATCCATCCATCTATCTCTCTGTCTACATATCTATCTCTTTCTAATGCTCTTCTTTCAATTCTTTTGTATTGTAGTTTTCCACGCTGTTACTCGATTTCACTCACGCACTTCGATTTTAATTTATCTGACACGTCCTTCATTCTCACTTTCTCCCTCCCTGTCTGTCAACTTAGCAAAACTTAACAAGGGTTTAAAGTGGTTCAGAAGACGCTTAGTCTGTGTTAAAACGACTGCAAATTGACATGGAGCGCTTGTAATAGCCCAATTTTCCTAGCTTTGTCTTAAAAGCTGCGATAGCGTCCACTTAGACAGTATTATCATTCAAACCATTCCACGAGCTATAACTCTTGCACTGTAGAATTTCTACCCACACGTTCCTTTGGGCTTCTTACATAATCCCTACATGTACAAATGTCCCTGACTTGCTCTATCTCTCTGTATGTTTCTGCCTCTCTGCTTCTGTATCTCTGCTTCTGTCTGAATGTCTGTGTCAGTCTCTTTTAACCCGACGTCGCAGTTCTTTCCCACGATTTGTCATTTGTTTTCTTCCTTAGAAATCTGTTCCTATCTGAGTGTTACTGGTCTGCAAAGGCAACCGTCAACATTGATGGAGTCAGACGCGCCAGATAAGCTGCCGTTTGAGCGGGTGACTGTCCATTTAAAACACGCTGACGTCGCTGGATTGCTAAGTGGGCCCTGGGATAAGCAGCAGTGTTCCCAGAGCAGATGATGGTGATGGTTATGGTGATGTTGATGACGGCTAGGGCCCCGTGGTTTATGCGAATTTGCGATTATGCGATTTTTCGCGTGAATTGGCGGTTTTCGCATAAGTGGAACTTTTCGCAAATTTTCGCTTGATATTCAGAATTTCGGTCAGTGTCAGCTATTTCTCGCACAAATTGTCGGCTTTCGCATAAGTGGATATTCGTCATTCTCTCCACATGGAGTGCAAGGCGACGCTGGTGATTTTGAAATTCAACACACCGGTGGCGAACTATATAGCCTAGGCTATAACTACCTTCATAGGCCCAACTTACTGTTTTGCAGTAATACTAACAGTAACATTTAACTATTAATATTATTGCTGAACCATTCAAACTTCAGCAATAGGACATTACAAGTTAACTGCGACGCTTCAGTCAGTCATATGATCCTCCTAAGATTGTCTTTCTGTCTTTTAGGACTGACCTTGTATTTGGCCTGACTTCAGATTTGCTTTGGTGCGCCGTCGGTTGATACCCTGTGCGTTACTATGACGGCGCCATACAAGTCTGTTTAGTCAGTCAGTCAGTTGTGTTTTAGCATGTTATGAACTTGCGCATTAATACACGTTTATCTGAATGTTTTTAATATGCATTTGATTTGTAGACGAAATCGTATGAATTCGCAGAGTTTAAGATTCTGCTCCGCATAATCTCCAAATTGAGTTCGCATATTTTATTAAAACATTTCGCTTAGAACCACGGGTCCCTAATGACGACGACGGTTGTGTTGGTGATGGTGGTGGTGGTGGTGGTGGTGGTGGTGGTAATGATGATGTTGATGTTGGTGATAATAATGGCAAAGACAATGAACAACTAGAATGATGAGAAGAATAAGATGAAGAGCGAAATACAAGAATCTCTAACACAGAAAACAGAATAAGAGAAGGAATTGTGGAAAGCGAATGCGGAAGAAGAGACAGGAAACATATATATATATTATATGTATAATATATATACATATATTATATGTGTGTATATATCATATAGATTAAGCCGATAAAGAACTATGACTGTGAGAGAAAGTGAATGGCATTATATAATTTCACATCCAATTATGGTCGATATAAGTACATCCTATTTTTAAGATCGACAGATTGCGAACTTATGTCTGTCTCCGTATAATGTTTAAATGAACGAACAAACCAGAAAATGAATTAAACAACAAACGAGTTTATGATGAACGAATTAATTTCACAATCTGCAGGGACAAACGAATATTAGCCAATATCCAACTAGGACACAAAAGTAGGGCGACACAGAGGGATAAACAGCGATACAAAATGACTAGTGTCATCAGATTATTTGTTACGCGATCAGAACTAGACATGGCTCACCCTTTCCGGAAAGTGACCGATCTTCATGTGTACATCTTTTGACTCTATTTCAAAGACGGTGAGTTGCTGGCTTGGTTACCTAATCGCTCCGCTATCGTTTCCGTGCTTTGTACAGAGCTGTCAAATGATTTGCATAGCGCCTTTATAAGAACCCTGACTATAGGAGTGGAATGTTTTCTGCGACTCTGATGCACCTTTCATTTGGTGCGATTTTCCTACGCCTTTCACCTGGTGTGGTTTCTATAGCTGTATACCGGACCGGTGGAGCTCTTTATCCCTGGTTCATGTTGTTCTACTCTCCAGTCCAACTTAGGAAAAGAATTAATTCATTTATTCGATCGCTCTTATGTTCTATTTTTTGTCGGACTCGTACGTGCGTTCGTATGTAGGCCCTACGTCTACTATCTTGTCCTTCCGTCTGGCATTCGTTCGTTCTCTCGCTCCTTTTATCGTTTTTTCATTCATTCGTTCAGATCAATAATCAAGAGAAAGAAATTACTGCTTACAAGATGCGGCTGATTTTTCTACTTCGTGAAGTTCCTGAGTTGGATGTTTTCAACGATTGCTTGCTTGTTTAGCCAAAGTAGACACAGCAGGCTGTGACATCGATGTCTGGCACGCAAAATAACATTTATACATGTAAAAAGTTGCGTTTATTTCAACTCCATCTCATAAAGTAAATGAACATTGATGGATTTATTGATTGTTTGATGACTGATTGACTGGTTGATTGATTCATTGATCAGATCATAATAGTCCAACCATGTGTAAGACGCTTGGTCATTCAATTTTTGTAAAATAAAAAATATGGTGGTCTACGTCTAGCTTGCGATTATCGTAGCGATATAAGTTTTTGCAATTGAGGGTCAATCGCTTAGTATCGTAATCGCATCTGTACAATTATGAAGCGCCTCTTGCAGCATGGAATATTCAGATTCGCTCTCGTTGCAGAAGCCAGAGTGAGAGAGAGAAACCATTCGGTGAGCGAGTAGACGAAGAAGAGACCGCCACGCAGACATTAAGCCTTGCCTGGAGAGGAGGAGGAGGATCAATGGTCATTTCAAGCAGAAGGGCCACAACAACAATCGTCCAACGCTGAGCTAGAACGGTCTTAGTTCCAGGGACAGAAAGTACCAATCGAGCCAATATTTATATAGCGCAACGAGAGGCAGATAAAGGTTTGCGCTAAGAGTCAGAGAGATATTTAGGTGCAAGGCTTGTGATTTGGATACAAGAGACAGAACCCAATGACGAAAGCGTTGTCTGCGTTATCTGGGATGCTACACTCAATCAAAAAGTCAGAAATATATTTCTTTGCTACGCTGTAGAAGAGCTTTCTGGATATGCCTGTAAAAGCGTCGGATTAATCTATATAACGGAAATTGCTGTGCGGTTTGGCTTCTTTGGTTAGATGCATGTACCATCTGGGTTGATTACTTCAGGTGATATATACTGTGATTCACCCTGTAAACGCGTTTTCAGAACTGTACGGAAGAGCTGCAGCGATAAGCCTACATACTAATGGTTGGAACATTCATCTACCACATTTGTAATTTTGCTTTATAACAAACACACAACACGACATGGTCGTCATTGACAGTGACAAATTCATTTATTGACCTCAAACAAGTACAATCAAAATTAAGATGTTAAATCAAGATCAATAGGGAGGACATCCCCAAGAAGTACCTTTCGGTTTTGTAGGCGAGCCACCCTCTTTATACCTGGTAGTTGGACGGATTGGAAGATAATGTTCTTGATTTTATGTGGTAAATAACTGCACAATTTTACAGACGAGGAGATGACAAATGGCAGTTAAACACAATAATAAGCATTGTGTACAATAAGTTTTTGATTACTCAGAATTTTTTAAAGAAACTCAAGAAACGACATTCAAAATGGACACCTTAGCCAATCGTATTAATCGTATTCTTGGGAATATCAGCAAAACTATAACAGTAAACGTTAAATCAGTTGTCTGGTCGGCCAGTCTTTTGACCCACGTTGTAAGTTTGACATTTACTTGGGCTAATAGACCCAGTTAGTCCTTAGGCAGCAATATTGCCATATAGGAACTCGAAGTTTTTTTCTTTAACTTTTGAATACACGGAGACCTTTTATATTTTTAGGAATACTGTTCCAGACTTTTGGGCCAGCATATTGATTGCAAACACTCGTGTGTTCGTTCTTGCACGAACAGGAATGAAAGTTGAAGTAGTCGAGGATCGAAGACCAAGGACGTCAATCCCTCTGAATGATGGAGGCAAAACCCCAGATCCTAACCGTCAGGAAGGCAAGTTAGTGCTATTCTTTGTGTGCTCCATAACCCACGTTACGCACTGTTGAGAGGACATATGACATATATACATGTATGTACAGCAAAACTCCTATAGGGAAATATGCCTAAGCCCTAGGGTTAAAATCCTGACCTCATATAGTGTAACTTTTTTCTAAATTTACTTCTTTAATGGGCAGATCGCTTGGACGAGGCCCTTTTTACAGAGTGAATCTCTGCCTCTTCAGAATTTATATCTGCAAGATTACGACGTGGAATGTCCAGGGCATCCAAATGAGGGGCAGCAGACTCGGTTTTCTCTCAACAGGATAATTCAAGCATTATCTATGGGCTAATTGTCACAACGCTCTGGATGTAAATCGGGCAACCGACGGGGTGATATAAAAATGAAATATATTCAGGCGTAGGCTATACTGGAGCTGCATTATCTTCTGCAACATATATTTCCTCGATCCTCTTGACAGTTTCAGTGTGCCTGCTAAAATTTCCAAGATTTCCGGGGAATCCATCTGCAAGATCGGAAATTCAGTCATTCTTAATTAAACTGTTAATGATGAGTAATTATGGAGACAAAATAGTTCCTAACATACAGCCACCTTCACTTGATTACATTTTCGACAATTAAGTAGAAGGTTGTGATTTCTCAATTTGCGTCAAAACTTGCTTCCTTTACCAGTCTGGATGTCCTATTTGTCCCGCCTTCTATAGGATCTACGGACGCCCTACTTCCATGCCAATCAGAAGAAAATAGTCTGCCGATTCAAATTGCAATAGGAAACCCTTTCAAACACGGTGGTCTGCTGCACGTGCATGTATTTCATTGCATGAGTTTGTGTCTATGTGTGCGCCTCATTCTTTGTCTGTCTTTCTGTCCGTCTCTCTCTCTCTCTCTCTCTGTGAACGTGCGCGAAATCGTCACTGGCGACGACACTTGCAGTTTTATGTGCAATTCTTGTCTATAGATAATATTTTCCGTTTCTTTACGACATTTACTTTCGGGCAGCGTTGCGAGCTACTGTAATTTATTTTCCTGGAGTGGCTCTACAGAAATTTCTCATTTTTAATCAAAGACTGTACCCTTGCTCGAGGTTAATAACATAGCATACCACAATATTGATGGGACGCGATGGCTTGGCGGTATGTTATGTGCCTTGCAACCGAAGGGTCGCGGGTTCGAACTCACCTCAAGTCGCTGCGTGGCGCCCTTAGACAAGTTGCTTGACCATAATTATTGTCAACGAAGAAGGTAACTTGAAACCACCTCACTCACTCATCCCCGGGTGACATACAGCCAATGGACCGGCTTTGGGGCAGAGATCTAATCATGACCAAAACATTGTAATGGCTCTATGTGGCTCTGAATTCAGAAGACACGTTGCCAGTGTAAGAACCAACCTGCAAAGTTATCTGGAACTCCCAATGACCTATTTCCTCTCGAGTAGGCTACTCTAAAAAGCTGCGACAAAACTGATAAAACTATCATCGAAATTATTTCACAAGTCAACAGTTACTCTTGCGCTGCAAAATTTCCGCGCAAAATTTTCGGTTCGGTTTCTTAAATAGTTTATATCTGTGTCCTCGAGTTTCCTAATGCGTTGATAATTAAAAGAACGTCTTTCACCTCAGTGCATAATGCGGTTTGTGAGTTTGAAATTAAAAGATTATTATTATTATTATTATTTATTTTTTCTTATCCAGTGATAATTTCTCCCGCTTCGACTTTAAGAGGAAACGAAATTCGCGCTATAGATCGGGCAAGTCAACCAGATTTCAATGTCATCTTGTAAAGTAGGTCTTTATCGGTTTATGCATACATGCAATTTTATGCACGTTTGCATACAGTTAAGAAGGCATGTGTTCATGCATGCATGTGTAGGGTTACATTCATGTATGTGTTCAATTGTTCATGCATAATTGTATAGATGCGCATATGTATGTATGCATACAAGCATCTATGAATTGTATATTATATATGTGTAATAGTTGTATGTATGTATGTATGTATGTATGTATGTATGTATGCATGTATGTATGTAGGTATGTATGTATGTATGTATGCATGTATTTATGTATGTATGTATGTATGTATGTATGTATGTATGTATGTAGGTATGTATGTATGTATGTATGTATGTATGTATGTATGTATGTATGTATATATGTATGTATGTATGTATGTATCACGCGTATGTATAAGCACGTATACGTATGTATGTATTATACAACCATTAATATAGCGCCTTTCTAGAATTTCCCAAATTGTGGACGATTACTTGATGCCATCGTATAGGGTGTTTGGCGTATGCCTACGGTATTACTGAGCATGCGCAGATGAAACCCTTAAATTGCCAATTCGGTTGATCGTCGTCAGCGCTGCGTCCAGAGCACAAAGTGAATCGGTGGAGGAGAGGAAGAGCGCGCTAAATATCTTTCCAGGCATCGCATTCAGAATTCTCTTTTCCAACGGATTTCTATTGTTTGAACCACTGTATATTACCGCAATAATGGCGCCATAGAAGCCGTCATATTAGATCTTATTAGTTTAGATCGTCTATGATCCCTGACTTTAAGACGTCGTGTTGCGCAAAGAGCTGAGCTAACTTGGCTGATTGATGCTAAAAGAAACCTGTAAGACGGAGTTAAGTGACTGAATAAAGAGAGGAATTAAAACGCATTCGTTGTCACTCGTGGCCACATCGTCTACAAGAGGGTCAACTGAAAACAGGTATTCGACTTTAAAACTGTTTGTTAAACAATGAGCATTCGAGTCTTACTTATTTCTCACATTTTTGAATGCTTATTGAGGCTAAGAATAGCGCATCAGCTAATTCAATCGGGCTGCGTCAAGTCAGAGGGATTGTCCAGAGGAATACGACACGTTGCAGAGGACTAGATGGAAAAGACTTACAATGAAGCTGTTACGGTGGGCTGTGTACAAGTTGAGAGAAACTGGGTTGACAAAATAGATGGATCGGGGCATGATTCTTGAGGAACGGGTCTTTCGTAATTTTGACACGGTTGCGCTGACAGTTCACTGATCGCAGCGCTACTTGACATTGCATAATGTTAGAATTTGTTTAAATGCAGTGGTTAAGGTTCTCATCTAGAGATAATGGATCTCCAAATATTATTTTAAAATATAAAACTCAGGCCCAAGTCAAGCTAAATGGCGAAACTATAAGATACATATTCGTTATTTTGCTATTTAGATTAACAAAACATTCTGTTAGGTGGCGGATCTCATGGTTGAGGTGGTGGATCTCAAATCCGAGGTTCCAGATCTCAGATCCGGCGGGATCCGGATGAATTTAACCATTGTTTGAAAAATTAAATGCAATCAGGCAAACCAATCATGGAGGTACATGCATCAGAGTTTATAAGCGAAAGAGCTTTCAAACTATTTCGCTTGTGTAACTGTTCTGAAGTGCTAAATCAATCACTCGAAAAAATCAGTCAATCAGTCGATCAGACAGCAAGCCAGTCAGCCACTCAGTCAGTCAGTTAGTAACCCAATAAGTCAATCAGTCAGTCAGCCAGTCAGTCAGTCATTCAGTAAGTCATCCAGCCAGTCAGTCAGTCAACCAGTCAGTCAGCCAGTCAGTCAGTCAGTCAGTCAGTAAGTAGATCAGTCAGTCAGCCAGCCAGGTAACTCGGAGAAGTTGCGTCTAATCTATTCCACTCCAAAACGATGTACCTTCATGGCGTGTGTCAATAGACGTTGACATACTTTTCCATACACCTCTCTGCCGACGCACCTTTCAACCAACTAAACATCGTATACTATCACTAATTTGCATTAATACATGAATTTATGGATGTAGGCCTACACTTGCATCTACTGAGATTTAGCTTAGATTAGTTTGAAAGAGACTGCGCTGTGAGAGTGTGTTTGTCTTTACCCAGACACTTAATATAGCGCCTTTTGAGTGCCTCTCGAATGCGTTACGCTAGTAAACCTGAGTGATGTCAAAGTTCATTACGAACAATATGCTCGTCTGTGTTCAAGCCAAGTTTCGATAACTGGGAAGATCATCATTAGCGTGCCAACAGCGTGCTAGTCTTTCTTTAGGGTGTGTGAGCACGTGTGTTTGTGTAGGTGTGTTTGTGTGTGTGTGTGTGTGTGTGTGGCATGAATTGAGGAAGTGTTGATGTTTGAGAACTGTTTTATATTCAAATTCTCGTAATATGGAATTGAACAACATGTAGATCAGCGGTTTCGTCTTACTCGGATTTCTATGCGAGCCTCTAAGTCAGGTAGAAGATCCTGAGGCGCTATACAACAACATGGTTATCAAATTCTACTCAATCTGTAGGCGTTTCGACTACGAATGGTGGCTATGTCATTGTGTGCAAATAGACATGCGTGTTTAGGCCTAGGCATGTGTCTATGTGTGTATGTCTGTTTGTATGTTTGTGGCATGGTGGCCGATTGGCTAGAGCGGTCGACCCGTAACGCTGAAGTGCGGGTTCGACTCTCGTCCAAGCAGTCACTGTGTATGGATCATGACCAAGTCCGTCGTGCGCAATAAGTTTTGCTCTGCATTACAACTGCAGTTGCGCCGTGAGGCGTGTGCACTTTTGAACCAATTGTAAGATGAACAATATCAGATTACAGTTGTATTGTATCAACGTATTGGCCTACGCATTTGTGTAGGCTTTGCATGAACGCATGCATGTATATATGCATGTACTAGCTGGGAACCCGGCGTTGCACATGTCGAGACAGGTTTTTGGCCCTGGAGAGCAGGAAGACGGCGGCCACGGGTTCACCAAGCCCTCTACTGGGTGTCCCAGGTTTTCCTCGAGCGAACGGCGAAGGTTTCTAGTTAATAGCTGTAAGAGTGTGGAAATGCATAAACGAAATTGCGTATAGACACTGATGCGTACAAAGTACGTAACCACCTGACCGATTGTGCAAACGATGGCTATCGTATACCTGGTACCTGTACGATATCTTCCAAACCGTCCATTCATTCATGAAGGTGTAAAAAAACAACCGGTGTGGCAGACAGATATCACTTACACATGTCGGTAAATGTGACGCTGCTGTCGAATGAGAAGGAAACTTTGTTTTTATGTGTACTTCTTGGGATAGTAGTACTGAGACAGGTTTTTTGCCTTTTAAACCAGGAATACGGCGGCCGCGCGTTCACCAACCCCTCGGCTGCGTGTCTCAGGTGTTAATCGACCAACGGCGAAGGTTTCGAGTCAATAGCTGTAAAACTGTGCAAATGCATAGCCGGAAAGACGCGCAGAATCTTCTCTCTATATGTTGTGTATGTATGTTCGATGGGGGTGCTCCTGTGTGGAGGTTCTGCTGGGAATAACTTTCAATGGGGTTTACTTGATTGCTTAGGCGCGTCGCTTGTGTATCGCACCAGTCAGTAGAGCGCAGCGGCTGTTGATCACCTTGTGATGCGCCTTTAAAATTTTATGAGAACCTCTCAAAAAACGTTTTACGAATGTTCTGCACAGATGTCGGGTGGGATTGTCGACAATCGATAATAGACCGTTTCTTAATGTATAAAATGGCTTTTGTAAATCACCAGATTATTCCTTTAGTTACTTTTGGTGTTAAAATACTCGTGATTACAATGTATTTATGTGTAATGACTCTTTACTAGTGTCATTCTATTGTTACAGTTCGACATCTAATTTGATCTCGCTGACCAAATCACAATTTGGATGAACCGGAATTGGGTGCTGTCGAGATTCTTCCGGGATCAGCTGAAGCATAGAACTAATAACTTACAAAGAATTGACGACCTGTACACATCAGTAACCATACCAAGGAGTGATACTAGGATTGGATTGACTGAGTCACAGAGACTGAGCAAGAGTGACACCGAGGCTCAGAAGTGACGTAGACGTGACGAGGAAGTTACGTATGTGCGACAGATACAGGAACGAAAATATGCCTCTGTGAAACGCAAGTCCTCCTCCGCTTAATTCTTATCCTCTTCCTCTCCTTCTCCCTTTCCACCTCCTCTCGCCTATCCTCCTACGCTTTCCGGGGTGACAAAATGAAGACGCCATCTTCTTCGTCTCCCTCGCACCCCCCTTCAACGGATACCTCCCCTCCTGCATACGACTCTCTCATAACGATCCAGGAGAACCACTTCGGCGCTGGTCTCAACTTCGTCACCTCCCTTGAACCACATCGATCAGCGGATGGAAACGACCTTGACTCTGCCCTGGCATTGACCTCGACGACAGAGAAGGACGCGCTGGCGATCTCTGCTCCAGAAAAGATCAAGGACGTGGAGGCGGAGACCGGAAGAGAATTGGCGGCTGATGGAGACGATGGAACGAGGGAGACGTGGAATAAGAAGGTCGACTTCCTTCTGTCCATCATTGGCTTTGCCGTCGATCTGGCCAACGTCTGGCGGTTCCCCTACCTTTGCTACACGAATGGAGGCGGTCAGTCAGTCACACATCTACTTTATTACCACTACCACCATCCACCACCATCAACACCGCTTCCCACCACCTTGCCACTATCATCAGCACTGTTATTATTATTTTAGCAATAGTAAGTAGCAGATAGCAGTAGTTGGAGTGAAGTTAGTAGTGGTAGTAGTGATAATAGTTGTGGTAGTTCGTGGCATTAGGGCAAGCAGTGGCAATTTAGTGTTATTAATAATAGCAGTTTGCTTTTTGCTCTTCGTTTTCGAGGTACATATAGTAAGATAATACATCAGGCTCTTGGAAACTATCTAAGGAATCCCTTGCACTCATCGTTATGCGTCATTATCGTTATTATTATTGTTATTATTATTATTATTATTATTATTATTATTATTATTATTATTATTGTTATTATCATTATTATTATTATAGTAGTAGTAGGAAAGTGGGCTACCTGGGACAATTGACCAATTTTATGGTAAAAAAAATTCACCAACCTAATAGATTACAAAACCTATTATTAACCTATAATTAGGTTAGAAAATCACCAAAAATCACAACAACCCACATCATGGTTCTAATACCAACCAGATAGGCCACCAGAAAAATGAGCCACAATGCACAAGCCCCTGGTCAAAAGTCGCGGGAATTTCCAATAGTTTCGATGATGAGTCATCACGTGACCACCAAGTCTTCATTATCAACCAGGGATTAAATGACTCAGGATAACCAAACCATACCAATGGTTTCGATGATGAGTCCTCGTGTGGCTACCAAGTCTTCATTATCAACCCAGGAATTAAATGACTCAGGATGACCCAACCATTTCACCGTTTCCTGATAACTTTTTCTATTCTAAATATTTCTTGAGTAGTCTTCTGTAGCTCCTGTTCGTAAAATGAGCGCTGTATTTCCTCACCATTATAATCAGTGATCTTATAAGTTGGTGGATCCGTGTATTGAATCTTTGAAATTGTGATGATCTCTTCCGTCCATCTCGGTGTAAAACCTTTTTCAAAGATGTTCTTCTTCTTCGTTATTCTAACTTCTATATTCTAACAGATCGAAAACCTGGGTATAATAAGTTCCGAGATCTCATCACCGTATAAGTTCATCCAAACTACCTTTTCATTCATTTTAAACTAGCTTTAGAGGGTGTCATTTTAATGGAAGAATGCCTAGTTTCATTATAATTACTAACCATTTCATCCAACACATCGATATATCGTCTAGTTGAATTAGCTGTAAAATACTTAAACATTTTTTCACGCATTGTTCTATTCCAACGCTCAACAATGCACGACTTTTCTTCGTTCTCCGTAGAATACAACTCGACTAATTTCCTAACGTCTTTATTATAGAATTCTTTACCTTTATCCACCCAAACCTTGCCTGGTCTTCTACCACTCTCGAATATTTTCACGAAGCCACTAGCCGCTGATTTTACACTCTTATGATTTAATGGTACAATCCAACCGTACTTGGAAAACACATCTATTACGGTTAGTAAGTATTTTAGGCCATCGTTATCTTTAGCGAAACTCTGCATATCGACTAAATCAGCAGCCCATATTTCATCTATTGCACCAACGTACACCTTCCTCTTCCTAAAACGTCTTACTACGGGTTTATGCAACTCCTCAGCTAGTTCATCAGTCCGTTGTAATTTTAGGTTTTTTTAAACCTAACCCGAGACTAGCTTTTGGTAGATAATATATGTTTGACAAGACTTCTTTCTATACGCTCTCGTAAGCTAGGATTAGGAATCTATTCAAATCATTAACCATCGTTCTATCGGCGACATTCCTAGAAGCTGTATCGGAGTGCTGACCGTAAGCTAAATCGTGATGATATGCAGCGTTGTCGAGTCTATTGACGGCCTTCGACCAGTCCTTAGGAGTTCCATCGGAATTCAGCCTCAAATCAAGTCTAGTACCAGGACCAGTAAACGAATGTCCCGGCAAGTGCATCTCACCTGGATATTTAGCCAACGGCAGCTTAATACCGCCGGTAACTGAATTTAAAGATCCAACTAAATCACCACCTTCGAAGACTTCACGAATTTTGTCTTTGTCTTTCCACATATATCACATGTGCCTCTAAGCATTGACCTTCCATTCTTCGTTGTAACATTTTGAATGTTTTTAGTTTCAGTACGAGTTTTACACTTTACGCAATACATCCTTTTTAAATATAATTAGATATATTTAAAATGGAAGTCAGAGATTTTTCGTGGAACGACGCATTATCTAAGAGATTCAATAATCCTCTTTTACCTAGAAGTATAAGAGGGTTAATCGTAGGATAGTCTGGATGCGGTAAGACGACTCTATTGTTGAACCTACTTCTAAGACCAAGATGGCTAGACTACGACAATCTGCAAGTATTCGGCAGATCTCTCTTTCAACCAGAGTATAAAATACTCAAGCAAGCATTTGAGGAAAAAATACCGAAAGAATCCATCATCGGGCTATTCAATTGCCAAGATGAGACCATGAGACTAAATGTTCCGCCGGCCTTAGTAGTTGAGGCAATGGCTAAATACTTGTATAAAAAATCTGATATCTGCTGTAAGTTCTTTGAATCATCGGAAGACGTGCCACACCCGAGAGACTTGAATCGTGAAAAGAAAAACTTGATGATTTTCGATGATTTACAGTTAGAAAAGTAAAATAAATGTGAGACCTAATACATCCGGGGCAGGCATAGTAGCGTTGATTGCTTCTACCTCGCTCAAAATTATTTCAAACTACCTAGACAGACGATCAGAAAGAATGCAAACTTTATCTGCTTGTTTCCTCAAGACCAGAAAAATATTAATCACATTTACCACGATCATGTCTAAGGATGAGTTTAAGAAACTATGTGAAACAGCCTGGGAGCAACATCATTGATTTGTAGTGATAGATCAGTAATAAGAATAGCAATAAGAATAGCGGCAAGTATGAATGCGGTTTCGATAAATTCTACATTCCATTATAAAAAAATCTTTTATATTATAAAAATGGAATCGCTTCTACAAAGATTGCAGACTACACCGAAAGGATCGCTCGTTACACAGAGCCAAAGTCATCGTTTTACATATTATTGAATGATAAGAGTTCGCGAAAAAGGACTCGATTCAATCCGTTGATTGATAAAGATAAAAAGTACGAGATGGCTCTTGTCAATCTGGAAACATACTTTTCATTCCCAAACACCGATGAGACTAACAACAACTTTTCGTTTTCGCCGAATGGTGGAGGTATGTGGGTTACTATAACCATTCCCGAAAGCTGCTATGAAATTACAGATATTAACGAATAAGTCCAGAGAATCATGAAAGAAAATGAGCATTATGATATGGTTAACGAAGATACAATATTAAGATAGAAGCAAACAGCAGTACGTTAAAGACTGTTGTACATCTAGCGGATAATTACATGGTCGATTTTTGGGCGTTGAACTCTATCGGTAAAACCCTCGGTTTCGACAGGCGGCGTTATTCAACAGGTTACCAGGAATCGGAGAATATAGTAAACATAATGAGTGTCAGTAATCTGAGGGTAACGAGCGATATTATTGGGGCATCCTATAACAACGGAACGACTGATAACATTATTTATTCCTTTTTCTCAAATGTAGAGCCTGGATACAAGATTATCGAAACGCCTAGAAATTTGATTTATCTTCCAATCACTCTATCCACGATTTCAATAATGGAAACGTCTCTCATCGATCAAAATGGCCAACTAATTAATCTAGGAGGTGAGTTATTATCGATACGGTTTCATATAAGAGAGGCTTAAAAATTATATATATATATATATATATATATATATATAATGAGTCGATACACGAATGTCAAAATTAATATTTCGGAAGGACAAAAAGACAAAATCAAAAGATCTCTACAGGCGGGAACCGACGTTAGCATTGGATTAATGCACAAGGATTTAAATGGAAACCACGTGTTAGCTCTTACCCAGGGGCAGGTTAATAAGTTGACTAAGGCGTATCAGGGTGGAACGGGTGCGACTATAAAAATGAGTAAAACGCAATTGATACATAATGCCAAAGTCGAAGGCGACTTTATCGGCGCCATTTTACTATTTCTAGCAACTGCGAGCAAATTTCTGCTATCGAGCGTGTTACCGAGCTTAGTAACGGGTGCATTAACAGGAGTTGGTGCAGCAGCTGGATCAAAGGTCATAGACTAAGTCACCGGATCGGGTGGTGCTATATATATCAATAGTCGAGGTAAAAACTATAAGATAGTGCAACAAGGCGAGGGTCTTTACTTGAAGCCATGGCAAGGTTCTGGACTCGATGGTATGGGAGAAGGTCTGTATCTGAAAACTGGCTCTGGATTCGTAAACGGTGAACGGCTTGTCCTTGGACCAGATTCACCGTTTAAAAACATTCCACTTCTCGGAATTTTACTATATTTTTTTTTATTATTTCAGCTTAAATAAAAGGTCATTCCAATATAAAATGTTTCATTACCCGAGTCAGAAAATGAGGTGGACGAAACCCAAAACTGAAAAATTTACGAGAGCACAACCGTGATCCGTCACGTGGAAGGCGTGTGAAGGTATGTGGGATGTCAAGTATAGGCCGCAAAAACAAATGGGTGGTTTAAGACGGGAGTTTTTTTGCCGAAGAAGCGATAACTATTCATTCTCATGAGACGGTTGTTTTACCATTAGGCTTAGGTGTCCGAATGACGAAAGGATCGTGTAAAGTTTCGCTCCATCCGGAATTGATAGAAGCGGGTTGCCGCCTGCTATGCGATACCGTTACAGGAGCCACAGAAGAAATTTTACTCGATATTAAGAATTTTGGAGATCTTGGAACTGTCACCATAAGGAGATTCGTTATGTTATGTCGATTACCTCGTCAACGAATAAAACTTGAATTCCATTTTAAGAATATTCTTCGACATTATAAAATGAAATTGAATAAGGCAGACACCTATCGCCTTCAGAAAATATCTTAAATTCAACAGGAAATCTTACGAGAACGTGAAAAGAGAGAAATAATTTGTAAAAAATATCAAAATAGTGTTAAAGTAGTCGAAGCGTTGGGAGGTCTGTTAACCCTTACATCTTCAGGACTCGCCGCATTAGGCGTAACTTTTCTAAGTACCGTCGTAGCCGCACCAGCCGCGACAATCGTGGTATCGTTATCTGCCGGAGCCGGAGCATTGTGTTTGATATCTGCCCAAGTCCGCCGATTTCTATCGTTGCGGCAAGAAAAACATGCAAAGATCAGAACAAAAGCCGACGGAAAACTCAATTCGATCAGCGACCTTGTTTCAAAAGCCATAGATGATAACAATATCTCAGACTCGGAATATTCTGTTATTCTAAGCGAATTCGAGATATCTAATCAGGTGAAGGACGAGGTTAGAAGGAAAAGCAATGCCAACATAGATGAAGCGACGAAACAATCGTTCCTTACGCAAAACGAATTGAATACAAAGTGAACGTAAATTTACGTTTTGCGTTTTATGTTTTTACGTTTAAATATTATGTTCCCAAGTTAAAAATGTCGTTTCTAAAAATTCAAGACCCAGTCCAACGTGATTTTATTGTTGAGAACTTTCTCAAGACGAAGCAAAATATTATACAAGACTCGTTATCCGAGAATATAGGGGACATTGGACTTCAGCGAGAATTGATAAAGGCGTACAAACGATAATCGACTCGCAGTCTGGAATTACCAAAGAATTAGGTACTCTAAAAGAGAACTCTATGGCGAGAACTACCGCGCTTCGAGCATTGCCAGCATCGATATCGACATCGTTGAAAGTGATTCAATTCCCACAATATCCATCGATAGATGTGTTCGAGGATGATCCCGTTTAAGATTATTAGACTTTTGGAATTAGGTGATATAGCAATAAAATATTTAAAAGAATACGCTACAAACAAGAAGTCGACGGATGCGACTTTCGGAATATACTCTAAAGATGGCGACTTCCCATCGGGGACAGCCCAATCACGATCGGAGGTGATGATATAACTATCGGAGATGTTACATATAAGGGAACTCCGGGGCTGTGGGAATTGATGACGATGAAGGAACCAAAGGAATTTATATACAGTCAAAACGACCTGGATGAATACTGGGAAATTCTTGAATCGACGGGTGCCTTGTATCTACCGAAAAATCCTAATAAACCCAAATCGTCGTGAGGTGCAAAATATTTAGAAATCATTAAGCCATTGCTCGAACGAAAGCTCTCGACGCGACAAGGGAGGTTCTCAACGGGCGAAGGAGTCGTAGTTCTCCCGCAAGATCTTGATGCGCTAGTGTATATGTTAACTCTTCGATTCGCTAGCTTCACAGCGTTAAATACGGGATTAAGAAACGAGATAGTCGGTTTATGCGATGAGTTACTTCGACAAAATGCGATGGATGCTTTAGAGTATAAAAATTTAATGATACAATTATAAAATGATTGTCATAACTAAGAGAATATTTACTAAAAGATACGTCGTAGGAGGCTCTGGAATATTTGATACGGTATCGGGATTTTTCAAGAGAATGTTATCCTCGAATGCGGCGAGACAGGTAGCAACAACCGCATTAAGTGCTGGAAAAGACGTTGCAACGGAGATTGAAAAAAGGCCATAGATGTTGGTAAGACCGTTGCTATCAATGCTGGAAAGCCATTGGTGGATAAAGCAGCGGCAAAGATGTTTTATCCACCACCGCCGCAATCAGCCGCACTCAGCCAACAGAGCAAGAATTTGTTAAAGGGTTTGATATACCCCAACGGAAATACGGCACTTAGTCGAGGTTGCGAAAAGACGTTAAAGGGTTTAATATCTCCCCATGTATATACGAGTATAAATAATTTACTATCCGGTAACGGTGGCGCCGTGTCGATCCAAGATCTGGTGCGTTGACCTGGAATGAAGTTGGCTTAAAAATATTTTATTGCTATATTTAAAAATGCAGTCAGATATTCTAAGATTTACTGAAAATACTATAATAGATGAGGCGGTCGACGGATACGAATGGCACGAATACCAACCAGTGGTGGGGGCGAATCTTAACAGCCCTGGGCAAATTCGCGTGAACATCGAACTTCAAGATCTTTTCAGCCATCCAGCTGAGTCATACCTGCTTTTCGAAGGCAGACTGACTAAAGCGGATGGAACCTTTTACTCCGATACCGAGTATGTAGCTTTAACCAACAACGGAATCATGCACCTCTTTAGTCAAATTTCGTATTCCCTATCGAATCAAGAGATTGAAAGCGTGTTTCATCCAGGACAAGCCACAACTATGCTAGGGTTGCTGAAATATCCCAACGACTTTGCTCTGACGCAAGGACTTAACCAATTATGGACTAAAGATACAGCCGCGACTGCTGTTAGAGCCGACAACTCTGGATTCGCGATAAGGCAGGCGCATCTCATTCAGAAACTAACTGCAAAGGGCACATTTAGTTTCATAGTGCCTCTGAAACACATTTTTGGATTCTGTGAGGATTACGATAAGATAGTCTACGGCATGAAGCATACTTTAACTCTCGATCGCAAAGCCGACGACGATGCTATTTTTAGGGCAAATCTTCCAGCAGTGGCTGGTAAAGTCAACGTCAGTAAAATTTCATGGTTTATGCGCATGTGATTCCGTCCGACATGTAAAGAATGCAGCTGTACAAAACCATCGAATCAAAGGCAACGTCACCAGTAGCCTACCGAGCTCATCTTTGCGATACCGTAGCGGTTACTCAATCTACCACATTCAGTTGGCGACTTAGCATAAAGACATCACCCGAAAAACCGAGGTATATTATCGTTGGATTTCAAACGAATCGAAGCGCCGATCAACAAGCTAATCCATCAATTTTCGATCATTGCGATATTAAAAACATGCATGTGATGATGAACCAAGAAAGACACCCAGCAGTCGATTACAACCTATCATTCCCGAATCAGAAATTTTCGAGAGCTTATAGAGACACCGCGACCTTTAGCGATAAATTCTATGGAATGGACCAACTCGTAATTCAGAGCAATATTACGCCGGCTGATTACAAAGATTTATATCCGCTGTTCGTTTTCGATGTAAGTAAACAATCAGAGCGGTTAAAGTCATCTGTCGTAGATATCCAGATTAAGAGTACTTTCAATGCTGCGGTGCCGGTTGGAACGGATGCTTATGCAGTTGTCATTTCAGATAAATTGCTAAAATTCGAATCAGACGGTCGGAAGATGAGCGTTGTATATTAAAGAAAATATTTTCTATTATAAAAAAATGAAACTCCCACAACTGATCTCGCTATTGAAGGAAAGTGGAATAAAGCCGAGTTATATGAAGAAACCACAAATGTCAAGAATACTAGCTGAGAAGGGTATTTTATCGGAATCAGAACTGAAGGCGCCGGTGAAGAAGAAAAAGGATGTGTTACCCGAGTGCGAGCATCTAAAGACGTTTCGAAATATTCCCATACGCGTAGAGATTTTAGATACCGACACAAACGAAACAGTCGTCTACCCGTCGTTGTATAAGGCGAGTATGGCGTTAAAATGTCGGCGCGAATACGATACGTCGTTCAAACGGTAAAGTATGGAGAAATAGATACAAGATTAGAATGTTGACATAAAGTTTTATCCTGGCTAATAAAAAAATGAGAACTCGTAAATTTATAGATTTCGAAACTTTGGAAGAAGACGTAGTTTACACAGTTAAAACGAAGCAATATCTGTACGGTACAGTAGGCTATTTCTACCTGATTACGATATTTTCCCCGGGTGAGACGGAATATTACATGAGCGTATTCGAGGGGTCGTGGGACAAGCTGGAAACGGACAAGACATTTACTTGTACAAAAACGAGGATAGAAACGGAACCGGGTTACAGGACGTCGTATATCGTGGTATCTGGAGATAACGAAGTTGTTGATCTTGTGGTTTAAATTTTCAATGATGTTTCTCATTGAAAATCTTAATCATACACGAATAACTGCATCACGCTTAATCCTGGCTTCCCGATTCTGCCTGGAGGCAAGCTAACCTATATGTCTGATATTTTCCAACTGAATCGATTAAGAATTCTTGGTAAGTATTTCCTGCATTATTAAACGATGTGTGAATAATAACCCCTTGTCCTTCATAATTGTATGCGATTATCCTCCAGGCGGCAATCCTTTCGTTGTTTTTTTATCCCCCTCAAGCCGATCTTCCAGATTCTTACTGTGGTTGGGCACTCGATAGATATCCACGGTCCTAAGCCACCCTCAGACACCCATTCTCCTTCATATTTGAATGCATGAAAGGCTTTGTTATGCGGAGATGAAGCACTGGCGTTCGCTTGAAAACCGTAATTACTAGTGTCCAAAGTTAACCTCGGCACGTAACCGACGTGACATTTTCTTCCTCGTGTGAGATCGGCCAGCGTTGATTTCCATTGTAGCATGCAGACGGCAGCTGTTTCAACACCAGGTCTCGTGGATATAATATGAAATCTCCAATACGCGTAATTAGTTGAAGCGGGAAATGTAAACTCCATCAAAAACATAAAACGGAGGACATTCGTTTGAGAGGTTTGAATATCTGTAAATACTATTCCATCGTTACTAGCTTGGACTTTCCAACTAGTAATTTCTTCGTTCTCAGAACGGTCGGCGACGATGTAAAATCCCGACATTGATAGAGGAATGGGGTACTTCATCTGTATCCAAACATTTGCGGTTGTTTTGAAGACCCAAATGTCGGGGTAGTGAGAAGCGTTTTGAAAAGCCCTCCACGGACTGAATTCATGACCGTACACACTGCGAAAACTGCTAGCACTAGCTTCGTAAGTTAAACCGTTTATCATCGTTGTATCAGAAGTCATGGTTGGAGCCGCTGTCACGAATGATCTCAGGTAATTCCTGGCAGAATTATTTGTTGTCGCTTGGTTGACAAAGGCTTCGACTTGGCCAAAGCCTGGCTGGCTAACGCTGGTGGATAAATGTCAGTCAGTAAACCTTTTGCCGAGTTGCTGCTCATTTCCAAATCACCCTCCATTGCGTTCGTTCCATCTCTTTTTAGAAATGTATTACTCGCTTGAGATAGATTAACACCTCCAGAAATTATTCTTTGAGTTGATCCAGTATCGGTTCGTCCAAATTTATCAACAGGCATCTTTTATATATATATATATATATATTATATAATACAATTCGTTTACGACTTCTTGAAATTTACAACCATCGTTGATCGTCTTCTTCAATACATACAAACATAAATGACCGCAATACACTTCACCGTTAGGCTGTATTCGTTCGCTGTTGTAGAATAGCGATCTTTGTAGATAGTTTATCAATTCCGTAGGTGGAGGCAGTCCAAAACTGTCTAAATAAATCTTATCATTGACGCGCCTGATCCAACACGTCCAATGCGTTCCTTTACCGTCAGAATCATCGAGATTAAGGATGCCACATTCGTTCGGTCTCGGCCTCTTCGGCAACTCGTCTCTTAGAAAAACTCCTCTGAAATTATTTATATTTAGTTTCCTCGCCGCTTCGATATAGATCATCGTTCGACAAAGCAATATTAGGTAGCGTTACGCCTTCGACATGGATTTATTTAACACTCGTTTTATATTAGAGAATAATGTCCATCTGCTAAAGTGTGGATTCCATCTTGCTGAATCACTCGTTTATCATCTTCCGCTGAGAGGGCTACCTTGTTTATTTCCTAGGTGTAGATATCATGAAGATGCGATCGAATGACATTCATCTTTCTCAATTGTTCTCTCTTGGTGAACAAGCGGTCTTTGTAATCTTCGTGAGTGATTGATTTCGTAACGAAATTCTTCCTGACACCTTTACATTTCTTGTGGTCTACTCCGGCCATCTTGTACGAATGCAGTTTCGATCTTAAACCTACAAACTCTTCGATCTGTTTACCAGCTGCTTCATCTTTGAACATGCCAATGACCTTTTTGTTGATGCCAGTTTCTATACCAGAGGGATGGTCTTTGGATAGTCGCTAATGTCGAACCTACTTCTAATATCGGGTGCTATATCGGCGTAGAAGTCTTCGGTCTTAATTTCATAGGCTAAAGAGTCCGTATCTGTAAAAAGTAACTTTGCTCTCTCATCGTACTTTTTCTTGATGTAATTAAAATGAAAATCGTACATTGTAGTTTTACTCAAGTCTAAAATACACATACCAAGATATATAGGCTTGTTGTAACATAGCTTCGTCCGTTTCATGTGAATGGTGATTAGGTTTTCATCAAAAATAGTTCGAGTGTCGTAACTCGTTCTCGCTGCTAGCTTAATAGCTTCCTTCTCACTACACACCAATTTTGTGTCTATACGATTCTCAATATTCTCAGACGTCTTGCCAAACACACTATTGTTCATTAGTTTGAAAAAGTCCTTTTCGAAATCGTTGGTGGCTATGGTCCTCAGATTAGTATTTAGATCTATACACTTTTTCAGCCAAGCACTTTCTTCAAATTTAATTCCGCGATGAATTTTCATTATCTTCAAACCCAAACTTTCATACTGCTTTAAATTTTCGTAATGGACTATATACTTTACTTTATTACACAGGTTTGGGATGAGTTTTGACACATCCGATTCTTTGGCATTAGCACTCTCTGGAGCAAGAGGATAATCGTTGTGAAGATCGTGCAATTCTCTAGGATATTCCAAATCGACTTCTAATGTACATGGTGAAGATCTCCAATCGTTTAGCTCATCGTTACCCATCCACCGGAACCCATGAGTTGGTAGATTCTTACACATTGCCCATCCGTACAGGTTGGCGTCTAAATAGGTTATAAATGTTGAAGGCTTGCTGTCGTCAAACGCTTCTCCCATATACTTATTGTTTGCCTGTCCATAACGATGCGAAATGGTGCTAACACCTCCGCTTATCCCATGCCTAGCCATTAGTATCATATCATAGTCGCTCAACAACTCCAACTTTACTCCTGTCAACTTCAATGCAGCGTCCCAAGCGGCGAAGTATAATACCAGGCGGGATCTAGGCCATAGTTCTCACTGCATACATCTCATAAATTCTCAAATATATCAGCAAGCAGGAGAGCAACAGTCACATTATATAAAGCGTGGTATTCTCTCAACGTCTTGAATCCGAATCCTTTCCATACCATCTGTGCATGGTTGTAGTCTTCGTCACTAATACCTAAGTTGTTAAGTATTGAATAGAATGCTGACTTTGGTGGTAGTTCTGTTTCGTTCAGTCGCTCGACGGAATCTACATAATCGTAAGGATACAATCCTTTTCTAAGCAAGAGATCGAGCTGATTACCAGAATAGTGTTTGCTTATATTCTTACACCGATCTTTGCTCAGGTTCTTCGATAAAGCGTCGGGATTCGATGCCATGAATCTAAAACTATAGAGGAAACGTAATTCTCGTTTGACAGTTTTTAACTTATTTTCTTCATCTATAAAATTATCAACTACGACTTCTCTACTGAAAGAGATGTACTTTTCTTCATTGCTAGGAATGCAATTAATCTTTTCGTTATCATCACCTCGTAATTTCTGTACTAATAGATGACTATCGTAACCGGATAGATTATGGAACAATACTGGGAAAAACTTGGAAACTATATAATTTAGATTACAATTCTTATGAGCGGCGCCTCTATATTTTCCAGTTAAATGGCAATGGTCTCTAACTCAATCTTTACTCAGTTCGCCTTCGCATATGTGACAAACGATAGCGGAATCAAATAGCGCCTGTTCTTTCTTTCCAAATGTCATTTTCTTATGAAATTTAAATCGATTATAAATATCTTTTATGTTCTCTATAAGACTGTCTACGAATATCTGAGCTACATCATCGTCTTCGCTCTTTGCTGTGAACGTCACAGGAGTTTGCGAATATAGATCATCGTCAAAACATTTTTATTTGATAGCAGAAAGAACTTGGAACGTGTTTTTGATATCTGTTGGTGTAAGACATGTTGGGATCTGGTTGATAGGTGCTATAGGTTTTATGAAAGATTCAAAATCGGCGTACACGACAAAGTGAACTCTCATCTTTCGATAATAATTTTTACAACTCAACATAGTTCCTGGTTCTGGAAGTTCTATCTTTTGAGCGGCGTGTTGGGAACAGTATTCGGTATGTTTATTTAATGACTCTACATTTCTATATCCTGTCAAACATCTTTTACAATAATGCATCGAATTGCATCAGTTTTCTGTGTCAACCGCCATCAATCTGTTAAAGTTCTTTATCCAACAATAATGCTTCTTTTCTCCATCAGAAATGAGTAATAGATCTACACCGATATCGCTCTCGTGCTTCGATAAATATAGTGGGAATAAGTTAACATCTTTCTCGTGACCGAAAACATTAATACTAATATTATTATTTCTCTCAAACTTACTTATCACGTTAGCATCCGCTGCGACTGGGAATTCAATGCAGGACCAATCAAGTTCCTCAGATTGTTTATTAAGTCTTTCGTTATTCTTTCCGAATGTTCGTCAACAGGGTTTAAGGCTCTCGTTACACACCACTGGAAGCATTCTTCGTCTTCGTTCTTCATATTAACAATAGTCTTTTTATTCGCTAGACATTTCGGTAGTGGAATGTAAGAATTACCCTTCAGCGCTTTATGAGCAACCGTATTGATTTCTAATTTTTGAGCCTCTCTAAGTCTCCAGTTCTACCTCGCATCTGGAAGGCTGCCATAGACTCTAGGATTTTATCCTTCGCATTGTTGTAAATTTCGCTCGTATCGGTGGAGTCTAGAACCACCTCAGTCTTTGAACGTAACGGAAAATCCTCAGTATCTACTTGCCCGGATTTCTTGTCAATACGCTCCATTGTGCAGGTAAGGATGAGATTAACCTTAGTCTGTCGATTTTTAGTCAACAAGTCTACCGCCTGTGCTCGAACGGTGTCAAGAAATGATGTGGTGTCAATTCCGTTTGCTCCTTCGACCGTGTATTGTTTCGTAAAGCCCTTGATAGCTGTAGCCGTCTCTATTATTTCGCGTGTTTTCATAAGAATTTTACCGAATATAGAATTCACTTTAGCTTTCAGTGCTTCTATATTCTCGTTCACCTTTCTCCTTGATTCTGCAGGTATGTGCCCTTCATTCCACTTTGCGAATGTATTAATAGCTGACTTAGTCTTAACGAATATTTTTCGTGCTGTCGTAGCTGGCATGAGAACGAGTGTTGGGATTCCAATGTCGGGAACGGGTGCGTCCATCAAACTAGCATTGGATGAGATTGGAACAAAATATGAGGGGATGAGTGTTTGAGCCCCGTGCGCTTCAATTTTACTAATCAAATCCGCTTTTCGCAATCTCGTATAACCAACCATGCCTTTCTGTTTCGCAATATTTCTTAGTTCAATAACAGTCTTTTTGTGTATTCCATTTTATATTGCGTTGGCATTCTTTTAAGTGAAAAAGGAAAAATATTTTCATTCATTTTATATTTGAAAGAACGTTTTGTTTGTTTGTTGAGCAATGACTCATCATCGAAACTATTGGAATGGCTTGGTTATCCTGAGTCATTTAATTCATGGATTGATAATGAAGACTTGGTGGTCACGTGATGACTCATCATCGAGGCTATAGGAAATTCCCGCGACTTTTGACCAGGGGCTTTGTGCATGAATCGTGGCTCATTTTTCAATTTTATGGTAGCCTATTTGGTTGGTATTAGAACCATGATGTGGGTTGTTGTGGTTTTTTGTGATTTTGTAACCTAATTATAGGTTAATGATACGTTTTGTAACCTAGTAGGTGGGTCAATTGACCATAATATTGGTCATTATTATTATTAATGTAAGGCCTACCTGTATTAATTATTATTATTATTATTATTATTATTATTATTATTATTATTATTATTATTATTATTATTATTATTATCATCATTAAAATTGCCTCGGTTTGTGTCGCCATAGCATCTGATCGTTTTTGTTTAAACTTTCCTTTGCTTAATTTACGTTACCTTGTCTTTGTCCTCGATTTCCTTTCTCCTTTTCGCTGTCCTTCATTTGATCACTTCCTACATGTTTTTCTTTGCCTTGCGTGATTCCACCTTTCCATACTTCATTTATTTCACCAAGACATTGCTTCTTTTGATTTTGTTTTACCTTATAACTAATCTTGCTTTCGTTGTCTTCATCTTGGTATTGTCTTCGTTGCCTTTTCCTACTATTCCCGGCAACTGGTTCCTACACAGCAATTGGTCACTCCCCCAGTTGTCTTAATTAACAGAGGTCTTTCCCCTAACCTCTAACTCCAGTTAATTTTACGTCCTACGTCAAGGATATCGTTAACCGCTCAAACTCAAGGCCTATCATTCGGCTCGCTCCAGTTCCCTTAAGTTTAAATTTAGCAATAGTGCTGGTTCAAAGTCACTGGCCAATTAATTCATCAATTACACTTTTATATATGTCACCAGAGCCACGCTCCATCGTAATTGTTGAAATGAACCACAGCGAATGGAGTCAGGGCGCGATAATTTGTTGACGATTTTGCACCCGTTTGTGTCCTAGAAATCTTTTCAACGTTTTACGTTAAACGGTTGACGCCTTGACAATGTGGAGACTACCGCCTCGCCTGGTTGAGCGTTGGCCTTATGCAGCGGAAGGGGTGCGGATTCGAGCCTCATTTACGATGTATGGGGGAGTAACTTAGTTGGCAAGGAAAGGCAGTTACGCAAAGGTAAAGGTAGAGGCTGGGTATGAAATTGTCGGAGTGGACTGGGAAGGTTCAACTATCCAAATATATTTTGAACCCTCCTGTTAATTTAAAAAATTATTTTGCAAAGGAATTGGTTAAACAGTGACGATGCGATAATGGGCAACGATCAGTAAGATTGTCACCTGTTAGAGGAATTGTCTGCTTCTTAGAGATATTGTTAGAGAGGATTCAGTCAACTGAATCGTAACTAGATCAGTAAAGAAACAAGTTGATTGCTGCCTCTGCAAATGACTTATTAATGATCATGATTGTAATAATTGGTTCACCTCTTGAGCCGTTAATGCCGAGAAGAAAGCTATTAGTTGATTGAATTTGACTAAACATTGAACCCAAAGTAACAGGTCCGTCAAGGACAGCTGAATTAACTGGCCATAACTCATTATTAGAAAATATCTGCTTTATGGACTTTGTATCACCGCTAAGCAAAGGGTAACGGTACACCCACACACTTCAGCACCTTTGCGCGTTTTAGTAGATAAGTTAGTAACTCTGGTCTGGGCATCCGAATAAGTAAGAATTTTAAACTTCTCCAGTTTAGATTTGACAATTCAAACCCTGGGAGCAGAGGGAAGGAAATAAAGGCAGAGGGAAAGAGATACGGACACTGTCAGGCAGAGAGAGACAGAGTGAGTCGGAGATACAGGGAAGCAGAGACGAAAGAAAGACATAGGCCTAACATAGACCGAGTTCAACTTTAATGAACCTTTCTAGCTTTTCAGTTTCATTTTGACAATTTTGCCTTGTAAGTTTTGTCTACCAGTTCTGTTTCGTAGACTTTGTAAATTAAGTCCGCGCGATCAATCCGAATAGGGAACCTTCAAACATCAAATGGATTGCCCTCCGAATTCGTCCTTGAGTAAATGTATCAGCACCTGCTCGACTGTCTGAACGACCTTTATACGAGGTACATTGGAGACCCAGTTCCTCAACATCTAGTAAGCCAGAACCAGTTTACGATATGAAATGTTCTAATTTGCTGCGGAATTGAATTTCTCAGTTGCGCTGGTTCTCTGGATCCTTTCAATAGCCTTGGTTTTATTTAGCCCGTCGACAATTAATGAACGCTGCGGTGGACAGATAACACCACAGAGCTCAAAGGATTTCCTCTTCTCTCCGGTTGAACTTCGACCCCATAAACAGTTTATCTACCCTAGGTCGTGAAGTGCATTAGGGGTTACGCGGTACAGAAGGAAGCTGTGGCTCACTGCCTTTGAACTCATCGTCAAGGTTACAAATTTCGCTGTCGAATGGGGCTTTGAAAAATTGATAATTCGCTTCTTTATCGATCCTTTATTCGCTTTTTGGGCTTTGTTGTTACTATGTTTGCGATTCAGCTAAAGGAAGATGCCACAAACGACGCGCTTCACGCATCTCGAATCCAGCGTTATCTTTTCTAGTGACTTCTGAAGCGCCATCATCAAGTCTATATTGATCAATCGATCGAATGATTGGTTAATTGATTGATTGATTGACTGACTAACTAATTGACTGCCTGAATTAACTAACTGGTTAACTGATCGATTTATTGATTGATTGATCGACTGCATGATTGATTGATTGATTAACTAATTGACTGATTGAGTGATTGATTGACTGCTTGATTGATTGATAACCACAACGTGAAAGGCATCGATCGATTGCTACTTCAAATTAAAATCAGAATCTTTTGAAGAAACGCGGTCGAACTGAGATAAGTCGAGTGACCAGGAAGTCCGTCGAATCAGCGTAATCAAGTTGAGACAGATAATTATGAGTCTTAGCTCAGACCTGAAATGCACAGAAGAAGTAAAAGAAGATCGTACACTACAGAACACTGATCGCCATTGAAGAAGCCGCGTGTCAGAAACTGATAAGAGAGCAGGAGCCCCCACCTTCCCCACCACAATAGGGGAAGGCATGACAAGTGCTTCCGTCTTCTGTCGCTATACGTAAGAAACTTAATAGCAAAATTCAGGCAATGCAGTGCAGACACAGTTCTTAAGAAAACTCACATGAATGCCCTAATGTACAACCTTCGCATCAATGGAAACATTCACAACGATGTCATATCCTTGCATATACATATGAATAGATGCACACGCATGTATATGCACATCCGTACATATGTATATTTGAATGTACATGTATTCATTGATGTGTCTGCAACGGGAAAGATTATAAAAGAGGGATGTATGCTTTTTTTCTTTCACCGGCGGACGAATATCGACTTGTGAAAAGGCGCGCACCTGCTGCTGTTCCTGCGGTTGTTTCTGCTCGTTTCTGTCACTGTCTAATTCAGTCGTCGCGTTGAGAGCCACCATCGCTTCTGTAGACATTGAAATCCAGTGGGAATAAGAAACGATTTGCACAGCGTTAACACTCTGCTGTTATCCTCGTCTTTCCCTTCCTCCTCTTCCTCTTCCTCCTCCTGCTTCTCCTCCTCAGCCTTCTCCTCTCATCTTCCTCCTCCTTCCTCTCGGTCCTCTTCTCCGCTTCTTCCTTCCCTTCTTCGTCATCAGCATGTTCTTCTTTTTCCTGTTATCCCATTTCTTCATCTTTGTGATTTTCTGCTCTAACTTCCTCTTGTCTTGAAAAGAATTCTCCTCAGTTCTATCCTTTCCCTTCCATATTCTTTCCATGCATTTCACCCTTCTTCATATTTACTCTTCTCCGCTCATTCTTCGTCCTTGTCGTGTCCTTCCCTGTCCTCTGTTATGGCAACCTCTTGCTTCTACTTCTTCCGTGTCCCCCTCCTTTTCCTCCTTTCTCTATTTCTTCCTGCTCTTCCCTTTCTTCTTATTCTCGTTCTTATACATGTACTGGCTCTTTCCTCGTTCTCTTCTTCTCCTTCTCCTTCCAGGCGTCACCATCCTCTTCCTTATATTCTGTTTCTTATTCATTTTTGCCCTTCTTTCTCCGTATTCCGCTTTTCCTATTCATGCATTCTTTTATCCACCCTTAAAAGTAAAGCAGTTCCTCCACACCCTTCTTCTTCCTCCTCCTCTTACCCAATACTCTTTCCTCTTCCTATTTCTCAGCCTATCCTCCCTCAACCTGTCCTCCTTCCATCTATTCGGATACTCCAACCTGCTCCTTCTATTCCTTCTCCTCCTGTCCTATTCCTCGCGTTCCATCCATCTGTTCCACATCTTCCTATTGTTCTGCAGTCTATTCCTTCCGCATACTCCTAAATCCGTCCGTCCGTCTGTCCTTCCGTCCGTCCGTCTGTTTGTCTGCCTCTCTGTCCGTCTGTCTGTCGTTCGTTCTTTTCCGCTCCAGCTAATGTGTGTCTTTCGACGTCAGCACTCAGATTAGCGCCGCGACAAAACGACATCTGCTGAACGCCCTCAGGCGGGAATTCGCAGGCGACAACTGGTGGTCGCACATTGTATCATAATTCAGCGCCCATCGTTCCCAGAATTCAGTGCGCTGGGATTAGCCTAATAGAAAGCGAAGCGAGACAAACCCATCGGATGCGGTAAGATTCGCATCGGCACAGTTTTGAGAGATGGGGAACAATCTTGAGCATCAAAAGTTTACAGAGGCAAGAGAGTGTTTCATGACCTTATTGTCACGAAGAAAAAAAATTGACGTTGAGCAGGGTGGGTTATTCAGATGTGAACTTGGTCTGACAGTAATCCACTGATTGAGGGTTCGAGGCTGCTGAGTGGACTCATTGTTGTAATGGCCCCGGATACGTCTCTTGAGCGCACATTAATTTTCCGTCGTCTCTGATTGAAATTCACCGACTTTGCTTTCGTTGCAATTGACGGAATAATTGACGTCAGATGTTCTGATGACTTGTTTTTCTATTTGCCTCCGTTTCAACCAATTGGTCGGAATCTTTGCCCACAAGGACGAACTGGTTGTAAGCAAACCTTGAACCTATGCATAGTGATATTGAAATTCAAGTACTATCCTGACGTCAATATTCGCCGACAGGTTCGGCTTCGATTATTTCCTCGTCTTGGGATTAGAATTTAAAAACCCGCGAACGGACAACGAGAGATCGTCGCTGAGACTCTACTTGCATGCGAGGAACTAATTTAATTTCTGTCTAACATGCAGTACGCAATTGACATTATAGCGTTTTTCAAGGTTCTATTGTTATTCTTGTTAGCATTATTTTTTGCCCCGTGGTATACTGTATACCGTATAATACAGAATCCTAACTATTAATGCAATTTGTCTGAAAATGGCCATACTCGTCGTTGTTTTCCTGGTTGTTATAATAATAATAATAAACCTATTATTATTTTTATTACTAATATTACTGTCATTAATATTATTATTTTATTATTATTAATCGTTATTATTAATATTACTACTATTATTATCATAATTATTATCAGTATTATGCTAATCATCATCATCATCGTTGTCGTCATCGTCGTCGTCATCATCATCAAAACAATTTAGCATGGTGGGGTGTGGAAGAAGTAGATAGCGTTCCGCGTTGGGCGCAGCCGACATTTTTCGGAATCGGTAAATCCTTTTAAATTGAGTCATGTTGTGTGTTGCTTGCGTCCAATTCGTCCCAGTTCCAACGCAAGACTCAATCCTTGCGAACACCAACAACCTCGTCTGACCTCTGTGCAACAGCCACATAAATATGAGCTCGGGTGATTGCAACGTGTTTCAGTTTTTTGACGGCTGCTGTCAGGTTTGTGACCGCGCCTGATCCAGTTGATGCTACAGATTTGACAGTTGTGTCTGAAACGGTCAGACCCCAAGTGAGGCGCCCAGCTGCATGACCACGCGATATATAAGTGTCACAACGTGTGGTCAGTTTCCATCTTCTCTGGCGAGGTCCAGCTGGATGCTCGCTCTTTCAAACGATCTCCATATCGTTCGTTGAGCATGTGGAGCCGCTGTTGTTTGCAATCTCAGCGTTTCTTCTGCAGACCAGACTCGAGTCCTCTGGCGTCGACTCTCTCATCACAGTGACTGGAATGCGGTTCGCATAGTGTCGTTCCGAGTCGCATTCCAATCGAACAAGGCGAGGCCCAGTGCAGTGACCGGAGGCGCCAGTTGCCAATCTTCTGCACGTGTTACCCAAGAGGCCAAGTGACGAGCTCGGTCTAGTGCATTGTTTGCAGACTCGTGCACGACCGTCCTTGTCTTACTTGTCGAGCGAACGGCTTACTTGTCCATTCCCTTTGACGATGAGCTGCTGACCCTGTTGGTGGTTCGGACCCCGTGAGTGTTAGCCACGCCTCAGCGCTGTAGTTATTAGTATCAGAGATGTCAGCCGATTCTGGTGGCCTACACTCGCCACAAATAATGATAATAACAATAATAATAATAATAAATAATAATAATAAATTAATAATAATAATAATAATTATAGTAATATTAATAATAATTTGATTAACTAACTGAGTGGCTTTGAAGGCAGTCGACGGATTTATCTATCCTAGAATTATACAGTTTTTGAAGTAGTGAGAGTTCGTCAGCACACGATTGTTATATCATTCCGTTTCAATTGAGGCCAGGTTAAGAGATTTTTATATATTGTCTTATATTTCTAAAGAGATTTTTCAGGATTTTAAATCAAATAATAATAATAATAAGCTACCTATTCCAAAGACTCTCGGTAGCTGTCCAGCGAGGGAACGCCATCTGTTTATGTCAACACTACTATGCTAAATAATAATAATAATAGTTTAAAAAATGATAATAGTAATAATGCTAATAGTTATTATTACTATTATTATTATTTTTATTGTGTTATTATTTTTATTAATTTTTTATTTCCCCGAGGTACATAAGATCCCTCAGGGACTAGAACATTATTTAAAGAAAGATATAAAAACGTCTGGAACGGTTCCTATTCGTTGGTGAGGCCCAATGTTGCAAATGTACTAAGAAATGGAACAGCATTGAATTAATAGTATTGTTAATAATAATAATAATAATAATAATAGTAATAATAATAATATTATTATTAATATTATTATTATTGTGCTCCTCCTACACCTCCACTTCCTCCCCGTCCTCCCCCTTCTTCTTCTAGTCCTCCTCCTCCTCCTCATCATCATCATTAATATTATTATTATTATTTGATTATTATTGTTATTTGATTATTATTATTATTATTGTTATTATTATTATTGTTATTATTATTACTATTATTATTATTATTATTACTCTAGTTATTATAACTCTGTTAGCAGAAGCCTTTGTTCCATTTGGTTTTCTCATTGTTGCCAATGAACATGACTGTCAAAAACTATGTTTACCTACTTGAGTTAATATGGTGATCAATAAAGTATAAAAAAGTATATAATTATATTGATCTTCTTTTTCTTTCTGAGCCTATATTTTGATGGATCTGCTGTCGTCGTTTCAGGTGCCTTTCTCATTCCGTATTTTACTATGCTGATCTGTGGAGCAGTTCCGCTCTTCCTGATGGAACTAATCATGGGACAATACCAAAGGCAGGGCGCCATCTCAGTCTGGAAAATAGCGCCACTATTCAAAGGTTGAATAGATCGTTAATAAGGATTAATTAATCATACAAAACACAGTGAAGGTGATGTTTGGTGTTGATGACGATGACAATAATGTTATAATGAAGTACGCATATTATTTTAACTTGACCTCTGACTTTATGGTTTCACCAACTCTCTTCATCTTTTATATTTTTGCCATCCACATATTACTTTAGTGTAGTTATTGGAATCAGTTTAATATTTTATTTGCCCTTTACCTTTGCGTCTTATCTTCATTTACCTGTTCGCGTTATCGTTACCATAGAAATCGCCCGTTTCACTTTGCCTTCGTGTGTTACCTTCATTTACCTTTGCTTGTTTTATCGTTGCTATAGGAATCGGCATATGCCAGTGTCTGATCGCCTTCTACGTCGCCTTCTACTACAACGTCATAATCGCCTGGTCGCTCTACTACCTGGTGTCGTCGTTCACCTACGTTCTTCCGTGGACGACGTGTAACAACACCTGGAACACGGTCCACTGCACAGATGGATCAGACATGACGAACTCCACGGACAACGAGTCGACGACAGCAGCCGCTGAGTTCTTCGAGTACGCACACTCCCTATCTTTCTTTCATCGTCATCATCGTCGTTGTCATCGTCTTCATCGTCATCACCATCGTCATCATCATTATCACTTTCATCATCAGAAGCATCGACCGTAAACATAGGAAGGGATGGTATTATGCAGTCACATGGCCAAGGCATCTTGCGAAAAAAATTACTCTTAAACGTACAACATCCTTGGCAAACTCGACGAATAAGTCCAGTACGCAAACCTAGCACTAGAAAACTCACAACCTATTCGAAGTCACTGAGTAAATTCTGCCTTTCAGTGAAAATATCCGTCGAAATGATGAAGCATGCGATCAATCAATCGATCAATACATATCCGATGGTGCACACGCATGTTTGGTAAAAGACTAATAGTTAACACCGATATGACATTCTAAAAAGTTGTTCTTGTCAAGTTCATTAACTTTGGATAGGCCCAATATTTGGACACGCACTCTAGGTCTAATGGCATGATCTACGAACTTTTCGGTGACAGTGTCCCATGCAGAACATAGTCTACCCCGGGTTATACACGGGTTTCCCAGGGTAGCAATTGAGTCGAGTGTCGATTTGGTGACAAATTGTCTCGTTTGTTGGATGTATATTGTCGCTGGTGATGTTCTGGGACCTTGTAATTATTCTTGACTTCTGGTGCTATTGGCATCCCGTATCAGTCCCTTCATTGGCAATGAGTCTCTGGCAATGGTTTCTGTTGTATCCTTCCCTAAACTATTCTGCTGCTTATCTCAGCCACGCCACCAATCAGTTGTTGGTCCATATCTGAACGATAATTTTGTTGCTCTAGTGTTTTATCGAAATGTAGCGTTCCGCAGATCTCTCTTTGTACATATATGCACTGTACAGCGCACACACCATTAAGCGCATTGCTCGACAGTAGTTGTTGACAGGATTATCACTGGTCCAATGCTCTGTGGATGATGATTGACTACGTTTCATTTGCCAGCTTATCCTGACATTCGCATGTGCTGCCAATGAGTCTCAACCAATAAATTCCTTCTTAATGAATCCAAAAACTGAATTTTTCTCTCAGCGCTTCACGTTAACTTAAGAAGTTTAAGTGGCTTGATTCCTTAAAACTGAGTGAATAATCGTCTAAATTCACGTATCTGTGAGTATCATATGCATATACATGTATGCACGACATATGTTAACTAATTATATATGATATATATATATATATATATATATATATATATATATATATATATATATGTATAAATGCTGGCAGCGACAGCCACATATGTAATGCCAAAATCTTCATTCCTCAGACCTGCATTTAGTCAGCGACGGACGTCATCTGGTCATGTGGATGCCAGGTATTTTTAGATAAATTCTCTCATGCACGATACGCCTAACTTGTACGTATTGCAAGAATTACATGCTGCTTCATATCTCTGGCCGACTGGTTAGAAACAGACGGCTAGTGAGACGGAGGCTTTGGGTTTGATCCTTATTCGAAGCGGTTGCTGTGTAGGGACCTTGAGCAAGTCCTTCGCGCACAATATCTCTGCAATTATTGCTTCAATCGCCATCTGAACGTTGATAAATATATATTTGCATTTATATGTATATATACATATGCATATACATATATATGATATATATATATACTGTGTATTATGCAATGTGTCTATGCTCTACATGCTTTTCCATCTCATTCGAGCCATTAATGCATTCCAGTTATTGCAGTACAGTCAACGCATCCACGGCTCCGTCCATTCATCGACGTTTTCTGTCTTGAGTTGCAACCGTTTTCGATTGAGTCTCCGTACTCAGCCGCTCTTCACAACCGATGCGCCGACAGTCGTTTAAGCTGATTTCGCATCGTCAATTGGGCTGGATGAGCTGGGCCTGGAGTTGGGTAGGGTGGAATGGGAGGAGGGCTGTGGTTCCCCGAATTGAAAGCTAAGGCTTTTCGTCGTTTGCACGCAACGTCTGTTCGTTTGTTAGTCTCGTGGAAGTGGCGTGACTGGGGGCAGTCTTGATGTCTTGAAGAGCGGACATCAGTGTCACTCTTACGACACAAGACTTCAAAGCAGACACTAAATGTTCCTTCAGACACTAATGTCACTCCACTCATTCATCCGACATTCCATGCATTCGTCAATCAATCAGTCGATCAATCAATCAATCAACCAGTCAATCAGTCAATTTTGCTCTGTCTGTCTGTCTTTCTGTCCTTCTATCTATCTGTCTATCTATCTATCTATCTATCTATCTATCTATCTATCTATCTATCTATCTATCTATCTATCTATCTATCTGTCTGTCTGTCTGTCTGTCTGTCTGTCTGTCTGTCTGTCTGTCTATCTATCTCTCTGTCTGTCTATCTATCTATCTATCTATCTATCTATCTATCTATCTATCTATCTGTCTGTCTGTCTGTCTGTCTGTCTGTCTGTCTGTCTGTCTGTCTGTCTGTCTATCTATCTATCTATCTATTTATCTATCTATCTAGCTGTCTGTCTATCTATCTAACAGTCTATCTGTCTAACTATCTATTTATCTGTCTGTCTGTCTGTCTGTCTGGCTGTCTGTCTGTCTGTCTGATCATCTGTGTATCTATCTATCTATCTATCTATTCAAACATCCAGCCATTCGACCAATCTTCCACACATCTGCTCTTTGTATGTATTGGATATACATCATCAGATGTGAATATTTTGCGTACATGATTTTTCTGCTTTGACTAAGTTCTTTCAAACATTAAAACCACTTCGCTGTTATATCGTTACGCATCTTATAAACCATTTAAGCTCAGTAATCAACTGAATTTCAGCTAAAGACTTGACTCAGCTTCAGATAAGCCTTCCTACATGTAATTGTCAAAGAACTTTGGATTTTGCCGAGAATTAGTGCTTTTGTATAAACGCGCGTGAAATGAGGTGTTAGTCATATATATATATATAATATGTCTGTATATATATATATATCCCTGGCCCTCGAACTAAATATGGGCGACCCTGCTTATTCCAGTTTAAGGCCATCGAAAGAATTGACGGCTATTGGACATATGAGTGCGGCAGAGCCATATACATAGAGACAAATAGATAAACAGACAGACGTGGAGGCAGACGGACTGAAAGACAGAAGGTAAGGTCAGGTTAGATAAGGTTATACCAGATAAAAGTAAGTTCAATATTACTGAGATCATGGATAGTAAGCCATCAAAGAAGAATAGGTCTCAACCAATTTGTAAAGTACAAAATATGTAAGTTTTTGAGGCAACTTTTAATGAATGAGGTATGCTTGGATGAGTTGAGTTTAGATGAGATAAGTTTATATGAGGGCACTCCGACAAAAGAGCTCCCCAACAAAAGAGCGCCGACAAAATAGCGTCCAGACATAGAAGCTGGACAAATGAAAGAATTTTAACTTAAATGGAAGCTGGATTAATTAAATTAATCTTGTTTTAGTCAAGGCTGGAGCGATGAAAGAAATGCTGCAAAACTACAGGATGGATTGATGAAAAGATTTCTGTTAGAAGGGACGATGGATTGATATGTCAAGAAGCATGCTTAAATGTCAGCTGGCTTGATGAATGAAATCGTGCAATCCAACTTCTAGTTAGACAGGTTATTTTTACCAATAACGCTTCCAATTAAACGGCATTCTTTTCATCAATCAGGCTTCTAGTTAGACAGAATTATTTTCATCAGTCAAGTTTCTAATTAAACAGTTTCTTTTCATCAATTCCGCTTCCATATAACTACATTCTCTTCATCAATCAGGCTTCTAGTTGGACAGCTCTTTTGTCTAGGCGCACTCTTGTTGGCGCTCTAATATCCGGGCGCTGTTTTGTCGGGCGTTCTATTGTCGTGGCGATCTTTTGTTGGCACACTTTTGACGGGTCACGTTATGTGAGCTACATTTGGATGAGGTAAATTTGGATGAGGTAAGTTTTGATAAGTTAAGTTTAGAAGAAGTAAGTCTACGTGTAGATTAAGTATATTTAGATGAGGTAAGTTTTGATGAGATAAGCTTAGATCAGATAAGTTTATATGAGTTAAGTTGAGATGAGGTAAGTCTAGATTAGGTAAATTTAGATGAGGTAGGTTGAGTAAAGATAGTAAAAGATAGGAAAGGGTCAGAAAAGACATTTTAAGGTATTGTATGAAATAAGGCAACAGCTGCCGTGGAAGAGATAATTATCCTGCCACGAGAAACTGCGTTACTTCATTACATCTAATTTAATATGGTGCTGAAATATAATCAGATTAAGAGACTAGTATTGCAACCCCAAAATGGCCATAAAAGAGTCTGTCGTCACTAGACATTGCTTCTAAGAGTCCACGCTGTATAGTATTTCCTACGACCAACAGCCTATGGTTGGAGGACATGGGGAAGGGTGGTCAAAGGGTCACGGCCAATTGACAACGTCGTTATCCACAACATTCCTTGATAATTAGAATCCACTGAGAGTGTTTGGTCGGTCCTTATCTGTTGTGCGTGTGCCAGGTTAAATGGCTGACTTATCGCTGTCAATGGGGATCGTAGAGACAACATGATTTGCACGCGACACTAACGAATCATAAGAGAAACTCCAAATGACGAAGGCTTGGGTTAATCCAGATGGCAGTAGTCCGAGCGTCCCCCCTCCCAATTAGATTTTTCTGAAGGACTATACCATTGGGTTGTCTCAATATGCTGGGCTAGGTGAGTTCGGTCAGCTAGGCTTGTTAAGGTGAAAATTCCGCTGTGAAAGCAGAAATTGAAGAAGGTTGAGAAACAGGAAATGAATGAAAGAGGAGAAGGAACAAATCTTGCTAAAAGCAAATGCTTTGTCATGTAAATTATAGGAAAACTTCGAAGCTTGCATATGAGCACTTATACTGATAGCCTTCTCTAAGAATGTATTCTAGGTTTAAAAAAATAGACGACTTAGAGAAAGCCTTCTGAAATCCAGAAGATATCGGACAGCTTATCGAAGATTCGGAATATTTCAACGAAGTTATCAAAGATTGGACGAAACAATCTTCAAAATTTCGAAGACTAATGATGTTCAACAATTATTTTAAAGTATCTACGAATAGATTTAAATTTGAACGGTAGAACTAAATGCAAGTACAGTTATAATAATGACCGCTTGGCCTCAACACCTTCCCCTCCGTTCAGTTTTCAATGAACTGATCTTGTGGGATCCGTCACCACCGTTTCCCATTAGAAGGAATCATACTGTATTTAATGACCACCTACACGCATGTCTATTATTATTTTACCACGAGCGAAGCGGACATCAAATTTGCAAACCACAGCCTAGGTATGCCCCCCTTCTATGCTAACGCTGGGTCCGCCAGTGGTAGCTCTTGAAGCTCTCCCTAATATCACGAAAGCTATCTGAATAATCTAATGGGTCGAAGATCTTTGATAGACGCACGAAGTAATATACACCGTGTACGGGAAAAAAGGACCCATAATGATGATATGAAAATAAATTGTGCATATTCGTCGATTTTTAAAATGTCATAACCGTTTTATCCTCATGACATAGTTATCTAACACTGCATAAAATATTATGATTCCTGTCATCCAATTATGGTATCGAAGTTCATTTAGTCGGTCAATTATGGTTTCGGTTGATGTTTCGGCTCTTGGAAATACGCAGATCCACTTCATAGACTCGGTGGCATGGTGGCCGATTGGTTAGAGCGGTCGGCCTGTAACGCCGAGAGTGCGGGTTTTATCCCGGTTCGAGGAGTTACTGTGTAGTGACCTTGAGCAAGTCCTGCGCGCACAATTGCTTTGCAATATCTCTGCAATTTTCTACAAATAGTCCAGAAGTGTACACCCCTAGACTATTTGTAGGAAAGGGCAATATCAAATTATATTTGTATAAAATAAATGGGGTTAATCACCGGGAATGTGTGCTGTAGAAAAAATCGTTGCCTGATATTCGAGAATATTCGGATTATTTTACATTTCAACAAGATGGGACTCCAGCTCACAGAGCTCAGGAGATGGTTGAATTACTAACTTGGGAGGCTCCAGATTTTGTACCCCCTAGTCTTTACCCGCGGACATAGTGCATTATCGGTTAGTTTGTGTTGACGAAACTTCGGCATCGAACGATTAGATGTGTTTGCACTTTACATTCAACAGGAGCAACATGTTAAACGGGTCTAATGACGCCAAAGACACAATCGATGATGGTTTGTTTATTCAACAGTTTTGTAACTTTAGTGAGTCGAGGTTACTGAAAAAATAAACCATGATTTTGATTAAGTCTCCTGCTCTTACTGTATAAACATAATTTTGGCTAACGAAATCATAACATAACCTTCGTCAGGCAAAAAACACACTTGTCAATTTCTACAGAACATAAAAACATTCAAACCGGCTGCACAATTATTTCACTTCAACCTGTAGAACATAAGAAGAGCTTATCTGATATTAGGCATCATTTCAAACAAAACCGACTCTGCCCGCTGTCAATGGAAGACGACACTATTCCCGCGACTAGCGTTTACGACAGCGATTAGGGGATAGTCATCTTCCATCTGACAGGGACTGATGTTCGGAGAGACAGCCGTACACCTGCGACGAACGACATCCCATCATCTTCCCCATTCCCATTTTGACGAACCCAAGGACATCTGAAATCGCTCTACTAGTTGGCCTCTGTCTTCTGGAGTAGAGCTAAAGAAATTTCTTTAATAAATGACAACAAATAGATAAATCGATGTGTCTTTTTGTTCGTTGGTGCGCAGGCGCGGAGTCCTTGGTCTTCACGAGAGCAGTGGAATCGGTGACATTGGACTTCCTCGGACTCCTCTCGTTCTCTGTCTGTTTGGAGTCTTCATCATGATCTACTTCTCCCTCTGGAAGGGAGTTCATTCGTCCGGAAAGGTACCGCTGGAGAGGTGTTCGTAGTGGTATTGGTGTTGGTGAGGTTGGTGGTATTGGTGTTGGTGGCATCAGGGGCGTCTATTCCCCCTAAGTCATTTGAGCAACTTCCCTCCCTGATTTTGATTGACACACGGCTTCTTGTTATTCGAGGATGAATAGTACACTGAACCGCGTAAATTGCAGACAAACTGACAATGTAGAATGGAACAAATGGCTCAACTGCAAAGGTTTTTAATGGTGTAATATTTTTTTAAATAACTTTTCCCGCTGCTCTCTCAATAAGATCTTCTACCCTATTTCTTTGACAAATGTAGCACTTGCTCAAAGGTTTCTGTGTTGTAGACTCCCCTGGGTGGTATTAGTGGTGTTGGTATTAGTGGTGTTGGTATTAGTGGTGTTGGTATTAGTGGTGTTGGTATTAGTGGTGTTGGTATTAGTGGTGTTGGTATTAGTGGTGTTGGTATTAGTGGTGTTGGTATTAGTGGTGTTGGTATTAGTGGTGTTGGTATTAGTGGTGTTGGTATTAGTGGTGTTGGTATTAGTGGTGTTGGTATTAGTGGTGTTGGTATTAGTGGTGTTGGTATTAGTGGTGTTGGTATTAGTGGTGTTGGTATTAGTGGTGTTGGTATTAGTGGTGTTGGTATTAGTGGTGTTGGTATTAGTGGTGTTGGTATTGGTTTTGACGGTTCTACTGGTCGTTGTAGCGGTAATTATGATGTATGTACGTGAGTCTTTAAGTATGTATGTATATGTATGAATATATGTTATGTATGTATGTATGACATTGTATGTATGTATGTGTGTGTGTTTATGTATGTATTTATGTATCTATGAATGTATGTACATGTATGTATGTACGTACGTATGTATGTATGTGTGTATGTATGTATGTATGTATGTATGTATGTATGTATGTATGTATGTATGTATGTATGTGGGATTTTATGTAGCGCATTTTAAGGATCGCTCAAAAGATCATGGTTATGATAAGGGACTTCAGCAAACGACGAGAATTCTTCTTACTTCAAGTTGGCAGAAATCGTACGAATGATGCTGATGTTGCTGAGGCTGATTATTGTCGCAATTTTGTCTCAGTTGATGGCCGTCGTTTGTCAGAGTGGTGGTCGAGGTCTGTTTCATGTTAATGCACATGGAAATTATACTGGTTGTTATAGTAATGGTGGTGGTGATAATGATGATGATTGCCATGCAGGGAGGTGTTAACGGCCGTCAAACGTAAACGAGGCTGCGATGATGATGATGATGATGATGACGACAACGACAATGATGATGATGATGATGATGATGATAGCGGTTGTTACAATGGTGTATTGGTAAAAGCCTGATAGTGCCGGTGGTCGTACCAATAATGACATCGACTACGAGAAGGATAACATAATACGACTATCGGATACTGATAGCGTACACCAGTGCCGGCGCGTTTTATCCAAAAAGCACTAATGTATGCCAACTAGAAACTGTTATTGTATATAATTAGTGATCCTTTCAACGAATAATGATACCGATACTGACATTAGACCTACGTACAAACGATACTTAGACTGAATACTTACAGTGATGCTTTACTGGTGTTATGATACTGATTCTGTAGCTAATAATGATAATAAGCCAGTATGCGCATACTTTCGTTATTTGGATAGGTGGTGTGGGTGACGGCAACGATGCCTTACGCCGTTCTGTCCATTCTCCTCATCCGTGGTCTCATGCTTCCAGGAGCGAGCATTGGAATCATGTACTATATAACCCCGAAATTGGAACGACTGGGAGACCCGAAGGTAGGCACTGCTACTCTCATGAAGCATCTAAATGATGAGCTAAGATAAGACGTGAAGGTAAATGATGCAGGTACAAACAAGTTTTTACAATAAGCGATAATACCATGGTAGCGAACTGGCATGCAGGCAAAATATAATGAAAAGTTTCGAAGTAAGTACAAGACCAAGAATAAGTAAGTAAGTAAGTATGTACTTTATTGAACCATGCTCTTGCAAACGCACTGCGGGCACATCATAATATGAACGTTAAAAAATGTACTCTCTCAAAATAAATGTAACAAACGATTACACAAGCATACATCGTCAAAGTAGTTATAGAGTAAATATAATGTAGCCTACACTCATAAAATAATAATAATTAGCAATTACTCAACAGACATCCTATGAGTAGCCAGAGTAGGCCTCCTTGTTTATGGACTCGATGAAAAGGACTCCAGCAACGATCAGTTTCGATGGAAGTAGATGGAAATAAAGACTTATAAATAAAGACATAGAAGGTTATAGGTAGAAGTAAAAGATATAGGTGAAAGGTTAAAAGAACAGGCAATAATTGAAGTAAAGGCGCAATGTTAACGGTGGAGGGTTAACCTTACAGGACTAAAGGTAAAGAAAACCTGACCAATAATTTCCCCATAGTATAGGCTAAATAGACCTACTGTCATTCGCAATCGATGATAAAATGGTAAACATGAACCGAATATTTCAGCAGTGGCATGGCCGCCGTGACCCTCTGACCCTCTGATTGAACCTTGACCAAAACGTTTAAACTCATGAATTACTGGCAATAAATAATACAACGCAGTATCCTGTATACCGGCAAACGTCTGCATGATCGTAATTATGTGGTTCGAAGTTTGAAGTTCGAAACTGATCGTTGCCGTATTAGTTTTCATCAAATCCATAAACAAAAATCATGGTAGCTTTACGGGTTTAAATCCTTTAAATAAATATATGACTATCATTAAAATTATTAACTTAGAAAAACGCTACTGAGTCTAATTAAACTCCGATAGCTACCCCTCCCCCACATCCCAAGTTATTTATGACTTCTCCCCTAATCATAAATTATATAATCAATAGGAAGAAACTGTCAAATAGTAGGCCTAGTACATTACAATTTATCGTATTTCTTATCCTGTACCAGAGACTCGTTTATCTCCTTTATGCGGGTACTTAAATCCACCGCTGGCTCGGAAGTCAGCTCGAAATATTACTTTACATTTATTTTATAAGACTTAGTCGCACAACCTGCCAAATATATTGCGTTATTGTCGCCATCTGGCGACTGATGGACGAGGTCCAAAGCAGCGGAAACACGGAATGCATGAGAAAATGTAAATGTTCACGTTTTTATAATGTGACGGTGTTGCTTCGACCTTACTAATTTTTCAATCAATTGATTGGCATTGTATTGCAACTTCCATGTGTTTGACATAAATCATATTCCGGAAGAGCAGACACTCGTCCACTCTTGCACTGATCCGCCCTTCCGCCACTTCATCACTTAAATTTGCAAATAGTTCCATAGCCAATGCTGTTCCGCGTCTATGGAATAAACCCCACCCCAGTATTACAAAAGATATCTGATCCATCCTACGAACTCACCAAGCTTCATTTCTCGCTGTCTCCCCATTCATAACTGGAAACACTGTTTTTCCACAGATTGTATTCTGATTCCTCTTCTTCCTCTACCTCCGTCACCGTTTGATACGTAGGCCTATCTGTGCAGACATGTATGTTTACGTGTGAATATGTATGTTTGTAACAATAACAATGCTCTGTCATGCATGTACATTGCATATTATGCATTATGCATGTATAGTTGTATACGTATGTATTTGACTCCGCTATGTACCTTTCTGGTCCTATTAGAACCGTATTTCTTTCACAATCTGGATTATTCGTGGACGTCATAGGGTGATTTAGGGAATACTTGAACGCTTTTGATTTAATTATTTTCCCAAAGGTGTGGATCGATGCAGCCATCCAGATATTCTACTCGGTGGGCGCTGGGTTCGGAGTCCACATTGCGTTCGCCAGCTATAACAAAATTAACAGCAACTGTTACAGGTGAGAAATAAGATCAAGAACGCTAATCACAAAGCGTTGAAAAGTACTCAATTTAACAGGTGCAAACGGCTGTTAATTGCCGCGTTATAAGAGACCGCTAGAAATGAACGTGAAGGATGGAACATGCTCAACTTGATGGAGAGATAGGTGGGTATGTGGTGAGAGGGCTTTGGCTAATTTGCTCGATTTCAACAGCTGTGGAAACTTAATCCATGTCTTGTGAGGGATAATTTCGTCAAAACGAACTGAATCCTTCGCAGATGTAAAAGTCAGATGAGGTCAAGAATCAGATGTCTGGTTGAAAATGTCCTTCGACTGTGGCCCCGGAGCGCCTGACGTGTACTATAAACTTTCATGGCCTACCTGTCAATCAAATAGTCTATTAATCTCTCTCTTAAACTTACCCATGAAGCAACGGCAAATATAAAACGAAATAGAAATCGTGTAGCCTCGATCCAGTTCATATTTCATTAAATTGCGATCTTGGACCGTCGGTGCAAATTTTAGTAGTCTTGTCTTGTGCGCCTAGCGTATCCAGTTGCAATGGATTAAGTGTCCGACGACAACAGCCACCGTTGTACTTTTAATGTGGCTAGTTTTTAATGTAGGCTACGGTGCATTTGAGAAAGAAGTCCTATACGTGAGCGCAAGTCAATGTAGCAAGCTTATTCAAAACATATTCTTCTTAGTTTTTTAATAATATGTAAAGCCACGAAAGGTCCATTTAAATGACTTCACATTATCATTTGATTATTTTCGCTGACATTAACTTTCAATTTAAAAACAAATTATTGTTAAAAGTCTACGTCAGATTACGATTTTCAAATGACTATGTGTTGCCAAAAGTTTGCATTTGCAAAGAATTTTAAGATGATTAAACCTAGCTAGGCGCACGCAAAAGTTTCTGAAAAGGCTGATATTAGTTTAAACAAACAGGTGTCCATAATATTATGCTTTAAATTTTATACAGTGCATTATGATTTACGAGCGGCTCCTGTACTAATTTAAAAGTGTAGGCCGCGCAAATGTAGACAAATTAATCATACAAAGAATATAAGAATATCAGTGTTTAAATCTAGGCGAATTATCATTCGAACTTCGAAGCTACGGTCAAAATAATTTTGCACGTGTTTATAAGCTTAGATCAAATTAATTTTGAATGTGTTTTTGAATGTGTAATTCGAATTAATTTGCAAGTGCTTGTAATAATTATTTTCTAGGATTTTCGTTTAATGTACACAGTGTAACGAACCGGTTTGCGTAGAGTGTAATCAAATTTCTTTTGAAGGGATAGGCCCTAGATTAGCGCTTGATTGACAGTTATAAACAGATGCTTTGATTGATGGTAGTATAGTATAACTAAATTAGTTCAAAACGGACATGTGGCTCATTTTCTACTTTCTACGCACATCAACGCTTTCGCCTGATTTCTTGACAGAGGCGTTTGACATGATTAAAGACCTTGGGCAAAACGAATTCTGTCTAGATAACACATTCCTCAGTAAACAAACTCCGCTTTTAAAACAACATTTCAACGGCGACGGGATATTGTTTTGCTTACTCTGACAACTGTTACAGTCCTAAATTATTCTTTGATGATGATGACGACGACGACGATGGCGACGACGAAGACGACGATGAAGACGACGAAGACGACGTCGAAGACAATGAAGACGATGACGACGATGATGATGAACGGCAGTTATGAAATCGTTGTAATATAATCGTTGTTGAAGGGATTGTTTGGCGACTGTGTGCGTCAATTCCTTTACGAGTCTCTTCTCTGGCTTCGTCATCTTCTCATACCTCGGCTACATGTCCATTCGACAGAACAAGGATATCTCAGTCGTCGCCGCAGAAGGTCAGTTACAACACTCAATGCGTCGTGGTTATTGTTGATGTTGTCGTTGCTTTCGTCATTATGATGAGGATGATGACGACGACTAAGGTGATGCGATGATTTTTAGGATGATGAAAATGATGCTATCGATGACGATAGATGATGATATTGATGATGATAGTGGTGATAATGATGGTGTTGATGATAATGATGATGATGATTATAAATATTACAAAGAAGAATATGGTTCTACGTCTTTTGATCCCGTCAGTTGATCCCCGTCAATTGATCCCCTCGTCAATTGAACCCAGCCAAATTGATACAACATTCATGTTCCAATTGCGGCCTTCTCCATTTATTAAAAGAACGATGTAATAAAGCCCGAAATGTTAAAATGATAATAAATTATAAAAGCGTTATTGAGAGTCATAATATGACTGATTTATGAGCATAAAGTTCTAGGCATAAGTGTCTATGCATGGGATAAATGAGCCATTACTCTTAGATACAACAGAATCTCCGACCGGCCGTAAGCGTTTACAGCTCGGTTGACACGAGCCTCAAGCAAGCGATATAGTTTCGTTGGATGATGTTCCATACCGACAACTCCGTGTAGAAATATATAGACCGTCCTGGACGAGTGATACAACACCTGGACGAGTGACATGAACCCTGGGCATTGCTTTGTTATTTTCCAAATCTGTCAAGTCAATCTCTTGTTTACTAACGGTCTCAGCTACAAGTCTGTGACGCGTAGCCTATAGAGATTCGTTTAGGACGAATCGGGAGGGGATCGATTGATGTGGGGATCAATTGACGGAGGATCAACTCACGGGGATCAACTCACGGGGGATCAACTCACGGGGATCAATTGACGCGATACCAGGAATATGAAGAAAAAGTAAGAAATAAAGGGAACCTCTTGGAAGACGAAGATGATGAAGAAGAAGAAGAAGAAGAAGGAGGAGGAGGAAATGTGGAGGAGAGGAGAAGAACGATAAGGAGAAAAACAAGGAGAGGGATAAGGAGAAGGAGCTGATGGAGTTGGTGGTAGAATAATGATAGTGTACGCCGCATTGAATCCCTCTGAGGTGAGCTTGTTATAATTCTTCTTCGAAGGTCCTGGTCTTGTGTTCGTCGTCTACCCAGAAGCCATTGCGACACTTCCCGGCTCCGTCGGTTGGTCCATTCTCTTCTTCGTCATGCTCATCACACTCGGAATCGACAGCGCTGTGAGTAAATATCTCATTTCTCGTCTATTCCATTTCGCTTTTACTGCTCTCCACGCCATTGTGTTTTCCATTGCTCGACTCTCCTCTAATCTGCTCCCATCTGAACTTTTCTGATTTAAATCCTGTCCGGTCTATTTTAATATGGTCAAGTATACGTTTCTATATCTCGTCTTTTCTGTCTTATCTTGGCTTTCATCTGGTTTGTTTTGCTTTATTATCGCATAGTATCTGCCTGGTGCTAGAAACATTACCTTGCAACGTTCAAGCTTTGTAATCAAATCGAAAACGCATTAGGGTACCATGTCTTTTCTTGGCTTGTCTCATTTTAATTGCCAGTGCCTCGCGTTGTATCGTGTTACCACTTACCTGTATGTTTTTCCAGATGGGTGGACTGGAAGCTCTTCTGACGGGACTCAGCGATGAGTGGAAGTCGGTCATCAAGCGCTATCGCTTTGGACGAGAGGCTCTAACTGGATTGGTTGTCTTCGGAGCCTTTCTCTTTGCTCTGCCGAACGTTACGAACGTAAGAAACATTTGTTGGAGACTTCATAGATTGTTTTGGTCTTAGTTTGGAGTTAAAAGATATTAGTTTAAATATAGCTGTATCATTTGGCTCAGAATTGGAACTCAACAGATTGATTTGGTGCAATAGAAACCTTGAGGATTATATTTGATCTTTACTAGCAACTCAAAAGATTGTTTTGGTTTGAAATAGGAATTCACGAGAAAAGTTTATTTTTTCAAATTGTCAAAGACATGATTTTGGTTACAGTTGCAAAACAAAGAATTTACTTGAATCAGAATGCAGACGAAAGAATTGACTTTGTTTTTGATATTGTTTAGAGTCTTTTTTATAATTCATTATTTTGTCAATGACTTTATGATAATAATTTTGTAGCACATGTATATTATCATAATGGTCCTTTACATCTTGATTAAATGTTTTAGGGTGGAATGTACTTGGTGACAATGTGGGACAGATTTGCCGCCGGAACGGCCATCTTGTTTGGCGTCTTCTCTCAAGCTGTTGCTGTCAGCTGGTTCTACGGTAGGCGCCTCTATATGCTTCCACGGTAGGCGTCTCTATATGCTTCTATGGTAGGCCTCATTACTATGCTTCTCCTGTCCTTACGAGTTATATTTAAAATATACAATAATCTTTAAAATAGAAATCGTTTTCTGTCTCAAATCGAGTTTCGTCCTTTCACACAGACCATAAGACCACCGAAGAAGAAGATTCCAGAGCCAAGAGTAGTAGGTTCAGGTGACGTTACATAATGGGTGAGATTGTAACTTAACATTGCAATGAATGATTTGAATCAATTATATCTCATAAAACATTGATAAGGAGAGGCACTGGTAATGTAATCAAGTGCAATGTGCGCCTATTTTGCATTGTAGAACCTATGTTATGGTCAATGTAAGGTAATCTAAAAGCTTATGATGCATAATTTATTTTTGTGTGACACGGTGGCCGATTGGTTAGAGCGGTCGGCCCGTAACGCTCAGAGTGCGCTGAGTTAGCGGGTTCAACCCTCGTTCGAGGCGTCACTGTGTAGGAGGCGTTATAGAGATCACTAATTAAACTCGCAACTACATATTCTTGGCCTATAATATATATATATATATATATGTGTGTGTGTGTGTGTGTGTATATATATATATATTATAATAGCGTAGCCACTGATTGAGTGGCTGTGAGTGTTCTATCGACACGGCAGTGTCTGATGTTAACAGACACAACTTTCCACAGAGCAGCATTCTGTTTGTGTTTGCTTCGTCAGGATTGGAACAGTTCTGTAAAGATGCTGAACAGATCCTCGGCTTCCGTCCGAATCTCTACTGGCGACTGACGTGGAAGTTCATCAGCCCAGTCTTCATTCTGGCAAGTGGAATGAATGAACGGATGAATGAATGAACGGATGAATGATCGAACGAAAAGTTTATTTTTAATTTTATTGTCAGTTATCAATAAAAACGTTTGTGTTATGGTTGACAGTAAATGAACAATTGTGTGTTATGGTTGACAGTAAATGAACAATTGAACGAACGAATGAATGGATGAATGTAAGAACGAACAAATGAGTGAATTAGGCCATTGATCGTCACATAAATCAATTCATTCACCGATCAATCTATTCATCAATCAATCAATTCATCAATCTTTAGTTTGGATTCCTTGAAGCATTATCAAAGTAATTTTCTTATAACTGATGATACATACTTTACTCTCCCTCTCTCCATCGTTCTCTAACTTACTTTGTCACTTGTTACTTACTTACTTACTGACAGGGAATCGTAATATCGAGCATCGTGTCGTTTGAACCGTTGGAATATAAGACGTATACGTTGGGCAACTACACGTTCCCTGTGTGGGCCAATGTCGTCGGGTGGGGCATTGCCCTCTCTTCAATGTCCTTCATTCCTATCGTCGCCATCTACCAGCTCTGCTCCCTACGAGGACCATGGCTACAGGTCAGCTAACTAGGGATATGAAGGGAAGGGAAGGGAAGGGAAGGGAAGGGAAGGGAAGGGAAGGGAAGGGAAGGGAAGGGAAGGGAAGGGAAGGGAAGGGAAGGGAAGGAAGAGGGAATTGGTAGAAGAGAAATCAGTCCTGCTTACTTAAGATCAGTCATTCAAGACTAAACTTAAAAGTACGGGAGTAAACTGTTTTCATAGGATTTGGTTACATGAGTCAAGTTTGGTACTCATCTAGTCTAATTGAGGTTACTGCTTGAGAAGATGAGGTCAGTTAGGATCAAGAAAGGCTCATGTAATTGAGACAATGAGATATCTGTTCATCTCAGATGGGATGAGGGGAAATAAGTAAATGTTTAAGGTAAAGTTGATAACTTTTGATTGTCAATGAGGCAAGGTATACGATAACTATTTGCTAAATAAATTACTAACGTCATGGTTTGGCAAACCTACTAAGCCTAAACCGTTCGCTAAATGCATTTTATATAGGTGACTGATTAGTTAATTAGTCGGCAGGTGTTACGCTGACAGACGATAAATGATCGATATTTCTGAAATATTTCCAGCGATTAGCACTTTCAATATCACCGCGTTGGGAACATCGCGCTATCATCGAGGGTGGCAGAGTCAAACGCTTTCAGGTAAAACGACATCTTAGTCAATAATTAATGCTTATTATTTCATCTATTTGTTCAGGGCTGTAAATCTGTGCCGATATGAGAGGACGAAACTGTCTCTTCGAAAGTGTTTACAAATAGTATTGCATCGTAATCGTAATCTCCAAACTTCTAAAGCGCTACTTGAAAGCCAAGCGCAGGGCACCAGCTTATTCACGACCGCTGTATCAAATTGACGGAGTTGTCCAAAGGATAGTCCGTGGGAGGTAAGAGTCCGGCTCCCAGAAGGTCAGCTGAGGCAGAGTACGTTGTAGCTCTTATGGAGCGTGTCAGTTTGGGCAAGGATTGACAGATGGAATATGAAGTAAGGAGTCTGGGTAAGAGTTCTTGAAAAGGTTGGAATGGAAAGCCCGTAGGTGATGGATAGGGGAGCTTGGGACAGATGATTGTGGGAGTAACATGCAGTGATGACAGAGGAACCGAGAAAGTACTGAATTCAGGAGGCAGATTGTTCCAGTGACTTGGTGCAGCGTTGGATATGACTCAGGTGGGAGACTTAGACTGCCGTTTATTTATGGAATTTATGTAAGGCCATTCAAGAATAGCTACTGATAGGGCGCTCCCGACTCAACCCTGACTGATGAGAACCGTCTTTAGGTTAGAATGGAACTTGGCCTCAAGGACTCTAGACATTAGGCGCAAAACCACAGAGAACCCATTTGAAATTGCAGAGCCAGCAACGGAAAAGACTGCATAATAGAAGTTTGCGACCAAGAGACAAGAAGTTAAGCATGCTTAGAAGTGAGGAGAGAACCACGGAAGAATAGAAGAGCTGCTCTAATAAAACCATGGCCATACCCCTGATGCAGCTCCAAATCACAAAACCCTTTATGCAGTTTTCTGCAACTTATTGGCCATTGTTCTTGCCTTCTATCCACGTTGTAAAATCGTGTACTTTTGTGATTCTTTACTATTTTCATGCTGTTCTAGGTATTCTCGAGTCTTATATTCGCTTTGCTGTTTTCTTTACTTGATTAGCGGCGTCACTGGCTTGCTCTATAGAAGCGTCACTACATGAGCCATCAAGTGTGTCACTACATCGAAGAACTTACAACGTGGACAGACCGATGGGCGTTAATTCAAGAGTTTAGCAAATGATATCCTTCGAAGGCCAGTAAAGCCCGTATCCTGCTTCCGAATGATCCAGTCGGCATACGGCACTACACGATCATTTCAATATTCACAATCGTTAGAGAAAAACTGTCGAAACTTCGTTCAATGCAAAATATCATAAGCCAGATCTAGATCGGTATTTATGTAGCTCGCGTAGTCGCTGTAGTAAGGACGTCAGTCATTTGTCGAAACTATCTGCTTCACTAGGGTTTGTTACACGAGCATGCATCTGAAACCGGTTTAAGCATTTGGCATAGCACCTACATGAGTTCGCATCGGAAAATCAGAAAGTGCTTAACATTACAAAGGCACTGTGAATTGATTTCAAAATTAAGAATTTCGATGCACAATTAATGCGGAAAGCGACCTAATGAAATTAATCGCTCGAAAAATACTATAGGGACAGTTTTGTCTGAGGTATGTTTAATGACGCTATGTAATTGTCAAGTTAAATTAAATTACGATATAAAGGCCAGTCTGTCTGTCTACTCTTGAATGTACAAACTCAAACTGTGCCACAACAGAAACCGGTTTCAGTGCATGATTACACCAACATTTAGTCAACGTTTTGACGAATGACCGCGTCCAAGATTTAGACATGAATTTTTTTACACAGACGACGATGACGGCGAAGAAAACGAACGACGTGGAAGTGAATTTATTTATTCCGTCAACTTTAGTGTAATTTGTGTTAACAAGATGATCTGTCATCTTTTGTAATCAACTTAGACAATTTACAGACAATATCATGCTATGGAAACATTTCATGTGACACTATTTGCTGATAATAAATTTACATAAATAATAAATGTTCCTTGAAATGGGGGTCAAAATTATCGATTTGCGTAAATGACTTAAATTAATTTAATTACTAATAAGAATTTGTGCGGCGTGTTAAAACTCTGTAGGCTTATTATCATAGGTCTGGCTGCAGGCCTGCCTTACAAAAAGCAGCTACTGAACGTTTCTTGCAGTGTAAACCTATATATGGGCCCACTGTAACAGGAAATGGTAGACATAGTAGTTGACGGAAAAACGTTTAAAAATCAAGGTAGCAATATTATTAGTAAAATTAAGCGAAAATAACGGCAAATTCACTGCATGATAGCATGCCTTAATTTGCCAAGATCAGACCAAACAATAACGCAGATAAGAAACGACGATTTCGCAATGTGTAAAAGTCATTGCAAACGAATTGTATCAAATTACGTTTGTTTTTACTATGATCTTATCAATGTAATCGTATCAATTACATAAATCAAAGCAACGACGACGCTATCGCTGTGTAATGTCAAGCTATGTATAAGGTTTCTGCAATTGTATAGACCATTAGACCATCATCAAAACGTAGCGCCAAGTTTTCGTATGGTGACCTGTAACTTTGAAGCTGGTGCGAAACATTTCAGTTCCGAATGTTGTGTTGCATTATTTTTTTTAAATTCAAAACTCAATTCACAGCATTTTTAGGAAATTAAGGCATCCGCGGCAAATGTCCAATATCACTAAATTTACGGTCTACGAGACTTCGTGAATTTCTAATTTTCTCCTATCCCTAACTGTGACTGAATACCATGTAAATATGATTGATCAAAAGCATTGGTAAGAGGTTCTGTAAAAAGGAATTGTTTTGTTCTTTGAATGGCGCTATATAAACGTTCAACAGTTTAAATTGCCACATTTGCATGCACATATAATACAGAAATAGATACATACGTGCATACAAGTATACCCACATACATATACACACCTGTACACGTGCAGTTATGCACACATACATGCATACATACACGCATACAAATGTGCACACTTAATATGAAGTAATTCGCTTACTAGAAAAAGAGTCAAGTCTATCTGGTCATGCACCATTGCTTGTCGAATCACATTCAAGAGGAGTAAATGAAAAGAACTCAACTATTCTCCAAAACTAAATTCTGTTTCTTTCATATCGGCCACGGTCTTCAAATCAAGAAAAGTCAAAACGAAAAATGTGCCCGCACATCCGCATACTAGGCCTTTGGCGTCTGTATAATTGATTATTGCAATTCAATCCCGTTTGGCCACTCTGCATCCACCTACAGTTACCTAACTCCTCGTGATCAGGTCGGCTCTGCCATGTCTAATATACAAACCGAAATAAATTTTAAAATGTCTTCCATTGTTTACACTATTCATAATCCTTGTTGATGTTTCCTCACTTTTATACCCTGTTCATCTCTCCAATCCAGATAAAGACTACGACCTTCATCTCAAGTTGACTTTGTTGTAACACAATAACTGAAAGAATTTTGAAACCGTCCATCTGCACTAGCTAAATGGAAGAGCCTGCCGCACTTCATTCATTCGCATATCTTCAAGACTATCGACCTTTAAACTTCAAAGTTAACCTTAAGACTTATATGTTCAAGATTTATTATGACCAGAGACTTAGCTGCTGCCCGCGTTTGACCAAGATTCATTTTTTGGACACTTTATAAGCGACAGTTTAACAATATTGATGTCGTGGATAGTAACTGTTTATCCCAGCACCGTATTTACGACTAGAGGTCGACAAAGCCCCGGCCGATGGGTGGCACATTTCAAGGTGCGGAAAAAGTTACATTAAAAATTGTAAATGTAAAAAGTAAATGATAACAAGCCAGTGGAATAAGGAAGAAATGTTTAATCATTGTGTTATACTGCTGTTATTAATTTAAAGTTTAAACTAATTCACTCACTGAGCTAATAGGCATATACTTTGTTATTAATTTTCATTTTTATAATAGAAACAGACTGGCATAGTGCCGGTTTGTCTTCCTACTATGGCGTCTGTTAAAATTTCAGGATTTCAATATGCAATTTCAATTTTAGAAGAGACATGTTTGTATGCACGTATACACATATTGTATCGCATCGTATTTAACAATTTATAGAAATCCTCTCCCAGCCGAGACTATTAAGAGTTGCTTTCAGCGCAATGACCCTGCATGAGGAAAAAACGCCTTGAGAGAGCGAGAGGATGTTCCGTAAATTCTAGACTTGAACTTAGCTTGAACCAAAGTGGGAAGGCCATTCCAATTGGAGAGACCTGTCACAGCAAATGCCCGTCATGCATGCATGTATCAATGGATGCATACGAAGATACGTGTACGTATAACGGTACTCATCACAAAATGCATGCATTGTGCATCTATACTGTCCTGCATTTTCTGCACGTAAAAGCGCACATGAGCGAACATAGGGATCTGTATTTCTGATTGTACGCAGGGATTTCTCATAGGAGTGATTAGAGAGCCAGGCCTGAGACTTCTCATCCTTTAATCACGTGACTATCTGATTGGTGGACAATTACTGCGTAACTGCTGCTTGTAGACCGACGTTATTATAAGTAATTTGGCAGTTGAGTGCCGCCAATTTTCTTTAGGTAGAGAAATAGATGAAAAGTTAATGACTTAAGCCGGATACGAGCATCAGGAAGCTAGATCGAGTCCTGCTATCCCATGACCAGTCCTTCCATTCGCTAGGCGACTGCGCTGTTTAACTTATAGATGTAGGACGTGATGGAAGCCTTGTATGGCTGAGTACAATAAACTTCAACTCCGTTTCTAACTTGTGGTCATCCGGTTGATGGTGTAGCTGGAATCATACTTGTAACCGTACAACGGTACTCGTAATCATATTTACATAATATTTTTAGTCATACTAGACTTATAATCATACTTGCAGTCATATATATATAATATATATATACTTGCAATCATACTGTTGGTTTGAAATCAATAAACGATCATTAGCCTATGTAAATATGTCAGCGTATGGTAATAGTTCGGGTACAAAATCAACGCTTTTAGGCGAGTGTGCGTTTCTTTATGTATTTCTGTATATTTGCACGTATGTGTGTGTGTGTTTTTGTGCAGAATGCATTTGTTTCAATACTATTCAATTCAATAAAATTATTTATGCATTATTATATACATGTAACTATCGGAACATATTCGGGGATTTCTCAAATGCCACGCTGGTGCTGTGTTCTAAAGCAAAGCAAGCTATCTACATAGAATAATATTTTTGCGACTTCTGCCAACATAATAATTGACTAAGGTTGAAAGGCATCAACTCAGACAAATAAAACCATAGACAGAAGGAAGACAACCGGATATTGGACATAAGACGCTACAAAAATTAAAGATATAGACTGTCCGCTTGCGTTACGTAAGATGAAGCGAGGCGGATTGATTGGGCACTTTCTCACGCAACTGGTAAACACTTCACCCAGCACTTTGTTGGGTGTTTTTCAGAAGTCTGTGAGCGCCTGGGATTAAAGTACCCATGGAACAACTGGCATGGGATAAAAGTACGCATGCAGCAACTGCATGCCTCGCTGTTCTGCGCATCATCTGCGTCGTGTTTATTTTGATTTTCTTTGTATATGTATATATATATATATACATATATATACATATATATATATATACATACATATACATATAACAATTTAAGCTTGTCCGTCACCTGTCAATTCGCTGTTGTTGGCAAATCACTTGCCAAGACCCGCTGCTTTACTTTGGCCATTGAATGACTGTTTTGTTTCTTGAAATGCAGCGAATTAGGTCGAGGCGCCTCAATTTCAAATGCACTGTCTGCTCGCAAAGCATGCGTCGAGTGCTTTAAAGAATTAGCATCTTTTCATCATCATCGTCATCACCATCATCGTCGACGTCGTCATCATTATCATCATCATCGTCAACTTCATCATCATCATCATTACTATCATCATCGTTGATTCATCATCAATCATCAACTTCTGATTCATTACTATAGTAATGCCCGTTTTATTTTTCACCATTCTATAGATCTGCGCAACATTCGCTTATTGGTTAACTTTGCTATCATTGATGAGGCTCCAAAGGCCATTAAAACAAGTAAGCAAATTAAGCATGTAGATTGAAGCCAACAAATATATAGGCAGAGGCGTGCAGTATCTGGGGTTTTTGCGCCCGGGGACCAACGGCAGGATTGGCGCCCCTTTTCGAATTTATTTTTATTGCTACGCCTCTGCATATAGGCCAACATCATAATCATTGATCACTGAGCCTATAATCGTCGTCATCGATGATTTGCATCAAAGTGTAGGCCTGTACACAAACCATTGATTCACTGTCAACAACTGTATCATCAGTCACAGATTCATCATCGAATAATAATCGCCAGTGAAAGTCGCCAACATCTGATCGAATTCATTGGCCTCAGTCGGTGCACAGCCATTTCCAGGAACTGCTGTCCGTGCGCTTTGTGAATTGTCGTAGAAATCTACCATTAATGCGAACTATGATCGTAAATCTTACTGCGTCGAGTGCGATTATTAGTTTCGTTTACAACTGCGCCTAACGTCACTCGTTATTGCGCCACTAAATCTCTGTATCTCGATGAAAAGTAGTCCGGCTGCGAAATGATATCTGGGCTTTCTTCTGCCGACCGATTTACCGATCGCAATGGCCGCCAGATAGGCAACTGCGCAGTTAGGACGAGTAAACGACACGGTGCACAATAAGATGTATATCAGGAATCATGGAAACTGATGCGTGCGCCCCAAAAAACCTTTGCTCTGCAATTGAGTCGAATAGATTATGCGGAGAAACAAATTGTAACCTTTAGCCCGATATTAAAGTTATCGCCTAACCCTGCAGGAATCGTGATTAATGTTCTTGTATAACAGAAACAAATGGCAAGAAACCGAAACCTTGACCCATAGCCCTACTCAATACCGTCTCTAATCCAGTTCACAGCACGAACTATAAAATGGACTCAAATCCCAATGCCTTCTCCTCTTTAATGGACACGCACCCATAGACCTATAAACTATAATGTGCATATATATATATATATGCATATTAATGATGCGTGTACTCTATGATGCAGGCATTATATATATGCATATTTTATAGTTTATTTTTACTTTTATTATCAGATACATTATATATATATATATATATATATATATATATAACGTACACCGTGTCCGGAAAATAAAGAAACCCCATAATGATCACACTGCAGGGGCGTCAATCCCTCTGAGTGATGGAGGCAACCCTCTGTCCCAAGTGTCAGGAAGCAAGAAATTCCCCCTAAGACTAGAAAAACATCCCCTCTGTCTGAAATTGGAGGCATTTGCCTCCGGATCTCCTAACTGGACGCTCCTGATGATCATATGAAAAAGATAGTAAATATTCGTTGATTTTCAAAATACCAAAACCTTTTAATCCTGACATATTTGTCTAGTGATGCATAAAACATGATAGCTCTCGTCAAGGCTATCATCCAGTAATGACGTCAAAATGAATGATGTCAACAACTTTCAAATATTAAGGACGACCAAAAATTGACCTACATAATTCTCAACTGTTTTTAAATGCTGTCGATAAACCCAAATAAATTTAGTTAACATTTATTCTTGTATTTGATCATATTAGACTATATATATATATATATACATATATATATACATGCTTCAAGACGCGTGTGCCATTGATCAATATCCTATTAGCACCATCACGAGCATTAGTGACCAACTGATCAAATTCCTCTCAGGCATCAACGATTCGCAAACGGAGTTCTTCAATGTCTATGATTTTGTCCTGTGAACTTTCTCTCGCATTATCCCCCAAATCTTGTAATCAACCGGATTTAAGTCCGGGCTGTTTGGCTGCCAAATATTGAGGGTTTAAGATCAGGAGTCTCCATGGTCAGTATTTCAACCGTGTCACGAGCTCGGTGAGCTGGAGCCCCATTTTACTGAAATGTGTAGTAATCCCAAAATTCTCGGATATCATATCACACAAGTTTCGTACAGTAAAAACAATCTGTGTAATAAACACTGTTTATTCTCACTCTTAGTCCATGAACTGGACTTGCGTAGTTCCAAGAGCCGAAACACCAACCGAAACCGACAACATGAATTTTGATGCAAATGACGTCGTTTTGACGTCAGTATTAGATGACACTAACTGACGTCAGTATTAAATGACACTAACTGACGTCAGTATTAGATGACACCAACTGACATCAGTATTATATGACACTGACACTATCATAATGCCGTATTAGATACATTTGTCAGGATTAAAACGGTTTTTAAATTTTAAGAATCGACGAATATTTACTATTTATTTTTCTATTATCATTGAGGGAGTCCCTATATTTCCGGACAAAGTGTATATATATATACGGTTTATATATATATATATATATATATATATATATATATATATATAAACCGTGATCCTATATTCTGTGCCATTTTCTCCTTTCAGCTTTCTTTGTTTATGATTCTGCAACGCGTGGCAATCGATTTCAATGAATAACATTCTCGCTAGCTGATCACGTGACTAGAACGAGGTCTATGAAATGAGTCGACAGTTATGCTAGGCCCAATTCAAATAGGTGACCTCGTTTTCGGTCCGACCTAAGGCGTAATTCGGTCTACCGTTTGTATGGAGTTCATTTCAAATATAATTATATATATATATATATATATAAATTATGTTATAGACCTATGTATAATATATATTTATAGGCCGTTAGGCCCTAAGCGCATTTCTAAGGAATGACTCTTAATCGAACAGATTGACCGAGTACTTGGACCGACATTGCACATTGATTTTTAATTTGGTTCCGTGAATATTTATCCTCTTACTTTGAACTGGCTACACTCGAGTGCATCAACGGTTTAGACCCTTACATATATTTAGGTCAGCATGCGTCGTGTAACACGTCTCGACGCTCAACAAATAGTTTGTGTATATCTAGGCCAATTTTTCCATTTTTTTAACGTATGTGTGTATGTGACCGTATTAAGCAACTTATCAATTTCAGTATTCAGGCATATGTGCTGGTATCCAAATACATGTAATATGTATGTATATCTATTCAGGATGCGTATATATCAATATATAATATATGTATATATATATATATATATATATAATCAATCATTTTTTGTTCTCAGAAAATAAATAACAGGTGGTTAATCAGAATATTCATTATTGATCACAACATGACCTAATATTTAATAACTATTGGAGGAGACAATTTGATACCCTAAATGGACAGTAGTCCCACTAAATAATGGATACCCGGATACAATGTAAGCAGAGGGATGATGGAGTAATGTCTGCTCATCCGGTGACGTCATGAAGGAAGAAACTAGACTAACTGGCTCATGTAACCAATTATGCTAAAACAATGATGCATCACGTGTAATCAAAGAGGTATCATTTCGTTGAGGCCAACGTCTCCTGTTGATACACCGTTCCAACCGTAATAACCAGTAAACGTTCGCATGATTAATAGATCTCGTTTGTACTACTTGCTTCTACATAATATCATATTAGGAACTACTAGCTAAGAGTAGCGGTATTGTTGAGACTGTTAGACTCTATATTCAGTAATTAAATTTCTCATCTAGAGGTGCCAGATCTCCACATATTTACACATATTAAACCTAAGCCTAAGTCAGGCAAAGTGGCAAATCTGTAACAGATATAGTCGCTTTTTGTTATTCGGATAAGCATAAAATGTGTGAAACAAGGTGTGTATGGTTGAGTTTTGAGAGAAAACATGTATTTAGGAATTTTAGATGGCGGATCTCATGGTTGAGATGGTGGACCTCAAATCCGGGGTTCCAGATCTCAGATCCGGCTGAATTTAACCACTGAAAGTTATATTTACCCTTTTATATGTACCATTATTATACCTACCTTTTACATTAAGCTGGCTTACACCGATACTTTACACCGTGACCTTGTTTACTTAGGTGACCCTAACCAGCCTGGCCCCTAATTTGGTTTCCTGAGTAACCTTCAACTGATTGCCATCTCAATTTCTTGTTGCTTACAATTTTATAAAAATTTGTATATTCTGCTGATTGATTGTTTCATTGTTAAATTGTTTCACAGTGCTATGTATGATAGGGGTCCGTCCACATATTACGTACACAGTGAGGGGAGGGGTTTAAAATGTCGGCCATTTTGTGTACGGGTCATATGGGGGAAGGGGCGTCCAGAAAGTATGTACGTACGCAAATATAATTGTCTAACTATGGCGTCCACAATACAGAATATAAAAATGAGAACTGTAAACCTAATCACAGACTATATTCCTGCTTAATCAATTTTATGTAGCACTAAAACGGTCTCAAATGCCAGTGTTGTTGGTGTTTTAATTCTTCATAACTGTTACCAAATTTAAGCTGTTAAATATGATGCTTAGCAAAACTAAATACCCTGTGGTAAAATCAATGTCTTATAGATATTTTTAGCTATTTAACCTTTTCGATGGGGGGGGGGGGCGGTAGAGTTCAAATGTACGTACGCATGGGGTAGGGGGTCGACGAAATGTACGCGTTGCAATAGGGGGAGAGGGGGTCCTAAAATCCGATTTCTTTGCATACATAATATGTGGATGGGCCCTAACTATATATATTACAGTAAGAATGTTACTCACTCTAGTGCTATATAAATCTAAATATGCCAGTGGTTCCCAACCTTTATTGACATAGGGCCACTTATTTAGTTGTAGGAAATGATGGGCCACAAGGTCAAAAATAATCATTTTGAATTTTAACAGATTTTAATTTTGGAATAGAATCAAATTACACATGGATAATTGCATTTGATGTTACTTACAGCAAAATATAATAACTAGGTTATAGTAGAAAATAATTATTTTGTCAAATATTCATTTTTTTGCACAGATTTTTGTATGCATCTTTGGTAGTTTGAGGGCCATTTTTTGGGGCTGGCAGGACACTTTTGGACCGCAGGTCACAAGTTGGGAATCGCTGAAATATGCGATAATGGTATTACAATAAATAATATACTTATCTATTTGGCAGCATCTGAGATGTAAAAATATTTGACATACCTTGATGGTTTACACTTTACATCATGAATAGGTATATGTATGTATCAACAAATGCATGTATGGGTGTGTGTATATGCAAGAATATGTATGAAATAATTAATATAGCGCCTGTTCCTACCTCTCAATGATGCCAAAACAATGCATGAGTGTCCATCTGACCTGATCCGTGCAATGCCTTTAATTAAGGCCAGTTGAAAATTGTGTTAAGTTTAATGTAACTATATATACTTAAACGCGCTCGTGTGTTAAATTAGGCCTACTTTTATTATAATTAGTGGGCCGGTGGGTATTTAGTTTATGCTCAATCAAAACACCTACACCACCCACATACACTCAGATCAGAGACTTAATTATTCACATTCTATAGGTACACAATTATTGGTGACGTGGTTCGAAATGACCTATGATGTCTTGGGGTCACTTAGTGCCTTGGCTCTGAAAAGAGCAACAGGCTTCTGGGCGACGCAGCAGAGCGATCGTAATTTCAATCTTCGTCCCTATAAATTATATAATGATATGAATATACATATGCATATATATATATGAATATATACATATATTCATATGAATATATACATATATTCATATGCTTACATATACTGCTGAGGTCCGCAGCTTGTGGGCCAACATGCGAGGTATTATCTCTCCTGAGAAATTGCTACTTCCCACCACTATTCACATCATTGGCAATGCACTAGAAATTTGAACCTGAATAACATACATCTATATTTATATTTGTAAATCGATCATTCGCTATGCACTAGTAACTCGGATAAATAAATATATACATATATATATTATATATATACCCAATTTTATTGAAGACCACGTTGAGTTTGTGAGCTTCCTTGCCACACTGGCAACAAGGTACGAGTTTATTACTTTACTAGAATGTTACATTTTACATGTATGTAGTTTTACTGAAAGGCAATAACACAATAATGTTGACGTTACATCTTATGTACTTAAAGACTAGAGCCACTCGTTAAAGATTTGGAAGGATTGTAATTATGTGAATATGCCATTCGGTTTTGATTAAATTGAAGGTCTGTAACAAATTAAAGACTATATTTGCACATCGTATAATTCTATAATAGGCCTACTAGTTGTTAACCCGATAAGAATCACGGGTCGGATAATATTTTAGCTCACGATTCAACTGCAACTGGCACTGTTCGTTCTAGATGTTAACCTGTGAATAATCACGGTCATACTTGATTTTAACGTTGCTGACACTTTGACGCAGAGCTAAAATAGACCTACACATTAATTAAACGAAAGGTCGACGAACTGTGCATCACCTACACTGCAAGTTCGCAGCGGTCAATATTAAAATACGCAAAAAATACACATTACCCATTAAGCTTCCGGGGGAAGGATGTTAGGAAGAAGAGCTTAGCCAAAAGAAGAAAGAGCAGGTCAACGAAAACAAAGACCAAACAGACAAGACAAGGAAACAAGAATAAGAACACATCCAAAATGACGAGTTACAGAACCAAAAGACAAGACCAAGAAACAAGAGCGGGAACAGGAAATCGAGACCAACGGGCGAGGAGGCGGTGGAGGGATAGAACGAAGCCGGAAACTAGAAGCGTAAATAAGAACGGCGTGCTAAAACGATGAAGAGACTGGAGAGGAATCAGATTGTTCATCCATACACGCACTCACGCGTACACACACATACACGCAAACACATACACACGCACGCACATACACACACGTTGATCGAACGGTCAGTGACCCAAGCTGTCGGTCGGTCGGCTATTGACAGATGGATGCTAAAGTTCCAATCCAGATCACTCCCTCTAGGGTTAAGCTTCTTTTGTTTCCAGTCCACCTCAATTTCAAGTCGACTCCTTCACATACCCACTCTCATATACCTTTGCCAGCGAAATAGCTCTCATAAACATATGCGTGCTTTAATTAAATCGAATCTTGTGATTCTTTCCGTGTGTTTAAGTTTATGTAAATAAGATTGCTTTGCTGCTTGTCTTCGAGAGTGTCAGTCGGTCTCCGTCTGTCTGAATATGTTACTTCGTTTGTGCGTCCGTTAGTCTCCGTGTGTGTGCTTGTCTGTCGGTCTGTGAGTCTTTGTTTGTTTCAATGTGTCACTCTTAAGTGTCTGTTAGTCTTTCTACGTGTCGGCCCGTTTATGGCATTTTGTATCAGTCTACCTGTATGTCTGTCTGTCATGAACTGTCTTTATCTGTATTTATCGTATATAGTTGTGTTTGTCTATCCATCAGCCTCTGTGTGCTGTTGTGTGCATCTATTTGTGTGTCTAAGTCTCCATGTCTGTCTGTGTTTCTGACCGTGACTAGCAGCAGTTATCTAATAATTATTGACGTATCCTTCCGCACTGCTAATGACTTCTTCACTTCTCAGCCTGATAACACGCATGCGCACATAAACACTCGCAGATATACGTAATTACGTATGCATACGTTTATATGCCTGAGCGTTACATCCGTTTGCGTAATTGCAGTATATACTAGTGTATATATTATTATTCCGTTCATACTTAAACTTATAGTTCACTTGCGTGTTGAATTTAGAGGCATAGCAACGAAACAAATGAGGGGGGGGGGTAGTATTTGGAATTTCTATTGGACTTGGTAGTGCTTGTCAACACTTTTAGGTCTTAACTAACAGCAATCCATTTTATTCGGGAAGTTTGAACCCGTAAATCCCTACATAGTACATACGCCAATGTTTAGTGATTGCTTGTATATAGATTGGGAAACGTGTCTTGGCCCATACATGTAGTTTCTACATAATTTTATGGGAAATATGTTTATGGCTTCATTGAAATGGACTATTAGATTGTTTTCTTACAAAGATGTCTCAGTGCTGTGACTTATTTGTACATACAGGCATACTTAGGCTAATTATATATAATTAAGAAGTTAAGTATAAATGCGCTTCTATTTGTGCACTGTTCTATTTTTGCTGCCTCAAAAGTATTTATTCCATTGTTTTAATTGTTATTGTTGTTATCATTGTTACTATAATTACTATTATCACTAATATTATTAATATTTTTTATTATCATTATTATTATTATTATTATTATTATTATTATTGGCAGTAGTTGTAGTGAAAATGGAAGTAGCAGTAGTAATAGTTTGATGATGGTGGTGGAAGCAGTTGTAGTAATGGAAGTGGAAGTTGTAGTACAAAGTTGGCAGTAGTAGCAGTGGAAGTTGTTATTCTTGTAGCAGTAGTAGGAGTATAGTCTTCCTATTGTTAATCCATTATTATCTATATCAAAATATGTACAGCCTAAGTCTGCAATTGGATATTTATATTGCCTTTATAGTAAGCATTATAACTATTCAATATAAATGCATATATTTATTCATGTACCTAGGCCAATATCAATTAGACTATGTTATTATTGCAGACTTTATTGCAGGTGAGAAAATGTCCTCAAAGTGAGTTCTTCACTTTGAAATGATATACGGAATACATGAAGTCTTATCGAGATTAAATGTGTGGACTTAATTAAATATCATATTGTAAATGCTTCGCCTGATTTCAGAAATTGGTTTTACAGTAAGAAAATGTAATAGTGTGGTGTGACATGGTAAGCTCACGTTACGCTATGGGATAGATGCATTGTTGTGCAGTAATGTATATATGTATAGTTGGTAGGTTATAGTAATGGTACTTTTTTTCCCAAAACGCGACATAGAAATATGTTTATCGACAAAAATCGTATTGTAAGTTAAGCAAGGTAAAGTATTTTAAGTAAGTGGTAAGGTAGAAAGAACATTACAGGAAAATGTGTTATTCAGTACAAGACTTACTTTAATGTTTGTGATGCTTATCATATAATATCGCATATGATGATATGCCTGCAAATATATAAACGTTTTACCATTATTTAATACATGTTTACAACAGTGGGACCTGTAAACGGTGCAGTATGACCGTTGCCAGGCTTATGTGCCTGGAGCTTTATGTCAACACCTTAAGTTGTGTGAAGCGTGGCTTCAAGGATACAGAGGCTTTTATGTTTACAATCAGAGATGCACTACTTCTATATTCAGGACAAAAACTGTCCCGGTTGTAGGCACAACCTGAGCCAGATAACACACTGCAGATAAGGTTCTGTATGTTTTAATGCATATTATACATACTTATATATACATATATTGTGTAATATCTATAATATTTATAAATAGCATGATCAACAACATGTCGAGTGTGTACACAGACCTTTCGATATAATTAAGTGATCGGTTTTCCTGTTTTTGGTGACCGCTGTAAGAAGAGTAGAGTTACCCTTCAATCGAAAATATTTACCAGACCCATGCAGGAAGTATAAATGTGTGTATGTGTTGTGTGTGTGTGTATGTTATGTGTGTAGGTGTGTATGTTGGGGTGTATTCATGTATTCATGTGTTCTGTGTAGGTGTTTGTGTGGTGTGTGTGTGTGTGCGTAAATGTGCGTGTGTAATTGTATGTGGTGTGTGCGTATGGGTGTATGGGGTGTGGTGTATTTGTAGTTTGTGTGATTGCGTGTACGTGGTGTGTGTTGCGCTTGTTCCATCGTGTGTAAATATGCTTTACCTGTGCATGGAATGCAAATGTAAGCTGTTCATTTTAATGCGCGCTATTCTCAAAAGTGTGGCCCATAATGTCTGCACCTGAAAGCAGCTGTCACGTGTGCGTCATGCGGAAGCCACCATGCGTAGCTTTTCACCTTTCTAGACTTGATCACCTCTGTAGACTATAGAATGAACACTAGCAAGAACACTAAGCAGACTGAAACACTATGATTGAATGAGCAATCCGTACATAAATGCTTACATATCGATGCCGGTGGCCTAATGCTTTGGTAGTAATTTATGGAAGATAACGACTGTATTCTGAGAGCACTGGGGTAATCAGCCTGATGACTGGGGCCATACGCAAAACTATTTTAAGAGGCCGAAAAGAACATAGGGGCAGAAATCCTCCAGTGATGGATGTACGGAATGCTTTGGATCTATTAAGCATTGCAGGTAAATATGTGGTGATTCAACACAGATTACACGCTAAACGTCTTCTGAACCACTTGAAACCAGGTGTACGTTCAACGGCATCATAAATTATTTCATTTTTTGTGTACAATATGTGCACGTTGTCAAAACAAGAGATTACTGGAGCTTATATTATATACATATAAGAATATATATATATATATATATATATATATATATATATTTATATATATATATATATATAACCAATATTGTTCAGAGATAATTAATTCCTTGTTGGACATACCTATTCTGTTACACTTTCATTGCTATTGATTTCATTTGGTAACAATAAAAGCATCGTTATCGTTACATATGTATAGGCTATATATATACCGTGTTATGATATCATAGAGATATATAAATATATTGGTTTGCATATTTAAGCGTTCAAATAGTCATTATACATTCGTGCATATGTGTGTCGACAAAAGTACAGATCCTGTTTTAAGACCTAGCCTCGTAACTGTCATTAGCCTCCTACTCCTCTCCTTCTCCTCCTCTTCTTCTTTTCCCAGTCTTGGCGCTGGCGCCATCCGAACACGTCAGTTCAGGAATTATGTCTAGTCCGTTGTATTTTAACTTCCTTCACTATAGCTTTGGCTCTCTGTCTGTCTGTCTGTCTGTCTGACCCTCCCTCTCTCCCTCCCTCCCTCTGTCTCCCTTCCTCCCTCCCTCTGTCTCCCTCCCTCCGTCTCTCTCTCTCTCTCTCTCTCTCTCTCTCGCGTGCATCTTTGGTGTGCAACTGTGCATGATTGGATCCGGAGTTTAATGACATCTTCTCACAACAAAGGCCATTGACGTCCACAATAAATTACTCCGAGCGAGAGACAGTTCGAACAGTTTTTCTATTACGTGGGCGCGTGTGTTGCAATACGCTCGTTATATGCACAGCTCACGAGCCGAAGGCCGTTTGTTATGCAAGCTCCAATGTAGGTCGGTACACCTTGGCCCTCGACATCATCGATTAAAAGCGAATAATTACGTACACAGGAAGGCGTGGCCTACGGCGCGTAACCAACGTCGGACACGCGCAATACATTAACTCTATCGTTCTGATCGTTTTCTGGAGCAGGTCACAATAACCACGATTCGAAGTTGATCATGTTTTTCATGCGGTTAATATTTGAGCAATGCTAGCATGGGGCTTTCTGTGCTAAACAAGCGGGGGGCTTAATTTTCCGATCTCATATAAGATTATAGATACCATGTGCTTAATTATTGATAGATTTGACAGGGTTCAGGTCAAGCGCCTTATCAGCTACATACGCACAAAGGTATGTAGTGGGCGTTGTGCCTAATCGTAATCAACAAACGTCTAAAGTGCCACTCGAAAGCACTCGAAAGTCAAGCGCAGGGCACCAACTTATTCAGGAACGCCATGGGTTTTGTGGGTTCTTTTGGCTTTGCCCAGGCATGTGTGGCTATGTGCTCGAAAAAGTATCCCTATTTGTTTTTGTCCAGGGGCCTACTCATCTAAAGCTTCGTGGTCGTTTTCTACACCCCTTCATCAGCGTTAAAGTACTCCCAGCGTCATCAGTCACTTTTCAGTCATCAGAGGAAATGTCCTGGAGCCAAAAGATTTGTCAGCTGATCCGCAAACATTGCATCATCAATTCTACATCTGGGCTGACATCATTTGTCAATTTAACACCTAAAGATTTAAGCCTCGCGTAAGTGATAATAGGTGTATACGGATAATTTGCTACCTGCCAACATATCATAAGGTCGTCTCCATGGCAACTGTAACCAGGCAGCAATTAATTGTTCACCTCCACAGATAAATAAATACTTGCTCATCGCATGCATAATCGTCTGGATCTTGATGACATGCATTGTTTATTATCTAGGTGTCTTGTTTTTGTTGTCTTTTTGTGCCTCCATTTTCGTCCAATTTAACCAGTTGTCTTTGATTTTGTCTTTATAATCCAAGTTTAGTGAATTAACCAGAGGTTATGACTAATAATGCATTTGTTTATTTTTAAAACTTACAACCACAATTGGATAACCATTTTATTAGTTAATATCACAAGCACGAGAATATGAACAACAAAAATACTTGGAACCGTCAAAAAAATCATCTTGCTCCTCAATATGTATACTATTGATATCACATCTGCAGGTTTAAAAGTTCAACAAGTCTCATTCCATCAAAATATGTACAAATATGTACCAGACCAGTTTGTACAAACATTCATATTTAAGTCTATCTAAACAGATTATGTACAATTGTGCATTGAGAGCATTGGTCCATAAATTATTAGAATGAATAAACAAAAAGCATAATGTACAGTAGATGTATAGCTTAAATGTTATCAACACACTTTTACGGATACATTGAAGTCCGAAGCTGTGTAACACAGTCAACCAACTACCGGATTAAAGCCACGGGATTTTATCCGGAATTAATGCAAACGATGCTAAATGGCTAGACTCCACGGATCATCCTGGCAGACATCTTGAACGATGGCAATACATAAATGCAAAAGATCAAACACTATGCAAGATCAAAAGATTTTTAGAGATGACCAACAGTCTTTTACAACGGACAGAATGTCCAAACATATCCTTCACCACAACACCTCCAGAAACAACCATAGATCTTTACAAACACAAAACAGTAAATTGATCATTACCTTATTCAACCAGATCTGTTACATCTGCATTATCTCAATTCAAGTATACATATTAGATCTATAATAGGATTATAAATGAACAATCATTCCCCAAATCTTGATTCAGGAAGCAAGTTGTGTACCTTGTTTCAACTATTATGCACCCAACAACAACTGTCCTTAATAATTGATTCCATCAGATTTGTATGTATACTATGTGTATACTATTAGAATGCTGCAGTCTGAGAACAATCGATCACGTGGCAATTCGTGAGACAAATACAAACAGCAAGAGTCAGCCAAAAATATTCGGAACTTCAAATCCAAAGTAGGTTTCGAACCAGTCATTTACCAGAAGTTCTGTAACTTCAGGTGTTGAATAATCCTCGAACATGTCTGGTTCTACGGTACCACCAAATGTGGTCGGTCTCGAAGATTCAATGACAAACAGTTCAAGACAAGATTTTGGATATTCGAACTCTGTTGACTTGTCCACTAAGCCAAAGTTATGTTCGGTCAGCGGTTGACCCGGTAAGAATCGGGCGTCGATGTTAGATCCACCAAATGCAGTGATTGACTGTAACGCTTCCTCTAACACTGGAGTTGTACATTCTCCAGATGGGTAGAGGCTCTCTGGGGTTGCAGGACTTCCCAGAGGACTGGCGACCTCTGTGGACCCCACTGAACCTTTGTCGCTGCTGTAATCAAATTCCATGTCGAAATTCGACGATGTACTGTCCAGGCGTGATGCTTGTAGACGTGAAGACTTCGCCGACTCGTTTGTTGACCTTTTCGGCTTCCGCTTGAACACCGACTTCCGGCGCACGGATATACAGTCTGAGAAAGTAGTTCCGCGTCGTCTCGATGGTCTGTCCTCGACTGCGTGACGCGTATTCGAACCCGCACCCTTGTGGCAGAGTCCTTCGACAAACTGCTTTCTCCTCGGGCGGTACTTGTAGTCGGGAAACTCACGACAGTGAAACATCCTCAGACGTTCCGCTTCCTCCACGAAGGGATGGCGCTCGGTCTCGGCCAATGTCATCCACACGCGGCCCAGTCGCTTGCTGATTTCGGCGTTGTGCATCCCTGGGTCCGTCTCGGCCAGCCTTCGACGTTGGATCTGCGACCAGACCATGAAGGCATTCATGGGACGTTTGACGCGGTCGGCCGGCTTGGACTTTGTCGCGTCCGTGTAAGGAGTGGCCGAATCGGGACTGACCGATGGAAATCCGTACTCCTCAACGGGACCCTTCAACCACGTCCGCCTCAATTCAACGTTCTTCTTCAACAACATTATTAGACGCAATTGCAAACAGCGCCTTTATATTCTATTATTTTCTCTGTTCAGTTCTATCATTCGTCCAAAGTCTCGTATCGGTCCTTCAACGTTCGCGCCGTTGCTAGATAAACGTCGTTTGTGTATCGTCCAAAGTGTTCGCATTTTATATAGCGCTGGAAACGCGAAAACTGGGCGACAACAACAACATTCATCGTGGCTCGAAACGGTTTCAGGGAAATTATGAAACTCGTTCAGAGCCCGCTTCGCCAACCACGCCGTGTTTATGTTTTCAGCGCAACGGGCTTGACGTCACCTTCGACCAATCGCCGTCCTTTCGTAATTAGCATAGCCACGCCTACAGCCGCACCTGGATAAGCGTACATGGTGCAGTAACAGTGCGCTGTAGGGAGGTGACGGTCCAGTTAATTGGAGTTAGAAATAAACACTGATAACTGCTACCAGTGGACCATGAGAACTAATATAAATAGCTGGGTTTTGACAGATCAACAGTCATGCGCCAAATATCGCAGATGAATAGTAGCCTCTTACCCTCTGGTTACCGGACCCAGGCCTCCATCGGACTACTCTTCGTACAACCCCTATGACTTGACTCAGCACTCGTGAATAAAATGATGTCTATGCTTGACTTTTGAGTGGTGTTTTAGAAATTTAGATATTAAGAGTAAAACCTTGTGGAATCTATTGCTCAGAATTTGGCTATAGATAGATCGAAGTTCACTCTATGTTTGGTTTGTCTAATATTAAGATGCCTGATGCTATTGCAGGGCTTGTGGAGCTCTATGTTACCTTATTTCATTTGCATCGAAATCGCAGTATATATAAACTTGCTGCGATCAGAAAGTAGCGCGTTTGAAACTTTAGGTTTCATATTTGCTTAAAATTACAGGTTGCAAAGATTCCATGCAGTGCGGTAAGCCAGTTTCAGTCACGCAGACCCAGAACGACTGCGACCTTGGCGGAATGACGGACAGCCCAGGTTCGTCGAACTGATTGACACAATTTGCGCTTCACGGCCAAGGCGTTGATATTATCGAAAATTACGTCGCACTTTCGAACGAGTTGACCCCCTCGGCAAATACCAGATACCCTACCGCAAAGAGGGATCTGGCGAAAATCGCGGTTATTCGGCACGCGGTGCTATACTTGGCAGCGGCTGTGTTGAAGCGGGTCGCAACCGTTAGCTGTCTGGGTGGCCAGCGGCTGAATGACGCATGCGTTCTAAGAAAAGCCGAAGAGCGATTATAAACCCTCTACATCGGAACGACGTTTCTGCGTAAGACCGCGCAGCTCGATAAAACACAATTTATGCAAATGGGTGCATCCTTTTGGGTATAAGGTTGGACCTGGACTGTACGATATTATATGACTGCGATGACACGTCCGCCATTTTCACAATTAAGTATGCAGTTTCTGCGGAACGCAGCGCACCCTGGCGGCGTGATGGTCGAGGTCGCACGAGCAATAAATGTAAAAAAATGCCGAACCATTTAATGGTCGGCGCAGTTTTATTACCCGAAACAATGTTATTAATAGTCGATTCTAATTAGACGTCGGTTATTCGGAAGAACAATTCGGGGCGTATAATTAATCGCAACATTCATCAGTCTTCTAGCGGAAATTCAGTCGGGGCACGCTTGCCCATATTGGCCTAGTCAGTAGTCTGAAACCTGAAGAAGGATTTCCATTTGCGGGGTTGTTGGGTGAGTGAGTGAGTAGGCAGGTGGGTGACTAATGCCTTCAGTTTTAGGAAGCTCAAGTGCTTCGGTACATTAAGTACGGTCGTGAATTGTGTTGTATGAGCGGGGCGATAGGTACATGCCGAATGGATCGAATCATATTAAGAGACCCCCCAGTTCAGTTGCCTTTGGTATCGGGACACTTAGAATTCATGACAGTTGTTAGGTACATTTCTGTTTGTGACCGAACCTAAAACTTTCTACGTATTATTAAAACTGTTCTTGGTGAACGAGCTATTAAGTGGTTGGACCAAGCTTTGGATTTCTCTCTTTGTGATTTTGTCCTGATTGACTTAACCACTTATGACGTAATTATCCTTCTCTACTTGAGACTCATCTGTTGAAAATTGCTTATCCAATGACTGTCTCCTATGCGGGTGTTGACCAACGACGGTGTTGACCTGAAAATACGAAGACGACAGTTACCTTGTGCTTTAGTCAATAGACACTCGTTTTAGAAGTTGCTTGTTAAATATTATAGGCCTATAGTAATTAAGGGGAAATGTGTATTCTTGGTAGGCCCAAATTTGCGATTATAACTTTTAGTTGTTATTTGGAATTGTGTAGCTCGACATTAGTGGTCCCTTGGTGGTTCTTTTATCACGCATCCCTCCAGCGAGACGAAAATATGGCCGTCCCGTATTATCGAATATATATATATATATATATATCATATATATCCGTATATATTACTATATATATTATATTATATGAGCTGCCAGAATCCTTTTTTAGTCTCTCTGCTCCATCGACAGCATTCTAAGTGCGAAAATTCGTCGTCGATTGCATCATCTCCCAGCGTCCTTGCGCCGGACAACGTGTCAGTCAATATTTTGTCCTTGAGTTTGTCTGCACGGCTTCGATACTTTTTTTATCCTAGTCGTGTTATAAAATTTACAGATCTAATAAAATTTATTGCCATCAGAAATGATCAGATCCGCTGAAGTAGAATGTTGCATGCGCATTGACACGCGCGCGCACCTCCACGCACACATGGGCCTATCTGCTCACACATACATACACACAAGCACAGACAGGCAGGCAGACAGACAGAGATTTAGAGTGATAGAGATAGACAGTCAATACCTAGCGTACTGCGTTCGCGCATATGCGGGTCTTTGTATATTATACGCATACATGTATACACTGGCAGTGTGTTGGTGTAGTACAGATGTGTAATAAAGCCAGCCTCTGGGACATTTCCGGCCCTGAGACGATGTTTTTCTGGCCCGTTGAACCTTGCCTAATGACTGATGTCATACTCGTGACTGATAATGAAGATGAAAATTGTTATTTTATAGACCTTGCTTGCATGGGTGTTTGTATGCTAACATTGCACCATCTTAAGATTAGTATAATAAACTGATCCTGAAGATGGGCTCCTCCCAGACCTCCACCCAGAACCTTACCACTACCACCATAAAAATTCCCCACTTTGCTTGCTCAACCTTGGCAACATGTCCCGTCATTTGCTGGGAAACATTTTCACTGCTCCACTGTAATTATATTAAAAAAGCTTGATACGAAATGACATCCCTGGTATAAGACGATGCGCAGAAGACGTCCAGGGACCAAATGATTTATGCAAACTTTTAAATTGGTTTTGGTCCAAGTTAATTTCTATTTATGTCTCTCTCTATGTCTGTGTCTGTTTGTCTGTCTTATGTCTCTTTATCTATGCTTGCTTGTCTGCTTCGCGACCTGTGCATTTATCCTGGATGTTTATAAACAATTTACGTGCACTGGATAGGTGAATAGCTAAATAGCATCACTTCAGGCTCAACTCCGTCACTGTTTGGACTTTGACAGCGCCAGTCCCAAACCTGGAGAAGGGAGGAGGGCGACACCAAATCACCTTCGATATGCAACGATGTGGTAAAGAAATCAACAACAGCGACTTCAGGCTCAGTGTTAGAACTATCATCTAGTCGGTTCTCCGCCATATATCATCTAGTAGGATCTACACTATATATCGTCTTGGTTAATCTTTTCTGATATATATCGTGTCACTTATCTGGATACCTAGCCAATCTATAGGTATAAGGAATTGCCTTACAGACAATTAGCTAAGCCACGATATCAGCCAGACGAAGTATCTACCGACAGGAAATTATGGGTGAACTTAGCAACTCGCACGAGAGGTATAAAATGTAATGAAATAAATTGTTTTATAAACACGTAAACGATAACTCTAATAATAATCAAAAGACTTTAGAAATGAACATTAAACTTAATCTGCACAGCGTGTTTAGACGACATAGCATACAAGCTTTAAGAGTTCTTCCACTTATACACGATCACGCTGATAATGAGTTCATATATATAAAGTTGATAATCAATTACTCAGTTTGAGATTTCAGAATAATAATAATAAATATATGAATAATTTTATCTAGATAATGACACAGTTACCGTTTACGTTCAATAGCGGAGTTCACCAATGCATCCTAGCGGCAGTCTTCCCAAGATCTTAATCTACTTGACTATACCTTAACGAACCCACGGACAACGAGCGATTCCAACCAGACAGGCCCTTTGTCTTTTGTGCGCGGCTATTTTATACCGAATCTCGTAGTCAGAGCGGCAGTGCGGTCAGACCGAGCAGCGGGGTCAGCCGAATCTGAGGGACCTGATCCAAGAGTACTGTTCCTCTAGTAAGCCTGACCTGTGAAACAGACTGCCAGGTCACCAGTTTTGACCAACCAGATATAAGAACACCACCGACAATGTATCCAACGAGCCACTAGTTCTGACCTCTGAAGCCGGCCGAATACCTTTACTAAAAATACAGGCCGTCAGACCAACTAATATAATCACTAGTGCACAAGCAATGACTACCTATAGTGACCCAGATCTAGCCTTAAGCAATGCCTCCCTGGAGTGGTCTGTCTAACTATAACGTAGCATTATATTGACCCTATGATAGAACAGAGACATAAGCAGATAAAACAGATGCAGAGGAACGAAAACAGAGGAAGAGAGGCAGAGGAAGTTTAGAGGTAGGAATTGAACAGGCAAAGAGGAGCCATGCTGTTTAGCGCATATGTGTGTTACCGACGAAACGTTATATACAAATACATGTATACGCCAACATACGTGCAAAAGTTCGCGCTTGTGTGATAAATATCTGTACACACATCCTATTTACATACATACATACATACATACATACATACATACATACATACATACATTCATACATACATACATACATGCATACATTTATACATACATACATACATTGCCTGCTTAATTACATACTTACCTACCGCGGTAGGTCCTCCATACGCTGGTAGGCGACGTTGGTTAAATTATATACGTATAATGAGATGGCATCATTGCACCCTTGCATGGTTGTCGCAATGTTAATTGTCGCTCCTGTTATAACTTGTGATCATCAGTTTATACTGGACTTATATAATATAATCACACTGCAGTTGTGTTAGTCTGAATGTCATTAAGCGAAGATTATAAAGGCCTTTAGATTGATTAAACCACAGAATAATTACACGGAACATTAATTGTATTGTTCTCTAATTTATTTTCAATTGCTTTATTAATTTATTTTCAATTGCTATTCCTTATTCTGGCCAATAGAATTTTATTTATTTATATTGCTCTTATAGTTTTCCATAATGCTGCAAATCGCAAAATAAACAACTATTGTAAGCTACCTTTCCTCTTTTCCAAGGGAGTTTTTTTATTTATATTTAGTTCAGTTGCATAAAAACTGTCTATGATGCATTTTGATGTTTTGTCAATTCACAAAGTTTCCTTGAAATACTTTCCAAGCAGAGTTACATATCTTAGAAACCATGGGGAGGTTGCCCACGGAAGTGTGTGTATGAAGAAGTAGAACAAGTCAGTTGTAGGAGTCGTCGGGCACTGCTTGCCCCCATGTTCGGGCGTCAATTTAAAAACTGCCTCCGTAGACGTTCTAGAATACGTTGGCATTTTCACCCTGGAAGCCCTGATTTCTGATTCCATCGTGTAGCGGGACCTCGACCATGGCAGCTGGGTTGGCCTGGGATCCGACCGCAAGAGGATCTGTCTTCGAGAAGAGCGGCTGGTCGTGTCGGTCGGGTTCATAGACACGCTCAAATGCGCAGTTGGAGTTCGAGGGCTGGTAGGCCTCATCCGCAAGCACCCCTATCTCGGTCTGGATCGGTTGCTTGCCGCCGTCAGCAGTGGTACAGGCGGCCATGTTGAATTCTTGCGCATGCCCGTTGGACAGGAAGTAGCGCGTCACCTTCCGGTAGAGGCGAAGCTTCCAGATGACGGCGACCAGAGCGGAAATGATGATGAGTCCACCGACGACTGTGACGACGACGATGATGATGGTGTCCGTTGTCGAATACTGGGCCCCACAGTGCTGCGCAGCAGGGTAAGCAGAGGATTGAAATGGAGGCATCGTGGTAACATTAGCATCGCTGACGTCAGATGCGTTGACGTCAGATGTTGCGTCGGATGTGCTGACGCGAGCAGCGCTGACGCTAGACGAAGTGGCCGGGGATTTGATGACGCTAGAAGTCGTGACGTTTGATGCGCTAACTGGTGAAAAAGTGGCGTCAGAGAGAGTGGCAGGAGATTTGGTGATGCCAGAAGTAGCGACGCCAGATGCGCTAACTCGTGAAGCGGTGACGTTATATAAAGTGACGTTGGATTCCGTGACGTCAGAAGTCTTCAAGTCAGAAAAGGTGACGTCTTCATCTGTAGTACTTCCGGTTTCATTTATCATTTTTGGTAGAACAGTGACCTCTGACGTGTAGTAAGGCGTCGTGTGGTTGTCTGTTGTCATGCTGGAATCATAGGTTGTCCTCGTGATCGATCCACTTCCAGTTTTGCGTTCTTCACTGGTTGTCTCTGACACGAAATTCTTGGTGGCAACCGATTGCGTGTTGTCACTGATCGACTGAGAGACAACGGTTGCTTCAACCGCTGCAACGCCGGTTGCAGTGTTGCTGTCAGTCGTGGGGGTGTTTCCGACAACTGTTGTCGAGTAGATACTTGATGCATTTGCGTTGTCTTCTTCAGTCGTGGCGTTGGGCAAGTCTGTTGTTGTCACGAAACTATTGCTCTTCGTGACGTCGATCCTTTTCTGGCTTTGTCCGTCGCTGGTTATGGCAACCGTTGTCCCATCTGTTGTCCCTGGTTGTTCAGTTGTACTAGATGTTGCAAAGGAAGTCCCTTGAGTGTGATCGTTAGTTACGGAACTCGATTCCCAAATCCAGGTCATTTGCATCGTTCCCGTTGTTTCCATCTCTCCACTCGTTGTATGGAAGGCGTTTCCGGAAGTGGCGGAAGTGACGCCATCTTCTGTCGTCAGCTCAGACAAACATGGTCCTGTTGAAGACAAATGTCACGTGCTGTATAACTCAAAATAACTTAATAAATGTAAGCAGAGGGTAACTAATCTTACAGGTTATAATAGATTAGTTACAAACAGCTTATACTGTTACAAACAGCTCATTCCACCGGATTATATACATTATTTTTTCTCATTCTGATTCTAATTATTATTCTAATATACAAATATCAGTAGCTAATTCTTATGCTACCGAGCATCAATTTTGCTAATCTGGGTTGGACGCAGCCCTGAGTTGTTTTGCTTGAAGAAGTGCTCTAGAAATGATCGAAATAAATGAATGTATGCAGAGGATAGCAAGGTCACGACCAATTCCATTCCATCAGGAGCATATGATATGGGCGGCGATATAGCTGCATCCCTGTAAATCACACGAAACGTTCAGCAAATATTAGTTCATTCTGAGATTATTATCAGAGACGATCTCTCTGGAAACATTCTCCGATGACTACATAAAATAGATAATTTCCTGGAACGCGAATGTAGACCTTTCTCCTTACTCTTCCTCAGAGACCAAATTCCTAAAAAAGGCCGGTAAACACCTGTTGCAATCGTTGTGCGGGATCTCGGCACCAGAGGTGATTCCATTGAATCTCAATTCGCTAGGTCTGTTAGTGGAACACTCTGACCACCATGCCGTGGTAAATCTGTAATAGATTACTGCTATGTAATACGGTATGACACGAGCTCATGTAAAGTATCTTCTCTGTGGGTCAGCTACTTTACCAACTCCTTTTATCGTTTTGATTGACGCCTGAAAACAGTTCTATATATTTCGCCGAGACTCAAGGATAACATCAACTCTAACTACATAAAATATGAAACTGCGCAACATAAATACAACGTGCAGTTGAATTGAACCTGTTTGAGCACTAACCGAAAGTGAAAAGTTGCGCAAGAAGAACGCATAGAGCAGTCATCCTTAGAACCGATCAGAACCTATTAAAGAACAAATGAAAGTACAAATTCAATCAGGTTTAGGAAATAATCAATTGTTCCTTGTTTTGCCATTTTGAACAAACGTATAACGACATATTAATGTAATGGAGCACTTATATAGCGCCACTATAACCAGAGGCGCTCACGACTCAACACAAAGCTAAACAGAAAAATTAGTCTTCAAGCGCTTGCGGAAGGCAGAAGAGGAGAGAAACGTAAGAAAACCCAGTTCTAAAAAGAGGAGACCATAGCGCAGAGAGCCAGAAGGTAGGCGGGGCAGCCCAAAGGAGACAGATACGTATGAACGCAAGGGTCTTGAAACGAATGCGTTCAGATGCAGGGAGCCAGTGAAGGGATTCATCAATGAAGGAAGAGAGGTGACCAAATTTTAATAATAATAATAACAATAACAATAATGATAATAATAACAAATAATAACAATAATTATTATTATCATTATTGTTATTATTATTATTAGTAGTAGTATCATTTTAATTATAATAATAATAGTAATAATAATAATAAAAATAATAATTATAATCTACATAATAATAATTGCCTATATCACGTGATATCTGTGCGTATGTCTGTCTGTCCGCAGCACCGGGTACAGTAACTCTACTCGAGTCGGGTGTTGTTTTTGCATTGCAAGAGTCTTGCATAGTAGCCAAAATAGATGCAGGCTTAAATAGATGTCCGATTCGAATTTCAATAAAGTTTTATTCACGTCAGTGTAAGTATAGGCTACTACTTGCAGTTATTAAAATTAACTACATCGTGTAATGTAATTATATTTGCAGTTATTTAAATGAAATGCACACTTATTGGATGAAACTCGATTTTGAATCTGTTGAATCGCCGTTACTAATATACGGGTGTAAACAACGTTGTTCAGAGGGTGTTTCAAGGGTAAACAGTGCGATGGCCGCTGAATTTCGTTGCCTTCGGGGCGCAAGTTGTAGCCTTTCTGTGCAATGGGAGGAAACGGGTTGAATCGTGAGCTGTTATAATTTTCCGACCCGTGATTCTTCACGGGTTAACAGTAGTAATTACTAGTAGTAATAATAAACAGAAATAATAATAATAATTGAAGCGAACTCACCAAATCTCACCTCTTGCTATCTCCCCACAGGTCCTGCACTCAACACTGTAAACACTGCACTTTCTCAAATATTTTTCTGTTTCATAGAAACTACTATGCGTCCACCCTCTACCTCCATCGGCATTTCAACTCTAAACACCATCAACCCTAGCCGTCTGCCGACCTGTCTCTCTGGATCTCGACCCTCCCTGCCTCTCGAGTTTGCTTTGATTGAGCACCTGCAATAAGCCGGTTTCCGCGACTTCGCTACTGTTGGCGCTGCAGAAATTCGAGATTACGATTACTTGCTTCACGTGAGAACAGCTACGTCTATGACTCCATGTTGACCTTTAGCCTGACCGAAATTCGACAGACACGTCACACAGTCAACGATCTTCGGAACTACGAAATTGCGATAAAGATAATCCAATTAGGTAAGAATTTCAATGGGAAAAATCAGCTTCAGCCTAATTAAACCCCTAGAAGTAGGTCTATAAGAATAAGACAAACAGCTGAAATGCTTCATATGTAGCCCTACATTTATTTGTATTTCGGTGGTATATACACTATGTATACAAGGCCGGATTGACCGTTAGGCACCTGGGCATATTCTCAATGTGCTTTAGCGTTGGCCCTTTCCTTACAGGGCCCTCCTTGCAGTCGGAATGTTGCAGGATAGACGGATAATTTACTAGACCAAATAACTGCAATGCCATTTTCCCCAAATAATGTCTTTGGATATCGTTTGTGACCGGCTATTGATATCACCCAATGGAATATGGCACTGTGTATATGTGGCGGACAGGCCACAAGGCTTGAATGAATGATTTATTTAAATAATCGGCTCGCCATAGTGTTATTTTACGTCTATTTTTTTACAGTGTTGCGCATAGGAAGGAAGACCGATCGGCGGATTTTAATTGAGTGCATAGCTTGCAGACGCATGAATTGGCTTGAGTATAGCCTGACATGCGGTGCATCGCTATATATGTGGAGCAGTGGTTCGTACTGCTTCATACGTAGAGTGGTTCTCGTACCGCTCCAGGGATCGTTGTGTGTTGCCATATAAATACGACCTCTAGTGACAGCCGCTCTCGCGGTCAGGCTGGTGCTGCTTTTCGCTGATCTGGTGGGGTGGGCCCCTCTGCCGTCGATCGCAAGACGGACCGTGCCCTGATCGTAGGAGTCAACAGGCTGACAGAGAAAGACCCGATCGAGAGAAATAAATGAATGAATGACAGGTCTGTTCGGAAATACGAGGAAGATGGTGGGGGTCACCATCTTCCCCGTATTTCCGTTGGTGGCCGTGAGTGATACAGACTGGGTGAGTCCCAGAAGGAACCGACGCATATATCGAGAGAGGCCTCGGCGGCCGACCGAGAGATAGACTGGGAAAAATCTCCGACCGTGCAGACCGTGGGAGTTCTGGTGGCCGAGAAATAGTCTTGTTGGCTACTTAGATCGGTCATAGTTACTCCTCGAGAATACCAGCCGGTTGTCGGATACGTGACCCCGTCGGTGGCCGTGAGAAATAGAAATCGGGTAAAGCCCCGAGCAACCGAACGCTACATCGAGACAGATTTATGGCGACTGTTGAGACAATTTACGGGAAGAATTCCCCAGTGTACACGTTGGTTAAAAGAAGGGGAGGGCGGCCCCGTGAAGCCGTTGGAAACAGACTGAGAGCTACCGGAGAAGCCGTTGACAAATACTGGAAAACATGAATACATTCGATAAATACGGGGAGGGTGACCCCATGGTTGCGTTAGATACAGGGAAAGTTCCCTTTGGTACCGAAAACCTGATAAACTGCGGCGTCTCCGCATATTCTTTTCTATTTACGGTTTTCCGTAAATATCTATGCTTGGCTACCTAACGGTGGTCATACTTACTCCTCTCGTTTACCAGCAATCTGTTGAATTGCGTGTCTGATCGCAATGTCTTAGGTCGCGGTTTCCCCGCGTATCTTTACTTGAGTTACTAAACGTAATATCTGTACTTGCGGTGTCCCCGCAGTATGTCCTCTTTATTGTCTTGCGATCTTTCGGTAAATCTTCTTGTTGGCTACTTAGGTCGGTCACACTTACTCCTCTCGTTTTCCAGAAATCTATTCACTTGTGTGTCTAGTTGCAATATCTTGGCTCGCGGTTTCCCCACGAGGCGTCTACTAATTTCTTCTTGTAGATCTAACTACATAATCTCTTTTCGAGGACTTCCTCGAAAGATCTGCCAATGGTTCGTTCCAGTGTATAAGAGACAGAGTACAATTGCTTCAGAGAAAGTGATTATAATAATACAGGTCTGTGTGAAACATAGAGGTAACGTGGTGACACTTACCTCAGTTGCCTGTGAGAGAATCGAGTCTGAGAAACGAGAGTTGGTGCATTACCGTTGGTCAGATCTCTAGGTGACGAATACAAATATGTTCCTACGATGGGATGAATAAATGCAGTCGATGAGAGTTAAAGACATGTGAGAGTCTGGGTGATCGGATATTAAAGTATATGACAGATGCAAGCAGGCCGAGGAATATACTTGTTGGCTACCTAGTTCGGTCATAGATACTCCTCCCGTTTTCCCCAGGTTGTCGGAGACATGAAAATTCGGGTGGCCGCAAGAAATACAAGCCGAGTAGATTCCCGCAGTGGCAGCCGTACAAACCGAGAGAGCTGCCGGTGGAGCGTTGGCACATACGGGGAAAGTTCCCCATTGAATACGTTCGATAGAAATATCGGGGAAATTCCCGAAGGACCCGCTGGAATTACACGTGGAGGGTGAACACGTTAGAAGAGCACGTGACAAACAAGAGAAAACACTGGTGCCGATTGATACCTTCAGGTTACTAGTCAAGTAACTCTTCTTGATGGCTTTATAGTCGTTCGATAGATACTCTTGTTTGTTACCTACGTTGGTCATAGTTACTCCTCCCGGTTTCCCGAGTATCAGAATATATTACGGTGTTGGCGGACAACTGCCAACGCAGAGGCCGGTCAATCGTGTGCATGATAACTTATGCGTGTGAGGCCGGTATGCCACACACGGAAATGGGCCAAGAGGCCGACGTGAAAGTCTGGGCAGTCGGAAACCCAGGGTAAAGATAGTAAGCAGACCAAGAATTGATCGATGCGTAAATATCACTGTTGGCTACCTACGTTGGTCATAGATACTCCTCCCGTTTTCCCGAAGTGTATCTACTTGCGTGTCTGATCGAAGTGATCGATACGAGTACGTTTGGGTAATCGGGTACCCAGGTGAATACATGGTTGTTTGTCGACACACACAGTTCTGAGAGATGACTAAAGTGCGAGGTCGGGCCCCCTCGTGCGTAGGTCGGATCGAAGATCTGTGTGCAGATAGCGAAGGTTATAGACAGAAGACCTTCGCTATCAGTGTCCGTGAATACCATGCCAGTGTCATTTTTATCGAAGCAGAATATATCAGTGTTGGTGGGTAACTGCTAACACAGAGGACGGGAACTTAATCAGTCAAATGTGCATGACAAAATATACGTGTGCGGCCGTTTATGCCATACACGGAAATAGATCGAGAGATACGTGTTGAGCAGAAGACGTGATAGCTAAGTGTCTAGCATGATATGACGAAGAGCTGCGAGACTGGTGTGTCTAGGACGACAGAGGTTAGAGAGTTGGGGACAGTAATGTCTAAGAGTATGAGACGTTGGATTTAGCTACCGATAATTGTATAGGCCGAAATGGCTTATGGACTTGTTTCAAATATGTCTGAACCTCGTAACTTAAGAGAACGTTTGGTGTCCCTAAATGGCGATAGTTTCAGAGTCACAAGATGCTGAACGGTACGACATCAGGCAGAGGAAGACGAGAGGCTAGTAACTTGGAAGGTATGCAAGGCGAGGAAGACTCCTGCCGGTATGATTATGAACCCTGTTTTGAGTACGGCCATCCTCAGAACGTTGCCCATCCGGCGACCGCGGAATAGGCAGAGTCAGACCTCGTTACTAATTCGAGCCGTGTTACCTTTCTTGGAGAAGAAACCCGTCCCTAATCTTGCCTGGTGATAGTGAACATCCTGGTAGATATAGAGAGTAACCGTTTGGCATTGAGATTTGGTAAGAAAGTGACTCGGGCGACTCCAGGCGTGTCAGCGAGCTGGGGTCGACACCGTCCGTTAGCGCTAGGCAGGCGCTCGGGCGGCAGAACGCCCCATATATACTGACCTGAGGTCATTCGTAGCCAAATTCCTGTCTAGCAAAACAGACATTCGGATCGGGACATTTAAGCCAGGCCGCAATATCTGTAAACGCGCAACTTCTTCCGCAGTATTAGAATTTTTTTTATTGTTGGCCCTGTTGTATTTTGGTTTAAATGTTTTATCAGAATTCAGCAATTTACAATTGATAGCATGCGCTACATGTGAAGTAGGTCTAATAGAGCGGCAGTTATCATAATGTCACGGTTAGTCATGTCTTTAGTTGCAGGTGATAACTGAGTTACTGTTCGATAAGGACCAGAGGGTGGTCAGCAACATCTATTTTCAGATCTTACCATCTGGAAGACAATGGCGTCAATGCGTTGTATTTCTTCTTATCATTGTCGTCGTTATCATCATCATCATAATCATCATCATCATCATCATCATCATCAATTCATTGTGCAAAATCACTATTCGGACTAAGACATTTAGTGTGCAACGGTGAATATGAAATTGACTGAAGACGTCAGTCGAGATTTCTAACCTGTGGCGAGAGATTCTGTCGATTGGGTAAACAAATCTTTTCTTCTGATGTCTGATTTTCAGATGCTTCGAATAAGACCTGCAACGGAATTTCTGCGAAGCCAATCCTTGTGACGGTGACTATGCGTCGTCCCGGTCTCAATAATCAGATGACCAAGGGCCAACTGATAGCCCCAGCAGCAGCAGGGTAGTCACGTCAGCCCTCTCTACGAGGCTGGGCGTCCACCTCAGAGGGGTAACACTCGAGGGTGAGTGGCTGACTGGGCAATTAGTTGAGGGTTAGTGTCGACTATTTTGTGTTAACTACTGACTTTCAAGCCCCAGTGGTGCTGCAGTTCTTGGCCTGAAGTGACGTATGGGGCAGCTGGGTTGTACTGCTCGATATGTGTCAACCAAGCACACATCCAACTATACGACTGTGCAGTAAGACAGACAGACAGACGGATGGACGAGTTCGTGTGAGTGTTGGCTAGTTATGTTTGCGTGTCTGCATCTTAACCATCCAATCCGGTGATAATAATTATATGCGTGACGTGTTCCGCTGGTTTCCTGTTTCCAAACGCATTGAATTTTGGACTTCGTTAGAGTCGGACGGTACCTGATAAGCCTATGGAGTGCCCTCAGTTAAGTATTCTGAATGGATGAATAAAACTGGGGGTCCAAACCCACCGAATCACACCAAAGGACGTATAAGACGTATCTACAATTAACCAAATCAGCATTCATCTACTATTTATTAATGCCTTCTTACTTTTTGCACAATATCAGTAAAGGTCTCTAAATTATACAGTCTTTTGTTAAAGTAAACAAATCTTACTGTTTAACAATACTATTTTGATTAGCTCATGGTAAAGTATATTTTTCCCTTTGCGTGTGGTGTCCATAAAGTGTGAGGGCATCTCACGAGTTGAGCAGAGGTGTACACAGGGATGCATGCTCACAGAGCCTTTAGTGTTCATCAGCTTCTGAGGCAGGCAGTGGTAGGTCGTGATGCTCATGACGTGCACGTGGTATCGGGGTCACATTTCTCGGGCCACCGTAGACAGTGGTTAACGGCAGAATCACGTGTGCATTCACATGGCAAATGATTTATATTCGCACGATAAACAAGTACATAAATAAATACGCCGTATATATATATATATATTGATAAACATACATAATTATATCCACATTATAAATCATGCATTTCGTCATATAGTATTTTTCCGTACGTCAAAACTGCCAAAGACGAGCTAAAACATGATGCGCATATGCAGACAAATGAATATGCATCGTTTGGCCTAATTACACTCCGTGTGTAAAAGAATTATCCTTATCGTAATCACCAAACTTCTAAAGCGCCACTTGAAAGCCAGACGCATTGAATCAGCTTATTCAAGAGCGCTGCATCAAATCAGAGAGTTTGTCCAAGGGATAGTCCGTGGCAGGTCAGAGTCCAGTTTCCAGGGAGTCAGAGGAGGCAGAGTAGCTGTTAAGGAGGGCGTCGTTTCGGTCGAGGATTGCCAGATGGAATATCAAGTAAGGAGTATGTGTAAGAGTTCCTGAAAAGGTGTAACTTAAGTTTAGAATTGAAAGCCCGGGGGTGATGGATAAGGGAGCAGATGATGTTGGATGACGGACAGTGATGGTAGAGGAACGGAAGAAATACGCGCTGGCCTTCTTTCTCCCTGCTGTGCATTTAATCAGTTGCAATACGGAAGGCAACGTGATATGAGGTAAGGTATGAGATCCGGTCTGAGGAACCATAGAACGAATTTAAACAATACCATCAGCTACATTGTTTTCGCCCAATCATAAATGCACGCCGAAGCATACGAGCTGTGATGCGTGTAAAAACTGCTAATTATTTACACATGGCGTTTTCGATTAATTCTTGCACAGATTTGAGCCAAGGCCGTATACATGATGATTATTATTATTACGATCTCCCAATCGTCATGACCAGCCGGTAGTACTTGCCCATCCCCGAACATTGCCTGTTGGGTTCCTGTGTACATAATGATTGTCAATGCCTTGATCCAGAGTCTTGTGTTGCTTAGCAATGTCTGGCGTGACACGGGTCTCGATTATTACACGGTTATCCTCGGTTAAAGAACTCTCTATTAAAATTCTCGTCTCCAGAGTCTGTGAGTGTGATGTTAAGTATTTCTGAATTAATGTACAGTTATGGCCAAAAGGTTGCGTCCGCACATTTAAATAACAAATTCATTAAAATCGCAAGTAAATTAAAGAAATATTCCCTGCCAACTTTTAAGGTTGCGGAGAGAATGTGAATGAATTCCCTCCCCAAATGTCACTCATATGCTGCAGCGCAAGAAATTTTTACATTAACCTAATTTTGGTAGCTTGGTAGTATGAGGTTTCATGCCTCGTTGTTGGAAGTTGTGAATAGGGTCTATTATTTTGCTCAATGCTATTCTTCAGAGGCGACGATCCCGGGGACGAGGGGGACAGGTCATCCCATCTTTTACAGAGAGGGGACACATTAGACGTTTATCCCTCCCCACATTTTCTGCTCCTCTCATTGGGTGTCCCCCCATCTGTCAAACGAGATCGCCTCCTCTGATATTCTTACGCAGTTCTATCAAATGAACTTCCTATAATATGGGAAATAAAGTAGTAAATTCACTTTCGAAGAGACACTTTCCCTCCCCACATATCGACACAGAGCTACAGTCCTATCCATATATAAAAAAACAGGGGAACGTAAATTATTATATTGTTGCTTGTAGGTTATTTTATTCGTATTTATTCATTTGTGTCGACAAGTAAACTCACAGGCATATTGCAATGTAAACGTTATTGCAGGATTTATATAGCGGCCGCTTTACTGCATAGTCCTGCGTGTTGTGCAATAAAAATCTATCGGATATTGTGTAAATCAGTGGCTTGTTTACGGTTTGGCTGCAATAAATTAGCATTAACCGGGCTTTTATGACCGCGCGTTGGCGTGTGGTCGAGCTGTATACATACAGCCAATGAACCCTGCGTTTGGCCCACTTGTAACAGCTAACGGCCGAAACCACTGGGTGAACACACCAGCTAGGAACTGGACTGGCTTCTACGAACGCTGGAGCAGAATCTGAAGCGGAAGTAGCTTTTCAGCGATTTTTCTAGAATACAATCGGAGACTCACTATAGGCTTCTATTTTAAACTATCGGAACAGCAAATAACAAATGAGAATCGCACTGGAAGTGGGACGCATTCATTCCACTGGAGTCTCTAAGTGGGACCGACAGGACTGGAGTGGCTTTGAGCCCAGTGATTTGTAATGGAAAGCAAGGAAACAAGAGGAAAGAGAGGATGAGGTTTTACTTAAGACAGTTAACCTCCACCAAATCTCGCTTTCAGTCGCTGAGCTGGACCTAGAAACGGTTTCTTCATAGAGCCATTCTTGAGATCCCACAGTTTATCAAAACGCATCAGATGGACTGTATTTGCATCAGTTGGTCTACAAATCTAATCCTACTGCACCCGATGCCATATTTCATCGATCCGGGAAGGCTAGCTGGGTGAATTGATCGTCGAAGAGGTGGACAGACAGACAGACGAACAGACAGACAGACAGACAAACAGACACACAGACACACACGCAGGCAGACAAGACAGACACGAAGACAGTCACACAGACGTATTGAAAAGAAGGGACTTGTGGTGAGATCTGTTGTGCCTGGGCTGGGATGGGTGGGGATTCGGGTAGAACTCGACATTCTTGCGTTTGTTTTAGTCGAGTGTAATTGTGTTTTCTTTCGCTAGGTGGCACCAGGGGCCCAGGATGAGAGCGCTTGTCGGTCGATAAAACTCGGTCACTGTGTATTGTGTAATAGTGTACGCAGACGGAAAGAGAGGTAGAAGAAGATACAAGGACAGATAAAGAGACGGAGACATCGATATAAAAGAGAGGTTGTGGGAGACTGAAGCAAAGTGAGAAAAACAGAAGGAAATAATTTCAATGGAAGGATGAACGGAAGGCTGGATTAATGGATCGATGAAGAGGTGGACGGACAAACAAGCAGACAGGCAAATAGACGGACAGACACAAAGATGGAAGGACAGACAGACGACTGACAGACAGACTGACTGACTTACAGACAGACAGACACACAGACAGACACACAGACTGACTGACTGACTGACACACTGTGTATCTGTGAGGACAGACACACAGACGGTGGCCTGATTTCTGGGCACGTAATACGGCAGGTGACGCCCATTTACTATCGACCTGCATGGACATAACGAGGACGAAGGCGCAGTATGAAGAGAAAAAGAAGGAAAGAGGAATGAATTGTAGGAGATGGATGTAGTAACTGGAAGAAGAAATTGGTTAGGGAGGAAAATGAAGAAGAGGATGAAGAGGATGAGAGAGGAGGGAACTGGAGGATAGACGAATAAGGTGAGGATAATGCTACGGAAGACAAGAGAGGAAGGAGGAGGAGTAAAAGTAGGAGGAGTAGCGGGAGTGGAAAAGGGGGTTGAGTTGGAAGAGCAGCAGGAAAAGGAACAGGAATGGGGAAGTGGAAGGACGGGAGAAGGGAGAATGCAGCGTATAAGAGAGGAGTAACTATAGAACTGCGAAGAGGGAGGAAAATGAGGAGGAGGGCTAAAGGCGATAATGATGAGATACCGACAATAAGTGTTTTGGCGCTCGATGTCCATGTAACGAGATATCTGTTTTGGACCTACATCCTGTAATATACAGTTGATTTGTGCTATCTATAGATGATGATTACATGTAGCATATATAGAAATGGCGCCATGTGAAAGAAGGATATGTGTAGAGAACTGAGTATATCTTTAGAGCTGCATTCCTCTAACGTGGGCGTCAGTGCTTGGGGTATATAATGATTGAACTATGTAGTCTATGCATATTGGGGTGAGCATGGAACAATGGATAACTCAAACAGGCATGAAAGACAATAGGCATAGAGATCGATTCTCGCGACCTCCAAAAGGTTGACTACCGCGGTAGGTCCTCCATACGCTGGTAGGCGGCGTTGGTTAAATTATATATGTATAATGAGATGGCATCATAGCACCCTTGCATGGTTGTCGCAATGTTAATTGTCGCTCCTGTTATAACTTGTGATCATCAGTTTATACTGGACTTATATAATATAATCACACTGCAGTTGTGTTAGTCTGAATGTCATTAAGCGAAGATTATAAAGGCCTTTAGATTGATTAAACCACAGAATAATTACACGGAACATTAATTTTATTGTTCTTTAATTTATTTTCAATTGCTTTATTAATTTATTTTCAATTGCTACACCTTATTCTGGCCAATAGAATTTTATTTATTTATATTGCTCTTATAATTTTCCATAATGCTGCAAATCGCAAAATAAACAACTATTGTAAGCTACCTTTCCTATTTTCCAAGGGAGTTTTTTTATTTATATTTAGTTCAGTTGCATAAAAACTGTCTATGATGCATTTTGATGTTTTGTCAATTCACAAAGTTTCCTTGAAATACTTTCCAAGCAGAGTTACATATCTTAGAAACCATGGGGAGGTTGCCCACGGAAGTGTGTGTATGAAGAAGTAGAACAAGTCAGTTGTAGGAGTCGTCGGGCACTGCTTGCCCCCATGTTCGGGCGTCAATTTAAAAACTGCCTCCGTAGACGTTCTAGAATCCGTTGGCATTATCACCCTGGAAGCCCTGATTTCTGATTCCATCGTGTAGCGGGACCTCGACCATGGCAGCTGGGTTGGCCTGGGATCCGACCGCAAGAGGATCTGTCTTCGAGAAGAGCGGCTGGTCGTGTCGGTCGGGTTCATAGACACGCTCAAATGCGCAGTTGGAGTTCGAGGGCTGGTAGGCCTCATCCGCAAGCACCCCTATCTCGGTCTGGATCGGTTGCTTGCCGCCGTCAGCACTGGTACAGGCGGCCATGTTGAATTCTTGCGCATGCCCGTTGGACAGGAAGTAGCGCGTCACCTTCCGGTAGAGGCGAAGCTTCCAGATGACGGCGACCAGAGCGGAAATGATGATGAGTCCACCGACGACTGTGACGACGACGATGATGATGGTGTCCGTTGTCGAATATTGGGTCCCAGAGTGCTGCGCAGCAGGGTAAGCAGAGGATTGATATGGAGGCATCGTGGTAACATTAGCATCGCTGACGTCAGATGCGTTGACGTCAGATGTTGCGTCGGATGTGCTGACGCGAGCAGCGCTGACGCTAGACGAAGTGGCCGGGGATTTGATGACGCTAGAAGTCGTGACGTTTGATGCGCTAACTGGTGAAAAAGTGGCGTCAGAGAGAGTGGCAGGAGATTTGGTGATGCCAGAAGTAGCGACGCTAGATGCGCTAACTCGTGAAGCGGTGTCGTTATATAAAGTGACGTTGGATTCCGTGGCGTCAGAAGTCTTCAAGTCAGAAAAGGTGACGTCTTCATCTGTAGTACTTCCGGTTTCATTTATCATTTCTGGTAGAGCAGTGACCTCTGACGTGTAGTAAGGCGTCGTGTGGTTGTCTGTTGTCATGCTGGAATCATAGGTTGTCCTCGTGATCGATCCACTTCCGGTTTTGTGTTCTTCACTGGTTGTCTCTGACACGAAATTCTTGGTGGCAACCGATTGCGTGTTGTCACTGATCGACTGAGAGACAACGGTTGCTTCAACCGCTGCAACGCCGGTTGCAGTGTTGCTGTCAGTCGTGGGGGTGTTTCCGACAACTGTTGTCGAGTAGATACTTGATGCATTTGCGTTGTCTTCTTCAGTCGTGGCGTTGGGCAAGTCTGTTGTTGTCACGAAACTATTGCTCTTCGTGACGTCGATCCATTTCTGGCTTTGTCCGTCGCTGGTTATGGCAACCGTTGCCACATCTGTTGTCCCTGGTTGTTCAGTTGTACTAGATTTTGCAAAGGAAGTCCCTTGAGTGTGATCGTTAGTTACGGAACTCGATTCCCAAATCCAGGTCATTTGCATCGATCCCGTTGTTTCCATCTCTCCACTCGTTGTATGGAAGGCGTTTCCGGAAGTGGCGGAAGTGACGCCATCTTCTGTCGTCAGCTCAGACAAACATGGTCCTGTTGAAGACAAATGTCACGTGCTGTATAACTCAAAATAACTTAGTAAATGTAAGCAGAGGGTAACTAATCTTACAGGTTATAATAGAATAGTTACAAACAGCTTATTCTGTTACAAACAGCTCATTCCACCGGATTATATACATTATTATGTCTCATTCTGATTCTAATTATTATTCTAATATACAAATATCAGTAGCTAATTCTTATGCTACTGAGCATCAATTTTGCTAATCTGGGTTGGACGCAGCCCTGAATTGTTTTGCTTGAAGAAGTGCTCTAGAAATGATTGAAATGAATGAATGTATGCAGAGGATAGCAAGGTCACGACCAATTCCATTCCATCAGGAGCATATGATATGGGCGGCGAGATAGCTGCATCCCTGTAAATCACACGAAACGTTCAGCAAATATTAGTTCATTCTGAGATTATTATCAGAGACGATCTCTCTGGAAACATTCTCCGATGACTACATAAAATAGATAATTTCCTGGAACGCGAATGTAGACCTTTCTCCTTACTCTTCCTCAGAGACCAAATTCCTAAAACAGGCCGGTAAACACCTGTTGCAATCGTTGTGCGGGATCTCGGCACCAGAGGCGCTTCCATTGAATCTCAATTCGCTAGGGAGCTAGTCTATTAGTGGAACACTCTGACCACCATGCCGTGGTAAATCTGTAATAGATTACTGCTATGTAATACGGTATGACACGAGCTCATGTAAAGTATCTTCTCTGTGGGTCAGCTACTTTACCGACTACTTTTATCGTTTTGATTGACGCCTGAAAACAGTTCTATATATTTCGCCGAGACTCAAGGATAACATCAACTCTAACTACATAAAATATGAAACTGCGCAACATAGATACAACGTGCAGTTGAATTGAACCTGTTTGAGCACTAACCGAAAGTGAAAAGTAGCGCAAGAAGAACGCGTAGAACAGTCATCCTTAGAACCGATCAGAACCTATTAAAGAACAAATGAAAGTACAAATTCAATCAGGTTTAGGAAATAATCAATTGTTCCTTGTTTTGCCATTTTGAACAAACGTATAACGACATATTAATGTAATGGAGCACTTATATAGCGCCACTATAACCAGAGGCGCTCACGACTCAACACAAAGCTAAACAGAAAAATTAGTCTTCAAGCGCTTGCGGAAGGCAGAAGAGGAGAGAAAGATATATAAAGAGAGAAGAGAGAGAGAGACAGACAGACAGACAGACAGACAGAGAGACAGAGAGACAGACATACTGAGAGAGAGAGAGGTAGAAAGAGAGAGAGAGATCAACTACTACCGAAGAGGAAGGAGGAGGAGGCTGTTCCAACTGGTTGGACCCGCGTTGTTGAAGCTCCAGGATTGCGTTGTGGCAGAGCGCATGCGGGGATCCACCAAAGTCCGCAGGCAGAGAAACGTAAGAAAACCCAGTTCTAAAAAGAGGAGACCATAGCGCAAAGTGCCAGAAGGTAGGCGGGGCAGCCCAAAGGAGGCAGATACGTATGAACGCAAGGGTCTTGAAACGAATGCGTTCAGATGCAGGGAGCCAGTGAAGGGATTCATCAATGAAGGAAGAGAGGTGACCAAATTTTAATAATAATAATAATAATAATAATAATAATAATAATAATAATAATAATAATAACAATAATGCTAATAATAATAACAAATAATTATTATTATTGTTATTATCATTATTGTTATTATTATTAGTATTATCATTTTCATCATAATAATAATAAAAATAATAATTATAATCTACATAATAATAACTGCCTAAATCACGTGATATCTGTGCGTCTGTCTGTCTGTCCGCAGCACCGGGTCCAGTAACTTTACTCGAGTCGGGTGTTGTTTTTGCATTGCAAGAGTCTTGCATAATAGCCAAAATAGATGCAGGCTTAAATAGATGTCCGATTCGCATTTCAAAAAAGTTTTATTCACGTCAGTGTAAGTATAGGCTACTACTTGCAGTTATTAAAATTAACTACATCGTGTAATGTAATTATATTTGCAGTTATTTAAATGAAATGCACACTTATTGGATGAAACTCGATTTTGAATCTGTTGAATCGCCGTTACTAATATACGGGTGTAAACAACGTTGTTCAGAGGGTGTTTCAAGGGTAAACAGTGCGATGGCCGCTGAATTTCGTTGCCTTCGGGGCGCAAGTTGTAGCCTTTCTGTGCAATGGGAGGAAACGGGTTGAATCGTGAGCTGTTATAATTTTCCGACCCGTGATTCTTCACGGGTTAACAGCTACTAGTAATAATAAACAGAAATAATAATAATAATTGAAGCGCTCTTAAACTAAAAGTGCGGGCCTACACACATCTGCATTCAAACATATTAGAGACAAATATGTAGCTGTGATTCTGTATACACATGCATATTCATGTCACCCTGGCATTGTATGTAAACATGAATAATTATGTGAGTCAATATAAAAAATATGTTTTATTGTTTTCTTGTATAATATTTATCCTACATGCATGCATGTACATGTATGTTTAAACGCAAAACATTCAACTAAGCACCTTTCAAGCGTCTCGCAAAAGCCATGTGAACATGCTTGTTCCTTATTGTAAATGTTTGCATAAATGACCGTCGGTGTTTGATGCTCGATTTGAATCACGACAGCTGATGAGGATAATATGAAGGGTACCAATGATCATAGGGTGACGTGTTGACGGATATGGATTAACCCTTTTATACCCGCTAAATTATCAGTTGGTCTGCCTGAAGGACCGATATCAAACACACTTATAAGGGGCCTAACACTTGAGACGATTCACCCTCCCCTTCGTTCTCCCATTGGGACTGGGGGCTTGGTTTCTGTCTATCTTATGACCCCGTGAACCGTAGTTCAGAAGGTTCGTGGACAGGCAGACAGACATACAGACTTACATGCTAATTTGACGACACGAGAGCAAGGTATATAGGCGGAGAAAATGACGACAAATACGCGTAGTGAAAAAACTGTATGTATACATACATATTTATAAAAAGGTACAGAGAAAGGGAAAAAATGAGCGATAGACAACGAACACAATACCCACAGTGTCCAATCTAATTTCTTTTTCTGTCTGTGGTGTAGCCGGTCACGTCTCTCTTATTGTATGTCTCTGTCTGTCTGTATATCTGTCTAACTATGTCCCACTCGCCCGGTCTCTACCTCCATTTGGTGGAGGTGAGTCACCAGGCCAAATACAAGAGGGGCCTCTAATGAGAGGGTCTTTGGTCTAAAATTCAATTCGGCTTCCAACTGAAGCCCTTGACCAATTATGATCTGAATAAGAAGCAAAGCTTTAAACCAAGTGACTCACGAGACACTTAATGAGTAGATATCCGTTCATCTCCTCCTCCTACTCCTCCAGGGATGTGACAAGCGCGGGCAGGGGCACCAGCTCCCAGTTTCAAAACTGGAGGGGCAAAGCCACCCAGTTTTAGTGCTCAGTGCCCCCATGTGTCCCCAAATCGGTTCATTTATGTTTCTCCAATGGCTTTTTAAGATGAATTTTGTTAAGATAATTTGTGTCCCCCATTTTTCAAATTTCGGGGGGGGGGGTAAAATTCAAAACATGAGGGGGCAACTTCGCGCAATATTTTTTAAATTATGCCCCCCACTTTTCAGAACCTTGTTACACCTCTGTCCTCCTCGTCCTCCTCTCGTTCCTCGTCCTCCTTTTATCCTCATCCTCCTTCTCCTCTTCCTTGTCTTCTTCCTCATCAGCTGTCTATTTCATCTGACGCTTCATTACATGCACACGTACACATACAAAGAAGCAGATAAACACATAACATGTTATAAGAGCACACAAATGCACAGACACGAGCCACATATGCAAACGCACAAATGCACCCTGTAAAGTCTTTAAAGACTTGAAGAAAAGTCAAATCTCATTTACGATGTCTTCGAAAAACAATCGTGTTAAAATTAGAACCGATTTAAATACATGCAAGTCCGTTTAAATCTATGCTGAACGTTAGCTGTCTTGAAGCTCTTAAACCTGAAGAAAGGAAGATATGCGCCACATAATAAAAAAACAGAAAGAGTTGTCAAAACTAATCTAATTGTCAGTTCTTTTGCGACGTAACGCGCAAGGCCTCAATTGATGGTTGCTTATGAGTGAAACTTAGAGATCACAATCAGAATAATCAAGCTCAGAACAACCTGAGATCCACACGTATAGCCTACACCATGCATGCACCCTACGCTCGATTTCAAAAACTGCGTCTACAGTTAGACTTCTGCAATTCTCTCTTCCCGAAAATAGACATCACCCAAATAAACCGACTCCAAACTATTCAGAATACTCCCGTCTAATCATGTTATCAAAACACCGCCACATCACTCCTGTCTTCAAATCGCTCCACTGGCACAAAATACATGAGCGATTAGAATATAGTCATCTCACTCACATACAATACACTTCAATCTTCCCAGAGTTGTATGGTCTCGAGACAGTGTCTCGGTCTCGAGGCAGTTTTTTAGTGTCTCGGTCTCGGGGTAGTGTCTCGAATTTTAAGAAACTGTCTTGAAGTGAAAGTCTTGTTCTGTCTCGAACAAGAGATCTCGATAAGTTTCGCGTTAACTGTCTTAAAATCTAGCGGCAATATAAAAACTATGCTCAGGAATTGGTACTAAATATACATTACAAGTTTCAAATTGAAATTCCCGAAAACTGTTACATTAGTATTTTACATCATTTTATATAGGATCACTTGTCTTTTACTGTCTCGTACTGTCTTGAGCCTAGTGTCTCGGTCTTTGTACCTCACTGTCTCGGTCTTGGTCTCTGTCGCGGCACCTCACTGTCTCGGTCTCGTCTTGGTCTTGAAGTTTCAAGTCTTGCATACAACGCTGCCCAGTCCTATTTCCTCCGTCACATGTTCACGATTCGACTACTCCACTAATTCAACCCGTTCCTCTTCTACCTTAGGCTTAATGCTGCTCCGCGCTTGCCCATGCATGACCCTCTGGCTTGCCGCACGTCATCACTGAAATTTTCAAATCGCTGGCACGTCTCTTTAAAAAAAACTCTGATTTTAATTTTAATTCATCCGACGAACTCACCAAATCTCACCTCTTGCTATCTCCCCACAGGTCCTGCACTCAACACTGTAAACACTGCACTTTCTCAAATATTTTTCTGTTTCATAGAAACTACTATACGTCCACCCTCTACCTCCATCGGCATTTCAACTCTAAACACCATCAACCCTAGCCGTCTGCCGACCTGTCTCTCTGGATCTCGACCCTCCCTGCCTCTCGAGTTTGCTTTGATTGAGCACCTGCAATAAGCTGGTTCCCGCGACTTCGCTACTGTTGGCGCTGTAGAAATTCGAGATTACGATTACTTGCTTCACGTGAGAACAGCTACGTTTATGACTCCAGGTTGACCTTTAGCCTGACCGAAATTCGACAGACACGTCACACAGTCAACGATCTTCGGAACTACGAAATTGCGATAAAGATAATCCAATTAAGATAAGAATTTCAATGGGAAAAATCAGCTTCAGCCTAATTAAACCCCTAGAAGTAGGTCTATAAGAATAAGATAAACAGCTGGAATGCTTCATATGTAGGCCCTACATTTATTTGTATTTAGATGGTATATACACTATGTATACAAGGCCGGATTGACCGTTAGGCACCTGGGCATATTCTCAATGTGCTTTAGCGTTGGCCATTTCCTTACAGGGCCCTCCTTGGAGTCGGAATGTTGCAGTGTAGACGGATAATTTACTAGACCAAATAATTGCAATGCCATTTTCCCCAAATAATGTCTTTGGATATCGTTTGTGACCGGCTATTGATATCACCCAATGGAATATGGCACTGTGTATATACTGACCTGAGGTCATTTGTAGCCAAATTCCTGTCTAGCAAAACAGACATTCGGATCGGGACATTTAAGCCAGGCCGCAATATCTGTAAACGCGCAACTTCTTCCGCAGTATTAGAAATTTTTGTATTGTTGGCCCTGTTGTATTTTGGTTTAAATATGTTTTATCAGAATTCAGCAATTTACAATTGATAGCATGTGCTACATGTGAAGTAGGTCTAATAGAGCGGCAGTTATCATAATGTCACGGTTAGTCATGTCTTTAGTTGCAGGTGATAACTGAGTTACTGTTCGATAAAGACCAGAAGGTGGTCAGCAACATTTATTTTCAGATCTTACCATCTGGAAGGCAATGGGGTCAATGCGTTGTATTTCTTCTTATCATTGTCGTCGTTATCATCATCATCATCAATTCATTGTGCAAAATCACTATTCGGACTAAGACATTTAGTGTGCAACGGTGAATATGAAATTGACTGAAGACGTCAGTCGAGATTTCTAACCTGTGGCGAGAGATTCTGTCGATTGGGTAAACAAATCTTTTCTTCTGATGTCTGATTTTCAGATGCTTCGAATAAGACCTGCAACGGAATTTCTGCGAAGCCAATCCTTGTGACGGTGACTATGCGTCGTCCCGGTCTCAATAATCAGATGACCAAGGGCCAACTGATAGCCCCAGCAGCAGCAGGGTAGTCACGTCAGCCCTCTCTACGAGGCTGGGCGTCCACCTCAGAGGGGTAACACTCGAGGGTGAGTGGCTGACTGGGCAATTAGTTGAGGGTTAGTGTCGACTATTTTGTGTTAGCTACTGACTTTCAAGCCCTAGTGGTGCTGCAGTTCTTGGCCTGAAGTGACGTATGGGGCAGCTGGGTTGTACTGCTCGATATGTGTCAACCAAGCACACATCCAACTATACGACTGTGCAGTAAGACAGACAGACAGACGGATGGACAGATAGACAGATAGACAGACAGATAGACGAGTTCGTGTGAGTGTTGGCTAGTTATGTTTGCGTGTCTGCATCTTAACCATCCAATCCGGTGAAAATGCACTGCATGGTCCTTATCGACAGAAAAGTTCGCACGAGTAAGACAGCGATCGGTTAAGAGGTCATGTAGGCAGGCCCGTCTGGGGAGGGAGAATGTTCAGGGGCCAGGGCCTGTAATGAGGTATATGGGTCTGATAAACGAATTTTACTGCAGTAAATCGAAAAAAGTTGCTTTTTAAAGATGGTTTAGAGGCCCAAGACTTCTACATATTGGGCTGTCGACTTGGGCGATGAGTCCAGGAAAGTCCATATGGCATTCAACAACATGTAGAACGATTCTAATTAGTAACTTCTATTGCGTCACTATATAATGCATATGCTATCAACCGACAGGACGCCAAATTAAGCCGTAATCAGCTATCAATCAATCGATCAATTAATCGATTGATCAATGAAACTTGACATAGTGCCTCTTCAATCCTGCAGTGCGCAATGCCAGCATATAGGGTAGAGCAGTAGTCAAGACGACTCGTGAGGTATATAACAACTCTAACTATAATGCAACAGATTAACCGGGGAGACAGAGGCAAGAGGCAGCCTATGGTGGATGAACAATTGCAAAGAGCAAGCTTAGCCCTTTGTAATACGACTAGCTATCTGGTCAAAAACTACCCAAGAGATTGTCTCCTTTAGTGCTGCTACCCTACTCACCCACTAAAAGTGATGCCTAAACGAAATTTTATGACTTTATAGGTGATATCACTGTTTATATACAAAATTCTAAGTTCTATTTTGTATGTTCTGCCACCAGATGGCACAGGTATTGCATTTATTCATTAGGTACAAATAATGGGGTCCTTTTTTCATCCCAGCGTCTGTAGGCATATAATTATGAGTTTAAGGTCCTATAGAATCATGAAATTCGATATTATTCAAATACACTGATTGTTCGAAAGTAAATTTACATCGTAAAATGATTATTATTGATTATTTGGCATGTTTTATTTTACAAATTTGAGAGACCACTAGGCCTAACAGTCCACTAGGCCTGACAGTTACGGTAAATCTTATTCTCAAAGAAATACTAAATTGGACAAATAAAGAAAAGGCAAGACAGGGTCACAATTATTCATGGCCGAATACTAATTGTGCGTCGAACGCAATGCCCTGGAGAGTTTGTCACGAAGCTCACGCCTTCACCACTATGAACTAATCAAGAGAACGACTGATAATTACCTCGTGAAGATGAATTAAACTAGTTCCACCGTTACGAGAAGTAGTAAATGGGAGTAAAATAGGTTGGACATCAATACCCTTGTCTGCCATTCCCTTGATTTGTTGTCTGGATTGCACTAAATCTCAAGCAAGCGAGACAGAGAATCAATTAGACAAAATATCGTTGTAGGACAACTTATGTCACTAGGACAGCCTGCCAAGAAATGACATCATTTGTTCAACGGACTGAGTTAAATCAAAGGTGACAGCATTTGTACTTCTTGACTACTCTGCTGCTTTTGATAAGGTTGATCGTTCTCTTCGCATTCTTTATCTCAAATGCTTGTTAGGGCACTGTCCTGCACTGTATTGGTTTAGTAAGCTTATTTGGTCTACGAACTCAATCAGCGTAGGCTATTAAAACGACAATAAGGTATAGTGTCCCACAGGAGAGCTCCGTGCTTGGTCCTCTTTTGTTTACATTATACACAGCACCACTATGGCTAGGCCAACAAAGCTGACTAATCATTCACTAAGATATTGGGAAATCATTTCTATGTTGATGATACTCAAATCTACATGTCATTCGACCAGAGGCGTCCAGATAGGGGGAGGGGGTCCGGAGTCTCCAATAAATACTAATAAACGCTCTCTTAACCCATTGAAGTTATGTGCAGCAATTGTTGAGCTGGCAGACGCTGTTCGTTATACAGGCATTGTTTCTACCATGTCTCTCGCTGGCCATGTCAATAATAATTGTAAGAAATCAGATTTTTTTATTTGTGACTTGTGCAGAATAAGGTTTACGAGCCCATGTCTACAAGGATATCAATGGCAACTGCATTGTTTCCAAGTAACTAATGACTGTAACTCGCTATTTTTTCAGTAACTGTAATGATCATATGATTCTCGTTACAAAAGGCTGTTCCATTACAAGCGTGTTTTATGGTCTGTACGACGGCGAAACACTAGCACAAAAGTCTCAAACCCTCAGTTCAATAAGAAGAATCCCTTGATTCTCTAAGGGCTATTTTCGTTCTGCCTCAACCTATGTCTTCTGACTTACGACATCACGTAACCCTCCAGCACTCTCGAGAGGTCACTGAAGGAACCAGACTAGTCGCCATAGCGCGTATATAACATAACTAGTTATTTATCAGTCACTTGTTCAAAGTAATAATTATCGTTACTTTAGTTACCACCCACAAATGTTAAGTCTGAAAAGTCCAATTTCACTGCATCGGTCTTTTAGCTCACGATCAGAAGAATCGATTACTAATAACGAGTACTCATGACCTACACAAAGGTCAGATTAGATATGAAGGGGTGGGTGTAGGACATAACTCCTCTGACATAACCCCCCCTCTTGCGTTAACTAGCTTCTGCAATTTAGTGCCACACCATAATAACTGACACTACTAACAAAGTCTGCACTTTACAAGTGACACTCAGTACGACTATTAGTCTAACTCAGGGACGTCCAAATAGGGGGTACTTTTTGAGCATTAGGGGGGGGGTATCTTGACTACCTGACACTTGGAACCAGAGTGTTTGCCTCCATCAGTTAGAGGGGGATTGACGCCTCTGGTCTAACGCATATAAGAGATCGTGTCACAGATAACACACATACGCTCTGCATAGACTCACCTGACGCGTCTGAAAAAGCCGTGTCACATATAGCCTATGAATTACGCACAGTGGTGCCTTTAGTGTACATAGACCTATCATACATTAACAACAACAGGACCAAGGAACTAATTAACTGTTTGCTGTCTAACTATTGGACGACGATACCGGAGTGACCGCATAATACTTTGAAATGACACATGCTTTACTTCAGACTTTAAAGTATACATACGTTCCTAAATAATAAAAAAAAGAAAAAAAAATTATTCTTAGGAGGGGTTTGTCCTACTTGGGAGGGGATTTTGTCAGAGGGGGTTTTGTCAGAGGGGGTTTGTCCCCGACCCACATGAAGAAATCTTAATTGACAAAAATTTATGTTCTGTGTGTTGGCCACAGAATGGAGTGCCAAGAAATTGTATCAAGGTTATAGCACAATAATTATTTGCCCACACAGGGAAAATGAAGCACTTCAACCCTGGATTTCCAATCTAATAACATATATCCAAAACAACCATTAAACTAAAATACTTAAAATAGACAATACCAATATTTGGTTCCTACCCACCCGATAAGGAAGGCATTGAAACAGACTGGAAACTATTTATAATATCAATGTCGCATACCTAAAAATAGCACCAGTGTTACATAAACTGTTTTCTACTCAATCGTGTGATTGACGACACAAAGGACATTTGACATTTTGAATTAAATCTGCTAAACATTTAACTTCTGACCTTGAATAGCATATGTAGCATTTGCTTTCATGATAAACAGTACTTGTCAATAATCAAAGCGACCCCACCTCCACCATTTAGTAGCTTTATGTCAATAAATAAAAGGGTTAAAAAAACCTGAGAAACTAAAGGTTATAGTAACACTAGTCGCCATAAAGAAAGATCATCAAAATCTGTAAAGGAAGACATACCAACAGAAATATGACTTTTATACTAGTTGTCACTAGTTGTCTTGTATGATTCTGAACACGCCCATGGACAACATTTACCCCATCAATAGATCGATGTCTTGAGCATTACTATACCAGCACCATAACATTTCCCCAATGATACCGGCAGAACACCGTAAGGCAACTACCATAACAGACCAAGAGTTCTCCTTCAAAATTACTACATACTGTCATCTTATCAGCTCAAAACATTAAACTAGATTCAGAAAAAACCAAACTAATTCGTTGTGCAGAATGACACTGTGTGCATGCGATTCACCTGGCTGAGCAGAGTTTTAAAGTCTACACGCTACATGCTCAATCCATTATTCAACTGACATAAGTCAGTCTGCAATACAAATTCGATCAGTTCTGGAATATTCTAAAGCCTTCCATCCAGTCATTGTAATCAACATCAGAACATCATTGAAGAACGGTTGAAAAAGATTCTTAAGATGCCATAAGGCATAACTGTTGAAATAATTATAATGTATATGTACATGCAAATCTACATACGCCAGCAACTGTTTAACCCTTCAACGGCCAGCGTGTACTAAAATGTATGGGAAAACATATGCAGCTAGTCATTAAAGGGTTAACCCTTTGCTTTGCAATCAAATAGCCCATCCATTCAACACATTGCAACACAGTACATCCCCTATCATAAATAAGACAGTGAAATAATCTGCCATGAAATTCAATGTCTTTCACATTTGATTTTGGAATACTGAAAAAAAAGCTACTGTAGTTCCAGCCTAACCTAAATATATACTACAAGTACTATATTATTATTATTAATGTTAGTCAAGACTTTCTTTCATCATAATTTTTTCAGTCTATTTTTAAGAGCTAGGAAAGGCTATATTAACAGTAGCAACATCATGCCATGTTTATATTAAGTCAGATAAACTCATTTCATCTAAACTTTGTTCACAAGTAGTATTTTGCACTTCATCTTTTTGTGAGAGATAGTTGAAACAAGAGTCAAGTATTCTAATCACCAGTTTTATAGAAGCAAAATTGCATTCTGGAATCATACGGAAATTGCATACATCACAGCGTGGGATTCTGCACAGCTCAGTCAAATCAAACACTTAAGCAAATAACGATTGGTACATTTGAGTAAGTGCTTGAAACATAGAGAAATTAACATCCACAAAAGAAACGAAAAGCACCAGTCATAAGAACAATGCTTCAATCAAGTTCTTAATGTTGAACAATGGAAGAGAAGCAAAGATGAAATATCAAAGAATTTATGGCAAGCTGTTAAATCTGCCATTCCTCAACTCAAAAAAGTTTTCACATTAAAGCCACTGCGAGCGAGAGTCTCTCAAATTCATAACAGTTCATTTCTTTTCGTCAGCTGAACTTTTAACTCCGTTACAATCTTTTCGTTTTATGTCGGAGTCAGGTTTTCCAGATATAGTTTCAGTGGCTTCTACAGACTGTCCATCCTTTTGCAAAATTCGCTTCTCTACATCGCCAGACCTGACTCCGTCTGACCTATGTCGTCCAGAAGCAGTTTTAGCTAAACCTTCCCTACTGCGACTTCCTTCTCCTCGTGAAGTACGGCCATTCTGCTCATTATCGTCATCGCTCCCCGATAGTTCTATCACCTCTCCCCGATCCTGTGCACGCCCGACAGCGGGGCGTGTAACGGTTGCCGAAGCGCCGCGCCTCGCGTTACCGTGTTCATTTGCACCCGTCACAATCGGAATCCCATGTTTGACGAGCATCACCGGCCGGGGAAGGTCGGCGGCAGGCTTGTCGGAGCGGTGGGCTGTCATCGACATGGCACTTGAAGCTTTGGTGTTGTCTGCAACTTGTGGTGTCTCGATATCCTCGATTGAGCGTTTGTATGTTGCATATGCCTTCATCAGCTTCTCAGCAACCTCCTGTCGCTTTCTCACCTGCTCCTCTGTCACCATCGCAGAACCTGCACCAATTCTTCGCAGGTCATCCCTCAGCGACGTCAACAACATCCGCATCGACTGTGTCGCTTTGATCGACTTTTCCAGAACCTCGCCAACATTGTACTCATTTATGGGACAATCCTCGAAGGTGATTGGAGACGATGAACTCGCCGGAACGCCTCGAAACGAGCCTCTTAGAGTCGAGTCGCCCGCCAGATGCGATCTTCCCGATCCGTCCGACACCGGTTTCTTTATGAGGCTGGCGATCACCTCGCCGGTTGGCATACGCTCGTAGACTATGTTACCCTTGGTGATGGTTCGTGGCGCTGTGTTGTAGACCCGGGCGATGCGTGGCAGCGACTGCTGGGGAGGCTGGACCGATGATGATGATGGACCAGGCATGGGTCTTGTTCCGGTTGCAAATTGCGATACCGGCCTTGGAGGCGTCGGCCGAACGACCGGGGTCGACGTGTACAGCCTAGAGCCAGGTCTCGAGGAGTCGACTGGCATCGTGTTTTCGGTGGGGTTATTGTTACGAGCAGAGAGGCGACGGCTTGTTCGAATGGGTGATGTCGATGTGGCGACTGGTTTTCTCACTTGAGCTGCTGAAATTCCCCAAAAAAGAAAGAAGACAATGCACGCTGAGGCAAGAGAAGTAAGGTAAGAAAAAAGGTCAAAAGGTCCTTCTGTGAGACATTGTAAGAGCCAAAGATGTGGAACTGATTCACTTTAGATTCGTCACATCCTATCATGTTCAACGATTGTAATGTATTGCAATTGAGCACTTACATAATGCCCCATCAAGACAAAGATTGTCCCAAATTGAGTATAATATTGGCGAGCTGTAGGGAAGCACAATCGCATAAATGGCTCCTCAAAAGACTGACCTGTTATGGCTTCCTTTTTCTTGAATTTCCTTCTTCTGAAAACACTGCTCTAGAGCCGACGTTACTCTATTCCGCACAGTACTATAGAAACCATGACACGTCCTTCACTACCTTCTACCTCACTGTAAGGTCGCCCCATACCCATACAACATGTGATCTATGCCACATGTCCTTACCATACCTAGAGTTGATGCCATCGCCAATAAGAGAAGTACCTTTACTATGCAAAAGCTATACAATTTTGTACGAATTTAAGTTATTATTTATTAGGGATGAACCGAAGTTGAATTTCGTGCTGAGTCCAAGTATTGAGAGCTCAATATTGCCGAGTCCCGAGTTTAGAATATTTAAGTAAAAATTTCATTCTCTTGATTTTTAGTTTGGCAGTTTGCACAACTTTTAGGAATTTTGTTGCCTTAATTTACAGTAGGAAATCGTAATTAGTAAGCACTAATAATAACAGTATTTGGGTTTTTAATTAGGTCCATTGTCGTTCTGTAAATAAAAATAACAGTACTTGTGTTCTTAGTTAGGTCAATATTCGTTTCTTAATTTAATAAATCTGATTTTCATTTAAAAATAGAAAATCAGAAAGACTAATACTCAATTCCATTGTTTGTCCGAATAATGCCGAGTTCATCCCTATTATTTATACCCTCTTTTAAGCTATTGAGCATCTGCTGGTGGCCTGAAAAAGAGTATTAATACTTTCTAACTCACTTAGATAGCAATAATAGTCTTCTCATTCCATCATTAAATGTATTAAGTAAAGTAGATGCTGGTCATTACTAGATACGAGCAACACTATAGAGAAGGGAAAACGCTATCGACTACTCCAGCAGAGAGAGAAAGAAAGACACAGAGAATGAGAAACAGAAAGCCTGTGCAGCCATAAATGAAATAATGATGCTACTACCTTGTGATGGCGCCGTTGCCATGGCTTTATTGCTCGCTGCCAACGTGAAATCGACAATCTGCTGCGGAAGCGTTGCCGACATCAACCCGCTCTTGGCCATCGCGCTGATCTGATCGACAACATAAGACGACATGGCCTCAGTCAGTCCTTGAGCGGCAAAGACAGATGGATCAAGACTTCTCAGTGGTTCTGTTCCCGCAACCCCCTGATCAGCCGCGTCGTCCTCGTCTTCGGCACCAGCGCCAGACAAGTCCTGCGGAACCTCAGACTCAGAGAAACCAAGTCCTTCCAGAAGCGAGTCGGGAATTCCGCCCTCCATGTACTCGTCGTACTTTATGGGCTCCTTATATTCAGACTCGAGCTTAGCAGTATATTCTGCCTCCTTCCTGAAATCAGGCAGAATCAAACAATAACCAACAATCCAGCAGATCCAAAGAAGAGGAACTGGAAAAAGATCTAAAAGGTCCAGTTGGTTCAAGGTAACATAAATCAAAGAAAGGTAAGATTAGTCTGCCTCAGTGCTGTATTTCTTCAAAGGCAATATGTAAATTTAACAAAACAATAGAAAACACTTAAATTACAAACAACAGAAATACTATCTATGACCACAGAGAACTCAAACTACAGAAGAGACGCAAAACTCACAACAATGTGTCACCTCCAAACAACCTTTACTTGTAAGACAATTGAAGCTGATTTCATTGAAATCATGCAAAGAACATTCAAGTCCCATCTAACATCCAGCATTTAATATCACTGCCATACAAAATCTTTATATAACGCAGTTTACCGCACTAAACGAAATCAGCAAACAGTATTACGATGTAATTCCAAGAGACATTCTAATTTCCAACACAACATATATCTATTATGCATCTCAACAAAAATTTCTAAGTTTTCTCACCATGTCTTTGGTGGCTCCATTTTCTTTACCATCTATAAGATAAAAACATCACAAAATCTTTCACAAGACACTCAAATGGTACAAGGTGCATTGCTTCACATTAACTTTCAGTGTAATCTTTCCCATAAAAATGCAACACTAGTCCAGAGAGGTGTCTAAGGCCATGAAGCATTGCCTTGCCATCTGACCTTCCCACTGACGATGGTGGGTTAAGTGTACTCATAAAGTTGTTGAGTGTAAGAGTTAAATGTATGCCATTTGAGCTCTACTCTAAATGAGTTTTACCGAAATAATCATCTTTCGTTGTAAATCCTAAAAATATGTAGAGCTGTAACAATACATCGGCAGCACTCATAATCGGGGCCGATTCTAGAGATATCGGCGGTATCGGATATCGGTAAGAAAATCGGCGCCAATTATAAAAATGATTTTTTTAATTTTATAATATTGTTCTCAGTCTTTAAGAGCAAAATGACAACAGCAACATCACTGGGCCTGTGAAGGACAGCATTCCGTTACATTCCCATAGCATGGCTACTTCAGACCACATAGTAGGCATTGTGCTAATATAAACGTGGGAACATGTCAACAGCTGTTGTGCAGAGCTTAATTATTACCCTGGGCACAGTAATGTCATCTCTGCACACCGGTATTTTAGGCCAAAGTGGCAGGTCGTAAAAGTGGCTTGTCTGAGGAGGCAAAGGCATTATTGGCACGTTTGTCAGAAGAAGGTGTCTAGTTACATAGAAATCTCTTTTCTCTCCTCCTTCATGTAAGGTTGACGGCAGGAGGTGTGCCTAATCTGAATTGTCTGCCTAGGATTAGTCCCAAACTACATGTATTGTATATGTCTCTTATGGAGCAAGTGCTTTGCTTGTATCACAACAATAGGCAGTAGCAGTAGGTCTTTTGGGATCGGACATCTTTGGAAACACAACGAAATAATCGGTGAAATAATCTGCAATATAATCGGTATCGGCAACTGAAATAATCGGCAATAATCGGCATCGGCATGATGGCAAAACGTGGTATCGGCACAGCTCTAAAAATAAGCAACGTTCCCATTATATAACCATCGTCATTTTTACAATTTATGCCGATCATTGTGGTATGAATAAATGATCCAAACCAGCCATGTGTTTTCTTTTTATATGCAACATCAGAGGACAGATAAGAACATCACAGAAAATTTACTTTTCAAATTATATTTCAAATTATATTTCAAATTATATTTCAAATTATATTGTGCACCTTAGCTGCTCATGATACCCACACAATGAGCAACAAATATCCCTATAAACAGAACAAACTTAATACCTTTGCCTTTCTCATCTTATCATCAGGTTCTGTCGGAAGACTTTTTCGTTTTGGCGGCATTTCGCTGAGAGAAAACTACCAAAACGAGCAAACACAAAAATATTTAAGCAAATATACAAAATTTTATAAGGATTCTTATTTAAATAACTATTTACAGAATGTTTGTTTCACAGTATCGAATCTCTACACGTTATAAAACGATCAGGTAAAACAGTTACAAAGTTACACTGCTTAAAATTCATTTAACCCATTCCCACCCAATCAGGTCGCTATTGAAGGCATTGAATTAGACTGTAGATTATTTACCAAATCAAGTTCAAGCCGAGCAAAGCCGATCGCCAGTCATTTGCACATGACATTATTGTAAATGCCTCCTTACAGGGCAGGATTAGATACAGGGCAGGAGTGGGGACAGGGCAGGGCAGGAGTCAGGACACAGTAGGGCAGGCATACGGACAGGGTAGAGCATGGGTGGGGAAGGGCAGGGGAGGGGACAGGGCAGAAATGGGGACAGGGCACTGAGGGCACAGTTGGGGACAGGGTAGACCAAGGATGAATTTTTTTCAACACAATTAAGAATTGTGTACACCAATTGAAGTTCAACCCAGGGACAGGGCAGGGGTGGGGACAGGGCAGGAGACAGGGCAGGGCAGGAGTTGGGACAGGGCAGGGATGGGGACAGGGTAGAACAATGATAAAAAAATTTCATCGCATTTAAGAATTGTGTACACCAATTGGAAGTTCAACCCGGGCAAAGCTGGGTACCTCAGCTAGCATTGCTTGCAATGTAAATTGTGATCATTGACATTTTACAACGAACAAAACACTAGTATAAAGTAATATTAGGAAAATATTCAATTAACAGTTAATGGTGATTAATCTCAACTAAGCCTAATAAACCCTAACTTAAATAATAATTCTGATGGTTTGCAGCATTCTAATTTCCTTAGTAGTCTTGGTTAGCCACAGCGGGAAAAATTTGTTTTGGTGTCATAAATTATTTTATGAAACCTGCTATTCCATTTCATCATAGCATTTATTGCCAATGCTTGGGCCAAAGTTTTGCACTAAATTACTGAAAAATCAATTCCCATCCAAAAACATACGGCAGAAGGATATGTGTGTTCAGAGGTGTTTAGCCTGAAGCTGGGAGATGCTTTATTACAGTTCCTAAAGACTGCACAGTTGCCCCCTGGTATTTCATATTGAATGGAACACGTATCATATCCGCAGGGTTGGCGGCCTAACGTTAACAGCTGTAGATTTCAAAGAAGTATGGGACTGAGTCGTCACGTCAAGCGCTGCCAAATAGGTCAAATCATCCCACTGCAGTACAACTGGCAAATTAATTGTAATTAAGCAAATTAATCCAAGCAATCGATTTCCGTCACACCACGTGGTCCATTCACATCCTACCACCAAAACCTTTAAGATTTTAGATAATCCACAGCAAGACGCAACTCCAAAGCAACTTCCTTACTTATATGTGTCACTTTTACAAGCGGCCATGACAGTTTACAAGTTACAACAAAACTACTCTTTACAACTTTTACTAATTGTATAACACATCGACGCCATATCAAGCATCTCCTGCGATTTCTGGACAAAACTGGGACGTAATTACCTGTGTATTAGAGTTCTCCTATCGGAATTTTTTCGAAAATAATACGTGAAGAATTGAAACCTAACCTTTGCGACAGAACAGCGCTGACCACTTGCCACAACGCTGTCCCTTTGCAAATTCGTAAATCGCACTGGATAAAGTACGTTGTTTAAGCTACGATATGTAATGTAATAATTATATCGTGAATGTTTGCCTTATTAGAGGGTTTTATGCATTTGTTGTAGCAGATAGTAAAAGCCGCCTTTTTTGAAGAATTATAATATGATAGTACAATTGTTTGACTCTGGATGTTTGGCTTTTTCATAATTATGTCAAAGATCTTAGTCGTAGACTAACATCTTTCATCATGTCACTGGATGTTTCTTTATTTCATCGTATACTAAGTTTTGCCTAAAAGCAAAATCATGAGAGTAAAATAATTCTTGTTCTATTGAGCTTTATAGTTTACCTAAATTATTGTTTATTGATGCGACATCACATTCTACCTCACACACAGCCCCGTGCCATAGGTTTCTAACAAGGGCCGTAATTGACACATGTCTGCTTACGCGCATGGAAATAGTTCTATCTTGCAACGCTGCTACAACATTATATTCAAAGTTTGAAGTAATTTTTATTAGCTTTACACTTTTACAACATAAAGTGCTAAAGTGTTTGACCGATTAGATAGTAATCTGTATGCAAGAAGAATGTAAGATTTACAGAGCGCTTTCTCCTATTCTATTGGGAAGCCTTCGTGCATTGGAATTAATGTTCCCAATGCAGTTTGTGGTGTTTATTAAGTAATTTATGGGTGTTTGTTAAGCAATAAATTCAACGCTAAGTAATTAAATGGAAACGAACGTTTCCATTATAAAACGGCATACTACATGAAACCGTAATGTGAATACCGCCTCTGTAAACGTTGGGACTTGGGTCGCGACTCGCGAGTTCATGCGCGGACACGTACGCAGAGTTAAAAAGAAACTCAGTGTAATGGTAAATAGTACGTTCAACTTAAAATAAAGATGGCTACAAAGCGCTGTAGTTCAGCACAAGGCAATGATTGATATCATGCATATTGGTCCTTGCAGCTTGTATTAAGCACTTCCGGTATTAACGGGTACTCATTACTCAAGTACCCGCTAAGCTACTCTGCCGATTACTCGACTCCAAAACTACTCGTTAGCGGCAAGCCTTAGATACCAAGGCAAGGACCAATATGCATGATACCAAGGAATCTCGATAAGCTACTCGTCAACCGTCTGCGTACACGTTTTACTCTTAATCATAGATGTCGCCCCAATCTAAATTTTGGAGTCTATTTTAAAATATGTTTTAAATCTCCACAGGCATTTATTTATTTTTGCTGACGTAGTTATTCGTCAATAATATTATGTCTTTTTAGCTAAAGACTGATGAATTAGTTTTTTCGTTTGTTAAAAGGGATTAAACATTTTTTACTCCAGAGTACCAAAACTGGTGACACGAAGAACATATGGACTTTCCAGTACTGTTCATATCGGTCCATGATTAGATAGGCTACCTAGATCGATTGTATTTGTAGCCTATGGTGATGGCATTGATTCCAGTCAAGATTTTCTGCCAGAGGATGAACTTCGACAATTGTTTCTAAACTAGTAAACCTTATTAGACCAATCTGCCAGCATATATAGCCTATATTATGTATATTACTACTTTAAAAGCAAGGCACGATTGAGTTAAAGGAAAAGACAGAAAGTGGAAAATTTCGTTCAGTCTAGCGTTGCTGTTGCCATCTGGCCGACAGATGGTAGGCTCGTCATTGCGAAATTAGTCTTTCGTGTGCGCTGCGTCAATGCAGTAATAGCGTCTCATTGGTGGCCTGTCGAAGGGGACAACCGCACGGTGATAAATAGGATTTCAAGTTTCTTCAGAGTGCAGTGTAATCGTAATCTCCAAATTTCTAAAAGCGCCACTTGAAAGTTAAGCGCAGGGCACCAGCTTATTCACGAGAGCTGCGTCAAATTGAAAGGGTTGTCCAAAGGATAGTCTGTGGGAGGTCTGATTTCGGTTTCGGTTCGGTCAGCAGGGAGGCAGAATAGCTGTTAAGGATGGTTCTTTGGAGACGAACGGAACTGTTTTGCTTAATCATATCACTTCCCATCGAAAGCGCATTCAACTGTTCAAGCCATAAACGTATTTTCTTAATCACTTGCTAAATGCTCGTCGAAACATGCATTGATTCCTATTCGGTAATCAAATACATTTAAGTAACCTATATTCCGTTTTTAGGCTTAGGACGCTTATATATGCATAGAAGTTGACAGGTCCGTATAAAAACATTGCAAATGAAAATTTATAGAGCGCTTTAAATACAAATCTTGCACAGGAGCACGTTCCCTACGTACGTTCCTAGTCGTAAATGCATTTTAAGACATGAAGAGAAGGAGGACAGACAACAGTATACAAGGAAGTGACGGGACTGCAGAAACCTAAAGACCAAGACCGATCGCAGAAGTCCAAGACCAAGACCGGGTGGTCCGAAACCAAGACTAAGACCGGGTGGTCCGATGCCAAGACCGAAACCGGGGGTCCGAGATCAAGACCAAGACCGATGCTCTTTTTCATAAACAGTTAAATTTATTAAGACGCTAAAACGGAATAACACGCTTAAAATATCCATTTTATTGCTGAAGAATACTAATCTTAATAATGGTCCAGAAAACAGTTTTACCGGCCAATCTGAACTTTGCGGATTCAGACCTTAATTGGCTTCGGCCTGAGAATATCACACTATAAATTACTTACAGTACACGATAGGTTCTAAATAAGTCTGAACAAGTAGATTAACGTTCCGTTTGAATGGCGTAGGCCCACTTGTACTCTGAATTGTAGGTTAACAGTGATCACACCAGGCCGACCACATAATTATTAGATTAATTGTTCCAAAACCTTGACATTTGTTAAAACAAATTTTGAAATGGGTGGTTTCGTTGCAAATACATTTTTGACCATCGTAACAAGCGTATATAGATGATCAGCACGTCATCAATCGATAACGATCACGTAGGGCCTAAACATCCGGTGTCTCTAATAATCTAAAATAACTGACAAATATCAAAGAAATTGCTCTGATACGGCAATTGAATGACCAAGAACGCTAACCTAAGACAGATACCAACCCCAAGACTGTTCCTTTAGGACTAATTAAGACCAAGACCGACGCAGTCGACACCAAGATCAAGACCGATGGTCCGAGACCAACACCAAGACCGAAGCATTCGAGACCAAGACCGCAGTTTTCCGGTCTCGAGACCGTCTCGAGACCAAGACCGCGGTCTGGAGACCACATCCCTGGGCGGGAGGGATAGTAACAGCAGAAGGGTGGGAGGAGGTTAAAGAAGTGGAGTATGCCTTAATTGGTCTGAAATTTACGTGCACGTCACCAGAAAGTATCATATTAACATGATGAAGGAACTATCATTAATCGGGGAATTTATTAAATGTTTTATGTTTTTGCGGCCGACTAAAACGGTTATGGGATGTAGGGCATACTGATCGTATTGATCCTGTGCCTAGCGAATTTGCATTGACTAAACGCTTGTGAATAAGCTGGACTGCAGGGTGTCTTTCGCCGCTATTTCGATTTTGGGCCGCTACGAATATTTTGAGATTACGAGGCATGCAGAAACGTGCGGAACAAGTCGTGACTCGGTGCAATTGTGACATTTTCTAGCGATGTTCAGACCTATGCGCTTTGTGATGCATGCAATATTTCAGGGTGGACGTCGGTGATAGCTTCAAGCATATATGTCGATGGTTTCAGCTCTATATAAAATAAATATATAAAATATACAACATGGCCGCTCACACCTTGGCTAAACATCCAAGGTGTGGGCGACCATGTTGTATATTTTGAGCTTTATCACCATCACCCCAGAACTGGTGGACGCACATCTGTCTGTTGCGGTGTGTATATCAACGCAACTTCAATGCATAGACAGCTTTGAACATTATGGCAGCCTAAGCAGTTCGTCCGTTAACAGCAAACGACTGCGGCTATCAAGTAAATTAGCTGGGCTGTGGCCCGTATCAGCAGGTTAAATAACATTGCTATCGGTCGAAATTACGGTATCGTAAACATTCCATTTACTGCCTGCCATTAACACTGTGTCTATAGCTTGCTCGAGTTTAAGTTGTAAACGTGAAATGGCTAGGCGCGTCTGCAAGACTTTGACGTTAGCGGAGCGAATGGAGGTGCTTAAACGCCTGGAAAATAACGAAAGTCAGTCGTCAGTTGCATTGGAATACGGTGTCAATCAAAGTGCGATTTCACGAATTCAGAAAAACAGAGAAATGATCAGAGAGGAATGGCAGAACAACAGCAATCCAGAAAGAAAACGCAAACGAGGTGGCAAGTCCGAAGATGTTGAGCGTGCACTGCTACACTGGTTTTCTCAAGCTCGAAGCCTTCAGATTCCAGTGAGCGGCCCTATTCTGATGGAGAAAGCTGATCAGCTGGCACGTGGTCTTGGTATGGCTGACTTCAAGGCAACCAGCGGGTGGCTAGAAAGATGGAAAGCACGCAACGCAATACAGTTCAAAAGGCAGCAAGGTAAAAAGCACGATTCTAATGATTTTGGAACTGAACGATGGGTAACGGAGGTCCTGCCAGTAATTCTGAAAGAAGAGTCAAACGATGAACCTGACCATGATGGAGAAACAGAAGTCTATGTGCCATCTTGCAGGACGGCTGATAACATTGATCTTTATATTGCAACAGATGACAAGATTTCAGAATCCTCCATTGTTAGCACTCTGGAGCAGACTGCACACCACAAACATGTGGAAAGCTGTGATAATGATGTTGCAACAGCCTCTGTTTCATTTGCTACTGTTACACAGTGTCTACACATTCTAAGGAAATTCATGGAACAGAAAGGCTGTGAGTCATATGAATCTCTGTACGACCTGGAGTCGGTCATTCATCGACTTAATTGTCAAGCTGCTGTTCAAATGTCGATCGGTAAAATTCATCCTCGACATGTCCATGAACCTTCTTAGCGAGTTCATTCATCTGTGTATTCACCCACTATCCTAAATTATCCATCTTTCTGCTACCTATCAGACTACAACCTGGCTTCCCAAAGTGATTACAGTTTGTGACAGATGTTTTACTCTAATCAACCATCGGTGTCAGTCAATATAGTGGCACTACAGAAGTAATTTTGTTCGTCCATCTACCTACTGCTGTATATAAACTCCTTGTACATGTATATAGCACCAAGATAGTGACACACTAAAAGAAACACAACATTCCAGATTTTAATTGACAATAAATAATAAAATTTTCATCAAAACTTGGTAATTATGCATAAGAAAATAGCTTATATAAAATGCATACGAAAATATTGCAATCAATAGTCGTGAGATTGCTTCATTTAATGTAACTTAATGTAATCTAGTGTAATGTAAGGCCAGTGACCTATGTAGTGTACTCTAAATTGTCACAAACCACAAGGCATTACAACTGACTGTTTACATATTGCCATATTTCATTTCCCTACTTAGAGCCACTCCCAAATCAAAAGAAATAGGGTTTTGGGCTGGTATTAAAGATGTTGGAAATGGTGTTTGCCAGCCAGCAAAAGCCACAGGAAGCCTCCAAATTGGAGGGCTAGCAACAGGGAAAGCACAGCGAATACAGAAGTCCGCCAGCAGGGACAAGGAGCTCAGCCTGCCTGGATGAGCAGAAAACCAGAAGCTATTATGAATACACAGGTGCCACACCCTAAAGGCAATGCCACACCAAGGCAGAGAGAGACTCGATAAATAATGCGCTGTGGGATAGGAAGCCAGCGAAGAATATCAAGCATATAGTTGGTGGCATGTGGAGATAACTTAGCCATGTCAGCAGCTAAGGGAAGTTTATTACTCATTTACTACATACATTCAACATTGTTCCTCAGAGGTGTGTGGTCACCAGATAGAAGGATCCAGTGGTGAAGTCACATAACCTCTGCAATCCAAGACATCACATTTCTTTACTGGTTACAAAATGGTCAGACAATGAATTGATAATTCTTAGCTGAGAATTGAACCATGCTCATAGGCATTAGGATTTTTTCCAAAATGTCATCAGGCAATTAATTGGTTGCTCACAGTGGCAAAATAATGTCAATCTTATTCTTAACCTTGCCCCTTGAACTTTAGGTTTCAAGGGAGGTGCTAGGCCAGCCAGCCAGCCAGCCAGCCAGCCAACATGACTTCAAACTGTAATTATGTATTAACTGATAAATAGTTTATCTAGTGCCTCAGAAAATAAATAAATCATAAACAGAACACAAAAGAGATTTATATTGTGCTCCTGTACATGTAAATTAAATCGTTTAGAAACAAGTAAGATAAATAGTGCCTTTGTAAATTAATCAAAAAACAGAGATAGTACACGACCGACTGACTTAAACACGCATCCATCGAAACGAGACGGAAAATTAACTAAAATGAAATCGATACTCAAAGTACCTGTAATCATGGATACAATACCTGGTCAAATATGCAACACCTGAGGTTGACATAAAAATTTCTATCATCACAGAGGTAAAGCAAACATGACTGCAAGGCAAGAACACCTTTTTCATATTACTAAGACGTTAATGTCCAAGCACAACAGGGCTATTCATACGAGATCTCGGAAACAATAATTAAGTTCATATGCAAAACTTTCAAATGCTGATGTAAATTCTCATAGCTAAAATTCCCACATCTTCAATACAACATTTTGTTCTATCAGTTTTGTCCCACGGTTGGCTTGTGGCCATTCTGAGCAGTTCAGTGATTGAAGCTTAAACCAGTTTTAAATTGAAACACTTGTGATTCCATAACTGGATTTCATAAACAGCTGCACTTCTTTGGCCCACAAGTAACCACCACAACAGTTAAGAGCTCAATGCGGGTTCAATGAAAAGCAGCCGATCTGTTACACATGATTCTGTAACATACAATGTACCATATGCAAACATAGACCATACACTGTAACATGAGTCAGCAACCCATTTATGTAACATGCAAGTCCGCAACAGGCTTTTCATGATTCCATAACATGATTATGTAACACATTAATTTCATAAAATGAATTCATACCATAAACAAATTATGTTAGAAACAGGATATTCAACTACTCATTAAAACACTAAATAAATAAATAACAAAAAAAGAAATGAGGTAAGAAATGTTTCTGTAAAACAACTCTGTAACATCACTGCTTGTTTAGAAATGCTCTGGTAGAACAAATAAATCAAACAGAACAAAGCTTAACATGATAAAATGGACCCAGAACAATTAAATGGGACCAAAACAAAGAAGTCTACCCATGCAAAACTCAACTTGGAACAAAAAAGTTGGGCCTAGAACAAAAAATACGACTCAGAACACAAAATTGGGCCATAGAAATAAAACAAAATTTGAATAAAAGTTAAGAAAAGAACTGAACCAAAAACAATAAAGCCATCAAAGCAAAACAGTGCAAAACCAAATTTAGTCTGAAAATAAAAAAATGGGCCAAGAGCAAAAACAATCATCCTGACCTGAGAGTTTTTTTTAGAAATTGGCAGTGCTAGAATTTGTTAACGATGATAAGAATAATTTACAATTTTTCAACTACTTCAGTTTAGCAACAAAAACTCCTTCGCAATGGATCATTTGATTAAACAAAATTTAGTATTTAAGCTGTTCCCAACTAGTTTTCTGGGCAACATAATAGAACAAAAGCAGCACAACAATCACATTTGGTTATTGACAAAAAGTCAACTATACAAACGAATTAAAATTAATCATAAACATAGTTTAAAACAGATTTTACAGCATCTTCATAAATTAAATCATTCACAGAGAGCATAGACTTAAACATACATTTAAACAATACAGAAATCAATGATGACATATTGCTAAACAAATTAATTAATTGACAAATAAATCTGGATGAATGTGGAACACCTGAGGGCAACAATGGAATTCTGAAGAGAAATAAAAAACCCTTTCAACCACTTAAGACTGGAAGCCACTGGTAAGAAGTGTCCGCAACTTCATCTTTCTTAGCCTCATGATATGACGGTGGGAGTTCAGTCCTCACCCTTTATGGCAAATGTTGTCTTGAAGCTATTCTCTTAACTAACAAGATACTATTATTAAGCAGTGGATAGCATTCAATACTGCTACAAATCGTACAAATCAAATGACCATTAAACAGTTGAGGACGCAATTGGGAAAGCCAATCATCATGGAGTCGCCACAGAATTACGCATGAACTGGTTGTGTACTTGCCTGCACCAGCTTCAATGACAAACGTATATAGAAGAATACAAACTAAGACATTTGCTAAAATCAACCATACACTAAATGTCTCTAAAAACTATTCAAAACAACATGAACACAATTGGCAACTATCAAAAGCGACAACTGAACGTAATTTGGCACCATCAAAAGATCATAGAAAATCAAAGAGGACTACAGTGGAACCTTGTTACAACGCACACCATTACAACCTTAACACCACGATCCAATCTAATGACTTCTATAGCACCATTATCATAATGTACAAGACTTCAGTTGATGCTTGCTTCAAGTCTCCTTCATTTGACTCGGCTTTTGAACATACGTTTCAGAATTACCATAATAATAATGGTTAGCAACTTTTATTGTGCTATTGTCTGATATCAAATGAAGGCAGATCAAAACCAAGGCGTCATCGGGTCACTGTTCAGACAAACTATCAGTGCACATACCCAGACACCCTACAACGCATTCATTTCAATCAGTTAGATAGTCACATACTCAGCATTTTCAGAGGTTCATAATATACGACATAATAAACATTGCATACACATATCATACATAGACAGCACTTAGACACAAACATGGTACAGTCATACCTACAAATATATATATATATATATATAAGTATACAGAAACACACGAATTCACAACATAAGTAAAAATAACAATTTGTCATGGTAACTGCTGAGAGGTAGTCTTGCAGATGAAGGGTTAGTGACATTATAGTCTCATCGTCAATGTATTGCAAATAAACCATAAACCGAAAGAACACACACAAAGCACTGACTGAAACAAGTGTCTATCATTTTCCCGATTTTCCCATTCAAAGAGTATAACCAATGCACTCGTTTTTTTAGCCAAGTTCACCAGAGCACATACGTAACAGGCATTAATAGTACCATATTAGGAACTTTCCATGGCAGCTTTGCAACAAGGTTTCACTGTAGTAGCCTATAAATCATTACATACAATCAGTTATTTCTCAAACAAATATATAATAAATTAATTAATTCTTAATAAACACAACATGTACAAATACTTATATAAAAGCATTACCATAAAAAACACATTGTCGTAACATATCGTAGCACTGATTTGGTGCAGCGCCGACAAAAAATCATGTCAGTGGCATTGTAAATATTACAAATGTTTATAAAATTGTAGAAAATTTAATTATTTACAGACTATGCCGTTCTTTTAATTATGCATAAATCAAAATAGTTTATATACTCTTTACAAATGTACAACAACCCTTATAAAATTAAAGCACATCTCTGACTGATTGTAAATAGACTACAGCAAAACCTGTAAATATGTAAACATTTTCCATAAAAGACTTACAAAACCTGTAAATCTGTAAAATAACTTCCAGGCAAAAGGCACTGAAAGGTACACAAAATTTCTTGAATGACTCCACATACCATACAAGTAATTCTCACAGCACCTGTAATTATAGCCATTATCGTAGCTGTAATAAAAAAAGTAACTGTAATTATAATCAAAAAGTAACTGTAATTATAATCAAAACCGCAATGTAAAAAAATGGATGTAATAATAGCAGCAATCATAGCTACAATCAATCCTATAATAATCATAATAAATATTAGCCCAAAATCTCATTTCATAATAACTAGGATAATTAACCCCAACTGTAATAGTAACTGTATTAACAGAAAGTGTAATCATAACTGTAAAATAATAACAATGGTAAAGTAAAAACTATAGTAATAACAACACAAACCAAAGTAATAATAGTAAATGTAATCATACCTACAGACTTATATTGTCACAATCACAATTTTTAATAATTGTAATCATGGTATTATTGTAATATTCTATAGTGCCATACACAATGAGTGAATGAAAGTATTGCATAACAAGGCAGGAAACGTATTGTAAAGTACTTTACTATAAAGTAATCCAAACAGTTGCACAGGTCTGACAAAAACGTTCGAACACGCTGAGCACATCAAAGGCTGACCAAAGTATTGCATACAGTAAGGCAGGTCACGTAAATAGGTAACATAAGTGTCACGTGACACATGAGAGGTACCTAACATAATAAAATTATTGTCACAAAGCAAGGTAACATAAGACGTCACATAATAACATGATATGCCGTCATGCAACCATATTACTAGCACCGTAATACTTTAAACATTTTTATTTCAACATTTGTTCACTTTGGTGGCCCACTTAAACTTCACATTTCCCACAATGTTATAAAAACCTGGGCAGTATAATCTATCTTCTGTCATAGACAAGCAGACAGCTATGGCAAAGGCAAGGTCAGATAAGGCAAACTATGGCAATCTATGGTAATTGTCAAATTTACTGCACTTCCAAAGTCCATAAAATATTTGAATAGCTATGACAACCATTACCAACAAAGTATCAATTTGGGCAGAGTGATGCATGGCTGAGCAATTCTTGCATGCAATGGCTAGGTTTATGAAAGGGTTGGAGAAAAGTGATGCAAGTCAAGTAATTCAGGTTTAAGTGGCTCAGAAAGAAGCAATTCTTGTTTGCACAATTTATCATTAAATGACTCGTGCCAAAAGTATCGAGGTAATACTCCAAGTTAAGCAAATTGTGAGATGATGATCCAGTCTAAGCTATTCAAGTTTAAGTGATGAACAGCTGAATCCCAATAATTTCAAAACAGCTCAACATACAACTGCTCACTTATAGTTATACACTGCCATTTATTAATGACATGGCACCAGTCAATGGTAACATACACCAGCCAAAGTTAACAGGCACCAATCAATGATAATAGGTGCCAGTCAATGGTAACAGGTGCCAGTGGTAACAGGCATCAGTCAATGGTAGCAGAATAATCAAATACTTACACACTTGAGAAATGTCTTTACAGATATGCTATGCATTAATTATTATTATTATTATTAAATTTGTAACGTGCACAAGGTCATACCTAAATGTGAATCTGAGGCGCGGATAGTCAGTCGCCAGGAGAAGATGCAATCGGATTTCCAAATCCTTGAAAGCCAAAGAGAAATAATGAGTTTTGAGTCGCTTTTTAAAGGGAGGAAGTGAATTTGAGCTACGAAGAGAGAGTGGCAGTCAATTCCATTCCCTAAGAGCAGAGACATGAAATGCACGAGAGCCCATAACTGTTCTGCATTGTGGTTCAACTAAAGACCTGTACTTGATGATCATAAGCAACGAGGAGGAATGTAAGGAGTTAGTAGAGCATGAATATAGGTAGGTGTACTGGTGATGATGGTTTTGTAGGTCAAACAAGCTAACTTAAATTTGATTCTAAATTCAACAGGGAGCCAATGCAGCTGGTGGAGTAGGGCAGAGGAGCATGTTCGTAGAGGGACACGTAGCACTACTCGAGGTAATGTATTTCGGATACGTTGAAGCCTTTTGAGTTCAAGGTCTGAGAGACCGACAAGAAGTGAATAAGCATAATCAAGGCGAGAGGAGAGAAGTGAGCAGGCTATAGTTTCAGACATATTTTGAGTTAGAGCCGACCTTATGTGACGTATTGCCCTGATGTGGTAAAAACAAGATTTGCAAAGGCTTGTTATGTGAGGTCGAAATGTGAACTTGCTGTCGAGGGTAACCTTAACAAACCTTTACATTCTTAGAAAGTTGATTTTTGCGAACATGAACAAGATTTCATCCATCAGAATGTAAAATTTGGAATGGGATGATATAGCACCCTAAGGAGGTTTGAGTGTATGACAATAATCAACATGGAAATAAAGTCTGGAAGGTAAAGCTACTAGGTTATGCAATCAGGATTAGGGTAATTGTAGAAATTTACAGTTAACAGCCATTATGTTTAGTTCTAAGTTAGAGCCAATTTCTACTAATTAAAGGCTAGGAGTAGGGTTACATATGCCACCCATGAAATTACCGGCCACAAAAGCAATCAATGAGTAAAAAGCCATATTTTTTGTTCAGAAGAAAGATTTTCAAATTCATAAAGGCAAGCTCTGTGGATTGTTGGACTCTTAGGCTGAAGCACAGCCCTTACCCAGTCAAAGAACAACATTTCAATGTTACAAGGTTTCATGAATTGCTAATACCATATCATGCACCGAGATTCAAACCCCCCACTCACACATTACTCTCCTGCAGCTCCTGACCACAACAGCCCAAACATTTAAACCCAAAACAACCGATCACGCTACACAACCGACTCAATCTCTAGAACCTCAGGCGACCGAACGATGAACCCCTCGACCGGAACGATGCTGTAAACCGGAACAGCATCTGGCCGATACGGATCAACGAGATACTTCATCATGGTCTGGAGGTTCTGGGCGTTAAAGTCAGTTGCTATGAGAACGGCGCCGAACAGGTCGGTCACCTGGTCACTATGACAACTGCTATTAAACGCCATTAGCCTACTGTCAACCTTGTACAAGGCACATGACGTATTGCCTATGGTTACGAGGACTCCGCGGGTGAAAGGTCCGTATAGCTCGCGGTTTATGCTGTCGACGATCTGGTCGATGGTATTACCGGTTTCAAACTGGGCAACAAGCGGCTGAAACTCGCGCGGAAACAGCGACACTGTATCCATTGTTGAGCCGTTGAGTGCGCTGGCCGTTGCGCTCGCCTCAAGAATGCTATTCTCCACGAGCAGGCTCCACAGTCGGAGCACAGGCTCGTCGTAGAGATTTGGAGAATACTCGCGCATGACAACCTTCGTGAGAAATGACGCTGCCGCCAGCTTGTTTGCGACCGCGACGACCACCCCTTCACCCGATTGGACCTGCTGGTCGCCAGAAACTACCCACGGAAACTTCCAGAGGTGAAGGGTTCGCTGGACGACCAGCCGCGGCAACTCCATTTCGAGGACGCCAACCGGACGGACGTCATAGGTCGTCAGCTCTTCTTCCTTGTCGTCAACGCATTCCGTCCGATCGACCCGGATGTGGCGGTCGAGAATCTCCGGAATTATCTTCGCCCAGACCGACAGCAAGTCTGGCTGACGCCTCCGAGACGCGACGTAGAGCTCGACCAGTTTTGGAACCGTGCTGCCAACCAGAACCATGACGAAGACCGTGACCCTGGATCCCACAACCGAAAGAAGAACAGATGAAGCGGAGAAGAGAAAGAATAGGTACAAGAAGATGACGCTGAGCCGGAAAATCACTCTGCGCATCGTGCTGCTCCAGCCGCGCTTGAGGTCGTTGCAGACGTTGTAGTAGAGCTCCTTCGAGACATACTCTGTGTTGTCTCCGTCGATGAACTTGACGGCGCCGAGGTTGTGTCGCTTAAGGATTTGGATTGCTCCCTCGTGGAAGAATTCCTCAGTCTCCTCGATGGCGGATATCCGTGGTGAATTCTCGTCGATGAGCTTCAGGATCTGTCTGTGCTCAGCGTTTATGGCCGAAAACGTGTCATCGACGTAATAAGCCATGATCGCAAGAAACACGATCCACGGCAGGACGGCCGACATGTAGAGGGCAGCACCGACAAGAACGAAGAACACGACGTTCAGCAAGAACTCAACCATCAAGAACATCGTCGTGCAGAAGCCGAAGAGAATGAGAACGAAGCCAAACCACAGAGCAGTGACAATCACTGTCTTGCAGACGACACGACCTGTGACCCGAAGAACCGCTGCCTGCTCTGTTGACAGCTCGTCCCTGTCCTCATCGGTCGACCCTCTCCTCTCCTCGTCCTCTTCAAAGAACTTGGCATCGATCATGTACGTGAGGAAGCAGACGTTCACGGCCGGGATCTGCATCAGGACCCGACCGGCGGCAAACAGCAGCCTCCGCAGCCCCCACGGCATCCATCTGACGAGGAAGAAATGGCGCTTCGTCTTGTAGTCACCGTATGCAAGTCGATAGAGGATCTGTTTGTAGCTCTTCGTCATGTGGCCGTGCAGCGAGGCTGTCTGCTCGAACGGGCGCTTTCCCTCGTAGCGCAGGAGACAGCGCTCCAGCGGACTGTTCGGCCACGAAACGACGAGGATGGTGTAGAGGAAAGCGAGAACGGAAAAGAGCATCCAGACGGTAACGCGCAGGTCCTGCAAGGGAATCAGCGAATTCCCAATCAAGTTTATGTTGAGGGAAATTGGACCGTACTTTTCGGAGCCGTGCACATGGCTGATGAGAGAGTAGTAGAACGGCAGGCGGGGCATGTAAAGCAAGATGGCAATGTGCAAAATGACCGGGTACAGAAGAACAATCCCTAGAATCTTCCAAGCGATGAGCCAGCACTGACGACAACACGACTTCTTTTTGCAAAGCCGGGGCTGGTAGCCCCACTCGCCCCACCAGTGGATGCAACATCGGCCTTCCCCGTAACAGTAGCAGACGAGCCGAAACAACGATCGTGGGATCGAGAAAGGCTGTCGATCGCCGAGGTTGATCAGCTGACGTGACGAGATCCTAATGACATAGTTGCGCTGCCCGGTGATGCCGTGCTTCAGCGAAGCACGAAAGAATTTGGTCACGCTCGTGAACATCAACGCCATCTTTGCCCTAAGAATGATCAGCGGGCTGAAGAGCGTCACGATCGTCGATAGCACGTTGATCGTCAGCAGCACGATCGAAAGGTCTTCGTTCGAATCCGTATACATCTTACAGCTGACATCGCCAGCACGGAACCCATCAGTTTCACAACAGCGGTAGAGAAGTCGCGAAGTGTCACGTGCCGGACTCGTGTTGTTTATGACATAATGGCAGACGTAGTCGCGTTGGTGATGCTGTAGCTCCACGTATGTCACATTGTAGATCAGAATACTGCGGATGGCGTGAAGTCGACATTCGGGCGAGTGCATCACGAGACAGTTTGCCGGCACCGATGAAACAGACAACTCTATCCGGCGGCGTTGTCGTTCAAGAATATACAGAGACAGAACTTCGGCATCCAGTGGCAGCCCAAGCAATTTCCTGCCGTAGACCCCAGACGCCCAGACCCATTCGGACGCGAGATAACTGTTGTCCATGTACGGATAGGTCTCAAGGACCGGAATGCTGTAGTCCTCCATGCGGACCTTGAAGTGGACGAGTCTGGTTTCAGCATCCTCGAAGAAATCGCGAAATGTTGAACGCATCTCGCCAAGGTTTGCAACTTGCAGGACACAATTTGTTGGACACTCGTGTTCACCCGTTCGCTTCGGCTGCACGGATGGAACAGCCGGAACATCAGGCAGATAGAACGAGTCAGGGCTTTCGTTCGTTCCATGTCTGCGGATCGTCACGTGGTGCGGCGCGCGCTGTTGGAAGTATTCGCCAGCCGGACCATGACTAGCAAGTAGCAGGATGATCGTGATGGATCCAAGCCTCCAAACGTCCATGGCTCAGGGCGTTGTCACGACACTCATCGCCTTCGACCGTCAACGGATCGTAAGCGCTGTCACGCGACATGAAGAACCCCACAGCCCAGGTTCTCTCAAGCTCATTGGAAAAAGCAGAAAATTCCAGCCGCAACTTCACCACGTTCTAGAATGCAACAGAACAAGTCTTTAAGAAAGTACAACAAAATCCAGAATCAACAATCAGGTTTCTACTGTTACCCATATCATTCCACGATAAACATAGATATGGATGTCAGATGTCTGGCAAAAGGAGGATACATGTCCTTGTTCTTGGCCTCTGTCTGCCACGCAAGGCTAAAAACCTGGTTTCTTTTCATCGCCAACTATTTTCTTATATACTTATCCAAAATTGCCAAAATTTCCAATACATAAATCCAAAATTCGCTTGCAACAGTTGTCACCAGAATGGACAAAGCATCACCATATCGCTCCTATCCTCAAATCACTCCATAGGCTAAAACAACATTCTATGAATTTAATTAACACAGTATCTAAGTATTACTAAGGGATAATGCAAAACTAAATATCCATGCTTTGCTGAAGGATGCACAAAGTACAAAATGAAGAATGTTTCCTGTCAAGTCTTACAATTCTCAAACACCACAGGTTCGATGTGTATGTTATAGTTAACGGGGACTTGCTACAGAGAGTTGCTCCTCAGTGAAACACTGTGCGTAATCAAGCAAACTGATTGATTAAATAAATACTTTGCAACAGCAAGACAAAAGCCTCAAATAATTTCATTATACAGCTTTTTAATGTTACTTATTTTCTTGGTTACATAGGGGACACTCTTACTCTGTAGTAAAACATTCAAAGTGTCCTCATTTGTCCTGCTTTCTGGCTTTCTGTGTACTTGTTAGGCTGCAAATGTATCAGGCAACCTTAATAATGGAGGTTTTTATGCCTAATTCAATAGGTTAATTATATCTGTACATGTTGCTTCATACAAAGAAACAGAACATATTTTCTTTTAATTGGGAAAATGTTGCTAACAAAACAGCATAAACAACACAGCTTCAAATGCCACCAAAATAGATACACCACATCAAAAATCTTACTACCATGACAACTAGACAGATCTTTTGGCATAACATGAAGCTGTGCATTATTAACATGATCCAAATAATCGGAATTCAAGATCATGGGCCTCGCTCGAAATGCAGCAAACAAAAGCTTGATATTAAATATCATGAGTGCAAGTAGAAGCTGGATAGCTCAAACTATATGACACAATGGTGGTGTCCTCTATTATTCATGCAATATAACATACTCCAAGTCTGAGTTTCAGTATGAACTATTTTATCTGTCATTCAGCTTCTAGTTAAAATTCTAATATGAACTGTTTTCATCGATCATCCAACTCCGAGCTTGAGTTTTAGTATGAAACGTTTTTATCGATCAGATGGAGCAAAGTCCATAATCTTCAGGTCAACCAATCAATTATAAAACTTCTCATACTCAATTCCTTCTTTCTCAGCCTTGAATCCACACAACACAAACATCTGAAACTTAATAAATCCAAAATTCACCAGCCACAGTTGTCACCAGAATGTACAAGCATCACCCTATCACTCCTATCCTCAAATCACTCCATTGGCTAAAACTCATACAGCAAATTCAGCTCAAAGTCCTATCATTAACCTACAACTCCTTACAATACTCCCAGCCCAAATATCTAAGAAGCCTTCATCATCCAGCCATCTATTTCTCTACCCACCATCACTACTCCTCTCAGTTCTCCAATTGAGTCATATCCAACACTGCACCACATCATCAGAATGATCTGTCTCCCGAATTTCACATTTTTTTCAGTTCACCCACCATCACTGCACATCACCCAACTGCCTCAGGCACTTCTATCCATCGCCCCTCCATCTTTCAACTTGAAACTAAAGTCTTAACTTTTTAATTAAGAACTCCTCGCCCGACTCACCTTCCAATTCTCGACCTAAACGTCATCCGTCTGCCTCTGCCTCCTCTGGAAACCGGTCGTGAATAAGCAGGTGCCCTGCGCAAGACTATCAAGTGGCGCTTTAGAAGCTTAGAGTACGATCACCCTTGAACTTCACCAGAATTTAGTAATTTAACGATATGATCTCCAAATCCAATAACCTAAACTATCATAATTAATCCTATAAGAACAGAACAATGTACAGTTCATGGCAAACATCCAATAAAGGTGACAATCTAAATTTGCTCATAACGCGGAAACCGATCATCAAAGGTTCGTCTAAACCACTTCTCTGACATTTTATATATTGTACCCCAGTCTTTTGTTACTCGTGGCTCCGATAATTCCGGTCAATCCTAACCGCAACGATAATCCGTCGTCGGCAACTTGTAGTAGTTGCAAAGAACAACAGCTGGTTGAAAGCTCAGCAGGGCAAGACAATCTGCATTTGAAATACTTGCCGAGCTTTTTCGTAATACTCAAACTGCATCTAGTTGTAAGCCTTCTAAGCCCGAAGCCATCTGCTCGCTAACCACTTCTGCTCGACGCATAGCAACATCCGCCAGATGGCCGATGAAACAAATAATGGTACCCGTGAAAAACTACTCCCAAGTCTCTACCGCAATTTTAGACGGGAGAAAGACGTCTATAATTAACTTCGACGCTTCGCACTGTATGATGAGTCTGTATACCCGACCACATATTCAGCTGCAGAAAGAGCAATCTCTTATTCAATTTTGCGCATTTAGAGCATGCTTCAGTATGCCTTTACAAATCATCATACACATGAGACACGAATGAGTGATTCTAGAGTAGAAGGAAGGTGTTCAGCCGCGTAGGTCTAGTGTATTCCTATTCCGAAACGCGTGGACATGATCGATCGTATTTAGGCCTAATTCATTCTTGAAATTTGTTCCTTGCACATCCGTTACGAATATTAAAATAGTAAAAAAATATTTGAAACGCATTTGAAAACAGTTTACATAACACACTAATATAGAAGAAAAGGAGAGCTGGATGGAAGTTTCGGGAGGATGGAGGAATAGATTGGTGGGTGGGTAGCGTTAGTTCAATTTGAGAATATAAACCATAATTATTCAAATGTTTTAGAACAAGATTAGGAGGAGAAGGGAAGAAAGAAGGAATTCAAAAGAGGATGAGAAGAAGAATAAGAAGGTGCCTATACTACGAAGACGAAGAGTAAGCAGAGGAAGAAGCTTAAGTTGAGTGGTTCCTTAAGCAAGTCTTGAGTAGCATCGGCAAATGAAGGCGAATGACAATAGCTTCGCTCCCTCATCATCTCATCTTCCCGCCGATCATAGTGTACGGTCCGTGCACCCACCAATCTATTCCTCCATCCAACCCAAAATCACCCCTCATCGTCTCCCCATCATTTCCCTCCCTCCGTGCCTCCTCCATATCTCGTCCGTTCCCATATCTATCTACCTGCCTCCTTCTCCTTCTTTATTCCTCCCTTCCCTTCTCCATTCGGCATCCATCTGCCTTTTCCCTCAACCGATTCATCCACCAACAATTCTACATGTACCTACCATCCATCCATCCATCCATCCATCCATCCATCCATCCATCCATCCATCCATCCATCCATCCATCCATCCATCCATCCATCCATCCATCCATCCATCCATCCATCCATCCATCCATCCATCCATCCATCCATCCATCCATCCATCCATCCATCCATCCATCCATCCATCCATCCATCCATCCATCCATCCATCCATCCATCCATCCATCCATCCATCCATCCATCCATCCATCCATCCATCCATCCATCCATCCATCCATCCATCCATCCATCCATCCATCCATCCATCCATCCATCCATCCATCCATCCATCCATCCATACATACATACATACATACATACATACATACATCCATCTATCCATCCGTCATTCAACCTATCCATTCATTTATCAATCAGTTCCATCAGGCTATCGATCCAACCATCTTTCAATCTATCCATTCATTCATCAATACGATCCATTCATACATCCATCTTTCCTTTCCTTCCATTCATTCCATCATAATGCAATCTATCAATTCATCCATCCATTCATCCATCCATCCAACCGTCTTTCAATCTATCCATTCATTCATCAATCCATCCTTCCATCCCTTCCCACACCTGTCACCGTCCCTACCTCCATCCAAACAATTGCCCATAATATGTCCCATTTTTCCCCATTACAAAGGCCCGGTTACACTTCCATCCAGCTCTCCTTTCCTTCCTCACTCGATCTCTCCAACCATCCTCCCTCTCGTCGCTTCCTCAGTCCATCTGTCCATTCGTCAATCCATCATCTTTTCCATGCCTTCCATCTTTCCACCCTAAGCCTCTCTCTCGTTCGCCGATGATAGTCACGTGCCGACGCCTCCGGGATCTTCGCTCTTTGTTCGCTGAGGAGGCAGTTGCCATGGCAACCAGCAACATAATCCATCTTCTCGACGCCATCTTTTGCATAGCGCAGAAGAATACTAACCGACTGACCAACGAGCAAGCTACTCAGAAATACAGTTGTTTGGTATAGGAAACCAATACTACACATTGCATGTATATATATATATAAACAAATATATATGTATGTGTTGATGTGTGTTCGTATTTATATATATACAATATATAATTAATAATTATAAGGTATTTAGATTGGGAGGATTCAAAGGAATACGTTGTGCAGGTTTGCAACAAGACAATGCTCAAAGATAAGAAGCCATCATTAATAAATGCTCTGTAATAACCAATCCTCATATATGAATATATTTATATATAATATGTATATATATATGGAGAGAAAGCATATATATAAATAAATATGCACATGTGATTATATATATTATATATATAGGTCTATGTGATAATAAATATCCTTCCATCTCTGTTCAGAGAGGTCGTGTCGTTTGATGGCGCTATAAAAGCATTCAGCAGCAATATGCATATATATATAATATATATATATATATTGTGATATTGTAATTTGCATGCGTGCCTGCCTGCGTGCGTGTGTGTGTGTGTGTGTATATGGTCGTGTGTGTATGTGCGTATGTGGTCGTCAGGACGTGTGCGTTGTCTTTGCGCTTGAGATGGAGCGGAACGAATCATTTGGCCATCTGTCGGTCGATTTCTCAACTAGTATGAGTTTGTCGAAGCATCAAAGAACGAGATCAAGAAGAGCCTCTTTTGTTTGTCGATAGAAATATAATATTACAATGCACATTAGACAATTATGCTGTAATTAATAAAGTGATGTATATATATATATTTGTATAATTACATGTATTCAAATCATAATACATTTGCACTGACGGTCAACAGTGCAAAAACATAGAAGCAGCTTGCTACTGTACAAGTTACCGTAAATACCATTGCCACTGCTTGCAGTCCAGCAATGCCAGTCCCAAGTCTGGGTAAAGGAGGAGGGCGACGCTGATGATATGTGTTATCATACAGTGTCGACTATCTAAATTTGCTCATAACGCGGAAACCGATCATCAAAGGTTCGTCTAAACCACTTCTCTGACATTTTATATATTGTACCCCAGTCTTTTGTTACTCGTGGCTCCGATAATTCCGGTCAATCCTAACCGCAACGATAATCCGTCGTCGGCAACTTGTAGTAGTTGCAAAGAACAACAGCTGGTTGAAAGATGTTAGAATGCAACTAACCAACCGTTGCAATTAAAATTGAGATATTGCAACAATGTATAACTATTTCTATGCATATTATATATTATTTTATAAGAGTGGGTAGAAGAGGCAGAAAAGCCGCCACATTAGATAGCCCGTTCGTGAATAAGCTTGTGCCCTGCGCTTATCCTTCGAGTGGCGTTTTAGAAGTTTGGAGAAAGCGTTTAGGATAATTTCTGATTCAGCGTTAATGTTTTCATTTTTATTGGCCTTGCCGTATACAAGAGCTTAGTGGTCAATTCTATCCATCGCTGTCTATAAGGTCAGGGCATGCTGCAACTCATAATTACAGCCGAGTTGGTAAGGGCTGTAGATGGAATAGACATCTGGAAAACAATTTCTTTCCTGGCGGGTATTTGAACATTTGACCTCTTGACTGAGAGTCCATCCAGCTCTATATAAACACGGCACTATATATACAATGCAATACAATTCAACTGCATCATTATAATGCATTAGAATACCGCCTTTCTTTCAAAGTTTGAAGGCGCACACACGACGACAGCATCACTAAATTTATAGGATTGAACCCGTGCTCTTCGCGTTAGCGCTCGATTGCTCTAACCAATCGGCCGGTGCCACCGTGCAACTATCCAGTGTAGTGATCATCAGGAACATTAATTTTGCGGAAATGGGTACGAAGAATTTATCTCCATTGTCGTGGGTCATTTGTCAAGTACATTGCTCACCTCAGTGTTAGTCCAAATGATGCTGTCAGAGTTGTCGATGGGTCCATTTTCCTTACACGATCCATTGAAAATGGACCCAACCCGACCCGACCCGACTTATGAAGCCAATTATCTGACCCGACCCTACCCGACCCATGCATGTCGTACACGATCCGAACGTCTCTAGATGAGTCTTTTTATACGCCTAATGATCGTCTTTTGTTTACTTTTTGCAGTCAAGTAATTTCTGCTGTAAGCATGCTTTTCCCTTTTTCGTTTACACATTACCCAAGGGAATACTGCACTGAAATTGCGTGTTTTGCCGCAAGAGATTGACGTGTAGAACCCTATGTGAACCTTGGTATCTTATATAAACTCTTCTGTTTCTCCATCATCGTGTGTCTGCCTGATTGTCTCACTGCCTGTCTGCTCGTCCGTCCGTCCGTCCGTATTTCTATCTGTTTGTCAGATTCTGATTACATCGAATTGGCTTATGCAAATCTGCTGCTGGACAAAAGATACGAGCGAATGACGGGAGTAGGGTAAGGACGGGGCGGAATGGGAGGTGGGGAGGTGAAGGGGTGGGGTTGGAAGGAATGCTGGAAAAGGCAGAGGACCAGATGTCAGGGGTGTTTCTCTACCTTCCTCCCCAGGGATTGACACCGACGGCGACTCACGAGGAGGACACAAAGACTTTGTGATCTGCCGCGAAAGGAGGCGCGGAATGGGGAGGGAAATTGCGGGATAGGATGGGGTAGACGAAACGTGGGAGAGGAGAGAGAAACGGAGGACCAGATGGGAGAGAGAGAGGGAGAGCCAGGCAGGGAGGGAGGGACACAGCAGATGTGCCGAATTCTGCAACTGCTTTTGATCGAAATTCGAGACTAACATTCGCAACAATCACTTCCCATTAAGAAGATTCTATCTTCCCGGGATTAAGCTACGATTACTATAATATTTAATAATAATAATATTATTATTATTATTAATTATAACAATAGTAGTAATAATAATAATAATAATAATAATAATAATACCGATAATAATAATAATAATAATAATAATAATAATAATAATAATAATAATAATAATAATAATAATAATAATAATAATAATAATAATAATAATAATAATAATAATAATAATAATAATAAGGAAGTTGTTGATCGACTGAGTTTGAAGACCTTGAGCAAGTTCTTCGCACACAATTGCTCTGCAATGCAACTGCAATTGCGCCGCCGTGGCGTGTGTATGCACTTCTGAACTAAACTGTAAGAAGGGCGATATCAAGTAACAGTTGCATTGCGTAATTATAATAATTATAATTACTACGCAATTATTGCGTAGTAATAATACAATTATTTATAATAGTAAGCTTTTTATTATCATCGTTACTGATAATATTATTATTATTATAACAAAGTGAATAATTTAGTATAGCAATGTCGAAGAAAAGCACATGGCGTTCCCGCGTTGAATTATTTGGATAGCTTCAGACTCTTTGGAACAGGTAGCCTCGTTTCGAGTGTGTGTCATGGGCTCCATCAGTCAATCTTCGTCCCAGGTCTAATACGGCAGCTCCATTAATCATCATCATCAGCAGCAGCAGCAGCATTAGTTCGATACTTTTATTGTGATATATTATCAATGAACCCAGAGGTGGCGATCTCGTTTGACAGGTAGGGGTACACCCAATGAGAGGGGTAGAAGAGGTTAGGGGACACATGTATAACGTGTCTCCTCTCTGTAAAGGTGGGGGACTTGTCCCCTCAAACCCCGGGATCGTTGCCGTTGTATGAACCTCAACAGATAGGCACACGGTAGCAGCGAATAGATAGGTCAAATTCTTCAATCGTTTTCACAACGAAGTAAGAGTATGATAGCAATGTGTCGTGGCTAGTGATAAGGAATCTATAGCTACGAACTGTAGCGTACGAGAAGACAAGAAACACCACGCGTCCGTTTTGGTTAAGTTGGAACGAACGTTTAACCAGAGGCAAAACGATCTTAAGTTTGTCCTGTCTTGCAAGGTGCAGGTACGGAAACTCAGCCGGAAATAGGTCATTCCATATTAGACCATCGAATATAAAAAGACAGAAACTTCAAAGTGGACGCGAGCTGGAGAAGATTGCCATGAAGTGAGATTCCAATTAAGGCATTGGGTCTGTATCTGAGGATCTTTAGGGAACTCCACGAAATAAGGAAGGATATGCACGCAGAAATTATCGTAAGGAGTCATAAAGGCGACGAAGAAGAGGATCGAGTATTGAATTGCAATAGTCTAGGCAGGGGTGGTGATCCCGTGAAGCGGGGTCGAGGGGACAAGTCCTCCCACTTTTATAGAGAGAGGACACGTTATACGTTTGTTCCCCCCACATTTCTTACCCTTTCATTGCATCCCCCCACCTGTCAAAAGAGATCGCCGCCTGTGAGTCCAGGAGGGACACGACAAGAACTGAGAAAAGCATGGATAGATAGCGTTCTGAGTTAGAGACCGTGGAATTGATCGGAGTTGATTCTAGTACACGCTATACAGGATGGAGCAATGTTGGTAATATTGAGATTTCAATATCAGGCTCGAGTAACGAGTCTCGCGTAGGTGATGCACTTAAAGCACTGGTAGAATTTTGTATAATTATCTGGCAGAAATATGAATGTTAGGCATTTTAGAATACCTCGCTGAAGAACTGCGACTATGTTCGTGTTAAGAACTTAACCAAAAATCAGTCTGTGTAAATTCACTTAGGTGCATTTATATCAGAGGTGTCATATAGCAATATTTTCCAGCAAGTGGTGGACAAGAGTGTTGAATGTGCATGAGGAAAATAGGGCAGAGATCTCAGCGAGACCCATACAAACAGTTGAATTAGATTTTGAAAACGTGGTTCTAATATGCATTGTCAATAACAAGCGTCACAGAAAACTCATCAAGCTTTAAAATGGCAAATTGGGCCTTTTTTCTCAATTGTATTGTGTTATACAAGGCTCCGCGTGCCAATAATATTTGTCTATCTTCGGCGGGCCAGAAAGTATCTCGTCGGTCAGATATTATTCCAGTTTTTTTGGATAATTATATTCATTAACTGCGTTCAAGAACTCGAGTAAGTTTGGGGGCAGCTGTTTATACTCAGAATCAAACTATATAGTGTCCGATTTGTCGGAGTTCTTCAGCTTCCCTTAAATTCTCATAAGACGAGTGTAGCCGACCCCTTACTTCTTTTAGACAAATCGGACCCTGACCATATAAGGAAGTATTGATATATCCATTCTTTGTTGTTCTCTGTTGCAAGGAACTAGCTATAGATAGAAACACAGAGGATAGTTGAGTTGGAGGAGGAGAAAGAAGAAATGGAAAGAGGAAGAGGATCTGAAGCAAGAGACTAACGGAGGAAAGTGAAGAGCAGAGAGAGAAGAGGAAAAGTTAGTAAGAGAAGTTGATGGAAAAAGGAAAGAGAGCAGAAGATATTTGTCTACTTACCCACCTACATAACAATATTGAAATATATAATGATTCACTTCCTCCTTCTCCGCCACCTTCTCCTCTTCCTCCTTCCCCTCTTCTCCTCCAATTCCTCCTTCTCCTCCTCCTCCTCCTTCTCCTCCTCTTCTTCCTCCTCCTCTTCCTCTTTCTCCTCCTTGTCCTTCTTCTCCTCTTCCTCCTTCTCCTCCTTCTCCTCTTTCTCCTCTTCCTCTTCCTCTTGCTCATTTCCCTCTTCTCATCAAATTCCTCTTCCTCCTCATTTTCCTACCTGTTCGTGTCCGATCTGCAAATCAGTGACTCCATTTAATTAGCATGCGACGTGTGTGGCCATTTCGTCTCGTGTGACGTAATAGTCGGCGCCGACTGATGTCACTTCCGGGTGCAGCAGCCGACAGACATGGCCTCGTTCGTTCGTTCTTCAGTCGGTCTGTCAGTCGTGCGTTCATCTGTTTCTTCGTTCGTTCTCCTCAGCCGCTGAGGCTCTTCAGTCAGTCAATGCAGCCAGCATCATCAGTGGCTCCACGGTCCATGCCGACACCGCCGTTTGGCTCGATGCACTCAGCCTCCCTGGACAATCTCCTCCTCCCTCTCTCCCACCCTCCCTCCCTCCTCTATTCATATTACGCTTGCTCTTTCTCAGCTTCCTCCTCTAATTCCTCCCCCACCTTTTCCTCTCCTCATTCTTACTCTTGGTATTTCACCTTCTCCTCTTCCTCTTTCGTGTCCAGTTCATTATTTCCTCCTCTATCCCTTCTTTCCCTTCTGCTTACTGCTTCGTTCGTTCGTTCTCCTCCTCCTCCTCCTCGTCTTCCTCTTTGTCTTCGTGCTATTCTACCATCTTCCTCCTTCGTGATCTCTCCTCGTCCATGCCAATTTTATTTTTTAACATTCTTGCATTTACACCTCCCATCCTTCTCTTCCTGCTACTCCTCCTTCTCCTACCCTCATTCCATGCATACTCTTCGTCCGTCTCTTGGTCCTATATACCGAATCTTCCTCCGCCTCCCTTTGCTTCCTCCTCCTCACCCTCCTCTTATACGGTCCGTCTAATTCCTTTGCTTTTTCATCAACCTCATCCTCATTTTTCCTTTCCCTCTCCACCACCTCCCTCGCCCTTCTCCTCCTCCGATTCTTCTCTATGCTGCTTTCGCTCCGCCTTCTCTCTTCCCTCCTTCTCCTTCTGCTCCTCCTCCACTTCTATTGTTTTCCTCTTTCCCTCGCTACTTCCTCGATGCAGACAGCCTAGTTCTTTGTCCTGACCATACATGTACAGATCTGGGAAACCTTCCAATCTTCTTTTGATACTCGCATCCATTCCTCTCTCTCTCTCTTTCTCTTTCTCTGTCTGTCTTTCTGCCTGTGTGTCAGTCAGTCAGTCTGTCTGTGTGTGTCTGTCTGTCAACTCCTCTGTGTCTGTCTGTCTGATTGTCCGTCTGTTACCTCCTTTCGTTCTCTTTCTGTCACCCATCCTTCTCTCTATTTCTGTGAGCCCGCGTGTAATGTAGGCCTATATTGTTCGGTCAGCCTGTCTGACTGTTTCTTTGTCTTTCTCGTTGCTAGTCTCATTTTATGCGTGCTTGTTCAATACGTTCTCTCCATCTGCCTCTCTCTCTCTCTCTCTCTCTCTCTCTCTCTCTCTCTCTCTCTCTCTCTCTCTCTGTCTGTGCCTCTGCTTCTGTCTGTCTATCTCGCTCGCTCTCTCTGTGTCTATCCGTATCTCTTTTTGACTGTTCCTATGCTTCTGCCTTCAATTTGAACTTCCTTCCATTTGTTCTCCTATTTCTTCCTGCATGTGTTGGGAAGCAGAGTTCTGTACTTCTGTACTTCGGAAATAACATTAACATTGCCAAACTATGGGACAGGCAACATGAAATTAACTGCTCACCCATTTTGGTTCAGTTCGAGACAGATGATTTCACGAAGCGCGATGAAGCTACAGTTAAATCCCTTCGTTTCTACAGCGCCCATGGGAAATAAAAGAGGCCTTTGACGAAGGTCAAACCTATCACGATTCATTGAGAATGGCGTCGACGGTGTTACTTTCTATCGAGAAAATCTATCTGATAGATGAGCGACTAGCTATGGCGATTGCATCGTGTATCATCATGATGTAAGTTACAGATCCGTAAAGTTACAGATCCGTAAAGTTATAGATCCGTAAAGTTACAGATCCGTAAAGTTACAGATCCGTAAAGTTACAGATCCGTAAAGTGAATCAAGATAGAGACGTGATTGGCCCTATCTTGCGGTAGAGCTGGTAGGAAAACATCCTGGAGTAGAGATGGATTTGGAATCCTGTCTGTGTAACTTCCACAACATCCACAACATGTCTACTTTTTGTATGCTTGCACATGTTGATATTGAGCAATTTGAGTCTGTCATGTCACAACAGACAGTCACGGTAACCAGATAATCAGTAGCGCTGTTGTCAATGATTTGTCATTCTTCACTCTTACTTTTATTTCATCCACCCTGCTCGTCTCTCACTCTCTCTCGCTCTCGCTCTCTCTGTCTGTCTGTCTCTCTCATATTATTTCTCCTACTACTCTTCCTTACATCCCCTCTTCTTTCTCTTCCTCCTCCTTTCGCTTCTTCCTGCGCCTTTTCAATCTCATACATGTAGCCCTACATACATACATACCCTGCCCTTCCTCCTACTCCTCCCTTCATTTCCTCTATTTCCTCCTCTTCCATCTTGTGGTACGCTTCCTTTTCTATCTCTTCCAATGTCTACCTTCCTCCTCGTTTCTCTCACCCGAACGCGTCACTCCCAATCCAACTCTTCTTCTTCCGTCTCCTCGTCCATCCATCCGTCCATCTCTCCGTCCCTCACTCAACCCCTCCATGCCTTGTGCTTAGTCTGCCTTCTGGCCTGCTTGCCTTTCTCTCCCACTTCCTGTCACGTCCGACTGGATTGGCGTTGCAATCGGTTGCAGAGCGAATGCTGCGGTGGCGAAGGCACCGACATGCGCACAGCAGCAGCAGCAGAGCCTCGCTTTGACGAGCCAAGAGGACGATGATGCGGAAGAACGAAGTGAGGTTTATTGAGAGCAGAAAGAGGAGGAAGAGGAGGAGGAAGAGGAGGAGGAAGAGGAGGAGGAAGAGGAGGAGGAAGAGGACGGGCGGAGGAGGACGTATACGAGGACGGAGGGAGAAGTACGGAAGACGATGGATAAAGAGCAGAGAATGTACAAGAACGAGAGGCGTAGGATTGAGAGAAGGGATAGGCGAACAAAAGGAGGATCAAGAGGAGGAGAAGGAGGAAACGAAGGAAGTAAGAAGGAGGAGGAGGAGACAGGAGTGGAATAGAAAGATGAAATAAAAAGGAGGATTATAAGAGATATAACTAAGAATCAAGAAAAGGGGATGAGACCGACATAAGAATCAACATCAAACTTGAGACTGGGCGAGATATAGAACAAGAGGCCGACTTTAAAGAGGAGTAAAATTATGAAGAAGGTGATAAGGCAGGGCTAACGGAAGGAGTGACAGTGGTGGAGTGATGGTAGTAGATGAGTTAAAAGGAGTGACGACGGTAGATGGGTTAACAAGGAGTGATGGTAGTAGATGAGTTAAAAGGAGTGACGATGGTAGATGGGTTAACAAGGAGTGATGGTAGTAGATGAGTTAACAAGGAGTGAAGTTGGTAGATGGGTTAACAAGGAGTGAGGTTGGTAGATGAGTTAACAAGGAGTGACGGTGGTCCGTTGTAATGTAATGTAATACTCGAAACCAGCTTCTTACTGGTTATGAATCAAACGAAATGGCTTGTTAGAGCGACTGTGAAATCCTCCACTGCTAGCATTCACGCAGTGCCAGAATCAAGCCTGAATAAAGGAGAAGGGCGACGCTAATATTCATTGCTATCACGAAGTGTTGCTAAGCTGTAACTACCTATCGCCAACACTCCGAATTCCTGAGGTCAAACTAAGAGTTAATCTTCCTTCTCCTCTTTCTCATCATTCTCCTCCTCTAGTTCATTCATCATAATCCTTACAATCCTTTACATCCGCTTCTTCCTTCTCTCAATAATCTTCGCTCCTCTTCCTCCTTCTCCTCGTCTTCTTCCTCCTCTTCCTCGTCTTTATCTTCTTCTTCCTCCACTTACTCTTCTTCCTCTACCTACGCCTCTTAGTCCGCCTCCTCCTACTCCTCTTCTTCCTCCTCTTCCTCTTCTTCATCTTCTTCCTCCTCCTCTGATTCTTCTTACTCCATCTTCTCTACTATTCCTGTTTCTCCTCTTCCTCCTCTTCCCCTTAATCTTATTCTTCTTCTTCCTCCTCCTACTCCTCTTCCACTCTTCCTCTTCTTCCCCGTCCTCCATTTCTCTGATCGGGCGATTTGATATTTCTTATCAAATTCTGACTGTTCGTGAGCTAGTGAGGGAGGGGCTGTTGTCGGTCAGAGGCGTAGAGGATACAGGATGGAGAAAGGGAGGAAAGGTCCTCAGTGCAGAGCGAATGGGAGAGGGGTGCAGTGACTAATCGAGGGTAAATAATAATGGGCGCACGAAGAACGGGTTTTGATCGGGTCGAGTATTTGATGATCGGAGGAGAAGGGTGGGAGGTGTTTGCAAAGTCGTTTCGTTGGCTGAATATCATCTGAGGGTACGAAAGACCACCCGACCACATCCACCTTTTTTGCTGCTCTGGATCAGAGATCCATCTATAATAATTATCTATCGTGCACACTGGAAGGATCGGATGCGTTGGCCACGTGACTGACTGTCTGTGGCGTGTGAGTGAGTGCGTTCGTGTGCTTGTGTGTATAACTGCATGCGTGTTTGCAACAAATTGCATGTGTGTGTGTGTGTGTGTGTGTCCCTTCCTCTCCCTCTCTCTCGTCTCTATATCTATATGACAACAGAAGTGTCTGCCATGACCATATGCTTGTTTTACATGGTGTGCCTCCCTCCCTTTCTCCCCAGAACTCTCTTAACCCTCACCCTTTCTTGAGAGCCCTTGACGTCACTGTATAGACGACGACGGCCAAGCTTCCGGTGGCTATCTGTCGTAAAGCATGCCGGGAAAATACGGAGCACTAATTACCACAGCAGAAGGATCCGTAGCGCACAACCGGCGCAATAATTAGGCAGTGACAGAAACGTAATGTCTTGTAATGTATTTCAACTGAATCTAGGCCATACAACATTACCTAATTCTATCCTAGTGGTACGAATCATATCCAATCCAGTCATTTAATTACGTAACAATGATGCTGTTGTTAGTGTTTAACAACATCTTATAGCCGCCGTAAGCGCTGAAGTTGCCCTTCTCCTTTCACCAGACTTGGGACTAGCACTACCTGGCACTGTCAGGCTTGTGTACACATACAACCCGTATCGATCTGTGACCAACAGGAAGAAAAGGTAGGCTATACAGAAGCGATTCAGCGTATCTACTTAGATGAAAATAGAGTATGGACGTGTGTCGGGATTTTGATATAGTTTACGAGTGGTATCCTTTTGTGTTTTCTTGTAAACACGAAGAGAGTCTAAATAAGTTTACTACTAAAGGATCGAAATTTAATCGCTATTGAATAAGTATTGCTTAATTTGGACATATGGTAGATTTAACATAGCCCTGTGACCTTAATAATTAGCCAATTAATCTCTTGCTTATTTTCTTAAACACAGAACAAGCTGCTCTGCATCTGTCATTCATCAACTTTAATTGGGCTGCAATTCACCCAACCCAAACGTAGCCTAAAAATGAAAGATGCCTCATTATGACCTACCACCCCACTATATTCCACCCCAGCTCACCTCATAAGATCGATGGTGAGATTTCCCTCAATCTCCTGTAGGCCTACACATGTAGGTTGGTGGCCTTGGACTTCTGCACTTTGTTAGATTCAGGCGAATATCAATGCTAAGCTAGAGAATTGTAGCAGTTGGATGAAAACCAAACGTTGGAGTTAATAGTAGGCAAGTACAAAGAAATCTCAATACAGCTTTTCGATTTTCTGCATCATGGTAGCCCACGTGTATGTCTTAAACGAACGTTTATGTATCAATTCAAAAATTAATGGCATTGACATTTCTTATTCCAAGAGAAGTGCGTATACCCTTCTCTCTAGTGCTATTTCACCTATGCTTTTCAATCACGTATTATACAAAAAATCAACTATATAGCCCTAATTGGTTGGCTTCATGCTTAATAACTATTCTGCCGAAAAACTGGTCTAGGTAAAAGTAGGATGATTCTTCATTTCCTCATACACAGAACTCTATTTAATTATAATGGCAACTAGCTGTTTACCGGTGAAAATCACAGATCGGACATTATAACGTTATTTAGGCCTACGTACGAAAAACGCAGGAGCACCGGATATAGTTGATAATTTTCTTAGGAGGTATACATTTGATTTCGCATAATAAAACAGTAATGAGTTTCAGCACTTTATCTGAAATTCATCAAGCAAAAATGTTTTTGATAGCAGTCTTTGCATTCGCTGACGATTCAACCGCAATTGGCGCTGTTCTCGAATTTCACCCATTAAAAGTTTCCATTTAATGTTAATAACCGCGCATTTAAAAAAAATAATCTGAAATTTGTTATCGCCATTTTTCCAACATTTATTTGCTCAGAAGTGCACACGCATTGACGGCGCAATTGCGGTTGTATTGATTATCGACTTTCCCAAACCAACAACATCACATGTAAAATCTTCGGGAGCGTTTCTTTCCCATATATTGTTTCACAGCAGTCCATGATAGGGCACCAGCGATGACGTTTCCGGTCTCATAAGAGCCAAGTCTAAAATGGCGGTGTGGCGCTGACATGCCGCTTAATAAGGTAGCGATCGTAGCGAGCAGCAATAATTTATATAGGGCCTGAACTCCATTTATATTATAAAAGACGGTCATTTTCGATCGTTAGTCTACCGTCTCGTAATGGCATGTAGACGCCGAAAGGATGGCACAAAGGCCAACTCCAGCGATAACCTCATACATTTAACAGGTGCTAATGGAATGCATATATATATATATATATATAATATATATATAATACATATATATATACATAGGCCAATAAACCCACATGTATTGTATATATATATGGGTTTATTGGCCTATGTGTATACATATAGCCTATAATGAAACATCTGCTCAGCGCACGTTTTCGGTTATATACGTGTATGCACGAGCATCTGCAATCTGCATTGTCCACGTGGAGTACATGCCTATACCGTAATGTACGTAAGTTTGTAATTTGTATGCGTATAGCCTATGATGTACGAAGAGAAGACAATTGGGCTAATATAGAGGAGCAGTTCTGGTAACTCTAAAGGGCGCTACCATGCGTGGTATATAGGCCTATGGAAATTATGATTCATCAAGCTTCCTCGTTCCAAGATCATCATCAAATGACCGGTACTTTTCCAATGCTTTTCAGTGACTCATTTGTTAAACCACTCCTCAAAAAACCATTCCTAGACAAGGAACTCTTGTCCAACTATCATCCAATTTCAAATAATATCTTTCTTATCTAAACTCTCGGAACGAGTTGTCATCTCTCGCCTCAACGGCTTCCACCACCTCAAACAACCTCCTAAATCCATTTGAAGCCAATTCACTCTGCTTACACAAAAGTTTGGTGTAATAATCGGTGTTGTATGCAAGACTTGAAACTTCAAGACCAAGACGAGACCGAGACAGTGAGGTGCCGAGACCGAGACAGTGAGGCATCAAGACCGAGACGCTAGGTTCAAGACAGTACGAGATAGTAGAAGACAATAATAGAGCGGCTTAGGACAAGAAAACTGCATATCGTGAAAAAATCTGCAATTTGGCATGTTGTTAGAGAATATGTAGGAGTGCCTTTTAAGATTGGGAGGCAATTGATATCACTTCCGGTTTAGGTTCCAGCCCTCTACAATGTTAGGCCTATGAAATACACATGAAATACACATTTTTATTTACGTTAAGGGTACATTATGTTCTCAGTTCTCATCTCTGACATACCTGCTTTAAAGAAACACATTAGACTGCAAATTATTTTGTTTTTTGACATTTACACAACTTATATAACACTTTTGGCAGCCCTTCATGCACTTGCAGGTCATAAATCCTTGTAGTGCTTTGGAAACTTCCGGAAGTGATGGCCATCGTGAAAAGCTGCTGTCGCCGATCACCAGCCATCCACATTCTTGCAGTGATGGCAGATTCATGTGGCATACCAAGGCCTGGCCCCAGACATGGCCACTTTGATAACCTGATCTCAGCGAATGCTCCATAAGTACTGCAGCCGTTGGTGTAATATTGATCATGGTTCGGTTGGAGGAAGTGAACAATTCCTTGCGAGCATCATTTACACTATGTAGTTTGCTGTTTGTCGAATAGTACAGGACGATGAAACGTTGAAGAAGGTAAAAGATAGAATCTGGAATAATATCATGTGGGAAGGATAAGTGCTGGAACACCTCTGTCACTGCGGGGAGTACGTTCCACCTGTTCCACATTAATGTTTTCCCACGTCCAGCGAGGAAGCAAGTGGTCTCGCATCCGACGAATGCATGAAACCCTCGAAGCGCCACAGACTTCTCTTCTCCAAGAATTCTAGCAATCTCATGAATAGGTAAATCCTTGAAGTGTTTTCCTAACCCGAAATGTATGCACTAAGTATTAAGCCCTTTCTTCTGCAAGTCGTAGTAGAACGTAGCGGCCAGCACCACAACATCGGTATCGACCGTTCGAATGCAGATGTCGACCAGGTCATTTAATAATAATACTGCATGGTTGACGTGGATGAAGAGTCGAGAATCTGCTTCCTCATGATTGCATGGTTGAAGAGTACTATAGTCGTTCTCAGTGTTAGCATTAACATCACTACCAATCGTAGAAATGACCTCGATACCTTCAAATCTAGTAGAAGATACAATATCTTGAGCCAGTAATGCAGAGAGTTCCGTCTTATTCATCGAATTTTGAGGAAATTGTTCCAATTCTTTGGAAGTTGGCCATTTGGCCGCACTTGCTTCCCTGATCCTGAACCTCTGGTGTCTCTAGAATGTGATTTCGTGCTTAGCGTGGTATACGTATCCCATACAATGTCAATGCGATGCGTTCCATGCTTTGTTACGTTTCTTATGATATGATCTTGCCAAATGGAATTATAATACTCTGTGAAAGTGTTCTTTGACTTGGAATCCAGAATGTGCACAAGACCAGGTCCATCGTAGATTATTGCTGTGTACGTTCTATCATCTTCATTCTGTAAAGAAGATGCTACCTGACTCGCATCGTGATCGACAACGTCATCTAATTCTTCAGTCACCTGCGGCATATACAGTTCCTCCAAATCATCCCCATCTTCTTCCAATACCCCAACTTCACCATGTTGCGTGGCTATAATAGCTTGGCTAAGCATGTGATTGATGATGGCTGCTTTGTCTCCGGTTCTCATTTCGCCATAAAGTGAAATGGAGGGAGGGCCGGGCTGGTTCTCGCATGAGAAGAACTGATCAAGATCCAAATCTCTGTTCATCGATATGATGAAAAGCTTTGAAAACAAATCGACGTCGTTCCTGAGGGATTTCAATGTTAAATTTGATTTCCGCATCTTCTTTGGACCTACAAACATTTTCAGGTTGTTCATAGAAATGGAGGAGTAAATCAATACATTCTTTTAAACAAGCCGTTGATGAACGTATGACTCAATCATCTCATTCCCAATCTTTTCAACTATCATTACGTTCTTCACATTTTCTTCGTTCATAGCATTGCCGTTTCAAAGTGAGAAAATTTCCTTGCGTGAATTGCTAAATAGGTTTCCCAGTTCCGTCAATGCTTTTTTGAGTGCATTAACTTTTGTTGCAAACTTCTTTTGAAAGGCTTCCCCTTGCTCATGGTGGACAGGCGAAACTTGAACATATCCTCTTCTGAGGAATGTTCGAAATCTGGCAACAACGTAGATATCTCTGGACCCACCAGCATCCATCTGCGAAGAGCTGGTGGATTGAGCAGAATACCATCTGCGCCTCCTTCTCCCTTTACCACAGCGTTATTTTGCTCATAGGCTGGTCAATTCCAATTGATGAGAAAGGTATCTTGATCTTGTTCATCACAAACATACCCTGTTCGAAAGCTACGTCGATGTCTTGGTGGATTTGCGGCAGTTGAATGAGATCTCAATGATAGACTTGAAGCCATCTGGGGTAATTGTGTAAATCCAGGGCGAAAAATCATGTGGTTCAACACACAGATCATAGTTTGCTGTTCTGGTTGACCTCACAAACAGGAGCATAAGCAGTTCAAGGTCAAGACATGTACTCCAGTACTTGAACATAGGCACTCCTGCTGCTTTACTAGCTCGTCAACCGTCGAAGTCGACTGCTCCATCCACCGCAGTATCAACTTCTTTGTTATAAGCGTCATGCATGAGCTGATACAAGACCAACGCTGTAATCTGATATACCAATCTCGTCTTTTCGATGTTAGACACTGTAAAGTAAGATTCTGCAACTCCTGATGTAATATCATTTGCTTTGACCAAAGCTTCTGTCAATCCCCTCTTATCTAAGTATTTACCGAAAACCCTGTTTAGGCTATGTCTTGTTCAATGCGTAACGAACCGAACACAAAAAACTTCTTCTCTCCATATGTTTCTGTGAAGTTCAAGTTCCATTGAATTTTTTTTGCCAATGCATACATTGGCTGATCCAGCGTGATGACGGATAGTTGTCTTGGGTTGAGGAAACTCGTTCACTGTTTTATGATGTCCATCCCATGCTTGAACATTGCCACTGATTTAGAATCTTCGTGAAATAATGGCAACTATAGAATTCTGTATGCTACTTTCCTCTTTCTGTGCATGAAATCCTGGTCAAGATATTTGCTGTTTGCCACTCTCATCAATAAAATTTTCAGCCAATTGACATCCTGCAATTGCTCCTTTGTAATTTCACTTTTACGGCTGTCTTGGACTGAAGAGTAACAGCATCAGCAGGAACAGGCGGCTCTTTAGTTACTGAGTGTGTAGGAGAAACATTTTCATACTCTTCAGGGATTGCAGCGACTTTTTTGAAGATAAACTATTCTGGTAGGTTACATGTTCCCTCTCACATTGTGACTGGCTAGGTGTAGGATGCTGAAAGTCGTGCTGGATGGATTGTTTTAACACAAATTAAGAAGTTCCGACAATTAGATAGTAAGAAATGATCATCGAAATTGAAAGATAGAGCGGCTTGGCCTGCGGACAATTCAAACCGGAAGTAGACCAATTTCACTCACTTCCGGTTTAATCCACAAGAATCAATCATTATGTAAATTACTGTCAGAACTTTCCTGCTTACCCCAGTGATGATTCGACTTGTATATCACGTAGAATGCTACCTTTACACTTGACGTAATAACAAAAAAGCGTGTAATTCATAGGCCTAACATTGTAGAGGGCTGGAACCTAAACCGGAAGTGATATCAATTGCCTCTTAATTTTAAAATGCACTCCTACACATTCTCTAACAACTTGCAAAATGAAAGACTTGTTTCACGAAATGCAGTTTTCTAATGATTCACATGGCGAGGCCGCACTACTACAAGTGATCCTATATAAACTGCTACAAAATACTGATGTATCAGTTTTCGGCGATAAGGTTCATTTGTAATTTCGATTTGAAACTTATAGTGTATAGTACCAATTCTTAAGAATAGTTTTTATATTGCCGCGTTTTATCTTTATCGATATCTCTTCGTCGGCCTATCTTCTGAAGATTATAAAGAAAGTCTTAAAACAGTTAACTAACGCGAAACTTGTTCGAGACAGAATAAGACTTTCACTTCAAGACAGTTTCTAAAAATTCAAGACACTACCTCGAGACCGAGACCGAGACAACGGGCCTTCGAGACCGAGACCGAGACACAAAAACTGTCTCGAGACCGAGACACTGTCTCGAGACCATACAAATCTGGTAATAATAATAATAATGATAATAATAATAATAATAATAATAATAATAATAGTAATAATAATAATAATAATAATAATAATAATAATAATAATAATAGCAATAAAAAATGATAATAATAATAATAACAATAATAATTATTAAAATAATAAAAATAATTATATATAGATACGTATAACTATGATTCCTATGATGGATTATAATTGGTATCGTCATCAAATAATTAAGTCTAACTTATCATTCCAGTGAGCATCATATGAAACGAATTCAGAATTCACAGTCACTGGATACAAGGATGAAGCCCGAAGGTTTGCTGAGACTGGGCAGTCCAAAACTAAAAGCTTCTGGCCATCAGCCAGAACAACGTGTCAGCTTTTAGCTCAAAAGGTAGAAATCTAATCTAAGAAGATTAATCAAAACGAGCCATATAATCCAGTCCACCGGATAAACCTGCACTCGTTCATAATAAATGACTGAGTAGAGTAGCTCGTCGATAAGACAAAGCTAAATCCCGCATTATCGCCCGCTGTCTTCGTTATCGACTAGACCAACCCAGAGCCGGCGAGTTAGCTGCCGAAAAGCTCGGTCCGTTTATAATAATGTGCAGCAGATCCCCTGGGGGTGGGGAGCACGGGTGGCTGGTCACGAGAAGACCTTCTCAATTTTTCATTAATTCCTTCACGTTCTGACGGGCGTAATTGCGTTGGAAGTGAGCGATAATGGGGGAGAAGAAGTCGTCCCACAATGTTCTCAGTGCGTCCGAAACAAAGCCCGCAGCAAATCGTGACATGACCGGTCGAAATAAACCAGAGCAAGGCTCGACGAACGCAGGTCTGGTGGTCATTCGGAGTTACTCTCTGCTATTAAGTTAACTCTGTGATCTTAGATTTCATGAGTTCCGTTTTAGATAAACGGACAGAAGCGCTGAGTCTCCCCCACTCTAATGGGGGCAACTTCTCTGGCCCTGGCTTAGACACGCCGTTACTGTCTGTAGGTTATCGCACTCGCTCAGTGCTCTGCGATATTTTAATGCTTTAAATAGCTATGCAAGAAAGGATGCGTGTGTAAATTATATGTCTGTAGACCCTGTGTAGGCCTATGCGTATAATGAAGGCCTACGTAGAATGTATGCAGGTCATCGTAGAGGCAAGAGTTAGAGAGTGAATGATCAAATTAGCGAGTGACCTTAGAATTGACCATTTCACATACTACAAAAGTTCTCGTCATCACATTACATTACAGATACAATCATTTCCGATTGACGCAGACCCATTGAAATACATGGCACCATCTCATTAGTAGAAAATCTATAGGAACATATTCGCACGATATTCTTTTCACTATTGTTTATACTAATGTAATTGAGTACAACACAATTCCGTGGTACACATGCTAAACCAGAGGTGCAAAAAACCCAAGATTTTTTAAACATCTAACTTTGGTTTTTTGGTTTTATTTGGTCTTTTGGTTTTCAGTTTTCCTTTGAATCTTGTAGCAACAGTTTCGTTATAAAAAGCATCAAACACTGCATGCACAAGAGCTCCAACTTGTTTATATAATTAATTTAGCCTGATTTCAGATTGGTTAACACACAATTAGTATTATAATAGTAATATTAGTAAATTTAAGAAAATATATTTTAAAATATCAAAAATTCATAAATTATCAATTTTATCTTTTTGTGTTTTTCCAAAAAAACAAAAAAACAACAAGTTTTCAGCCCTGTGCTAAACCGCGTCTCTAGTCTGACTCATGCGTTGTATTTGATACTCCGTGATATGTATTCACTGGACGTAATGACAAGTGCATGGTTATAATTATCTCAATGGTGCATGGTTATGACAACGACGACATATCATAGGAAGAGGTTCGTTCGGATATGAACGACAGCTGCCGCGACAGACAGCCTGGCGCCATCTAGTCGCGCGAGGAGCATAAACGTCTTCCCAGGAGACGATTAGAGATCGTAGCGTCGGCGCTTATTACCGAACGGGCAGTAGAGAATACTTTAGAACTCGGGGAATTTCTTGTCGATTGCTCCACGTGCAAATCAGCGATTAGCCCTAAGGCGGCAAAGAGCATAGGACCGTGACCGCAACCAAATCAACGATAAAGCATACGAGTGGTCCAAAACTAGTCGCTTGTGAGGAAGCAAGTAAGAACGCCAGCTTCGTAATTCTAATCATTTTTCATGTGCATGCCACATGTACAATTTATGATCTTTGTCAACTCCTCGTATCACCAGTGACAATGCCTACACAATTATTGTTCACTCGAAACTGGACAACTGATGCTACCTTCTGGTATATCGAACGTGAAATGTACGTACAATCCTGAACGCTCTTGCCCATAAATCATATCAGCGCTTGCATTAGAAAATCGTTCTCTCACCTGCAACGCCATTTGGACGTCTATCGGCCCTCCCAACATTTGCCGCCCCCTCTACTGGGTGTCCGGGGTGCTTCCCGAGCGAACGGCGAAAGTTTCAAGTGAATAGCCGTTTAAAAGTTTTGAAATGCATAAACGAAGAGACAGACATACACAGAATCTAGATATCCATGTAAATAAAGAGTCTTTATAAATAGTACATACCAGTGTTGTATGCAAGAATTGAAACTTCAAGACCAAGACGAGACCGAGACAGTGAGGTGCCGCGACCGAGACCGAGACACTAGGTTCAAGACAGTACGAGACAGTAAAAGACAAGTAAACCTATATAAAATGCTGTAAATGCTAATGTATCAGTTTTCGGGAATAATGTTTATTTGTAATTTCAATTTGAAACTTATAATGAGTACAAATTCCTGAAAACAGTTTTTATATTGCCTAGCAAGATTTTAAGACAGTTCACGCGAAACTTATCGAGACCACAGTTTTGATAAGCTTCTTCGAGACAAAACAAGACATTCACTTCAAGACAGTTACTAAAAATTCGAGACACTACCTCGAGACCGAGACCGAGACAGCAGGCTTCCGAGACCGAGACCGAGACATTAAAAAAATTGTCTTGAGACCGAGACACTGTCTCGAGACCATACAACTCTGGTACATATCCAAGTCGAGCGAACGGCGAAGGTTTCGAGTGAATACATGTAAATAAATAGTGTTTGTAGTACATACCCATGTGACCGAATGTGCAAGCGACACTCTATACTTGGGACGTGCACGATATGTGGCAGGTGACACGATCCTGGCGAATGAGAAGGGAACTTTGCTTGTATGGGTGTGTGAGAGGTGCGCCGCAGGTTTTTGGCCCTGGAGACCAGGAAGAGGGAGGCTGCGGGGTTCAGGAATTCCTCAACTGGGTGTCCCAGGTGTTCCCCGAGCCAACGGCGAAGGTTTCGAGTCATTAGCTATAAAACTGTGGAAATGCATCGCCGGGCAAAGCGACGCACAGATCTACTTTATTTACAAGATGTACGTTTGACACAGGGTCGTTGCCATATTATTCGCTAGATGGCGAGACCCCGTTACCAGACCCAGTTGGGCGAGTTGGTTACTCGATCGATCCTAAGGATTCTGTGCTGTCCAGGGGTGTAGCAAGCGGGGGCACCGGCCCCTCCAATTTCAAAACTGGGGGGGGCAAAGCCCCCCAGTTTTAGTGCTCAGCGTCCCCAGGTTCCCCAAAATCGGTTCTTTTTATGTTTCTCCAATGGATTTTTAAGATGACTTTTGTTAAGATTATTTGTGCCCAAATTTTTCAAATTTCTGGGGGATTCAAAAAATGGGGGCAGATTTTTTGACAAGAAATTATGCCCCCCCCTCACTTTTGAAAACCTTGTTACACCTCTGGGGTGGTATTCACAAGACAGGGTTAACGCTAATACCCGTATCAAATGTGGTCTATGCCCGACTAGTGGGCTATATCGCTATTCATGAGACGGTATTAGCCCTCTAGTCGGGGTATAAGTCTAATCCCACTTAGAGGTAGGTTTAAGTCCGCTTAATACCAGCTTAAAAGAGAAAAACAAGATGGCAGCCCTTGTGCTTCGTTGCAGTCGACGTCGATTTAGACGTTGAAAGGTGTTTGAGAGGCACTATATTTACTCGCCTCTTTCACCGAGTTCCAAAATTATATTGCTTTTAATTTTTGGGTCAAACATGTTTCAAATTTGACGAGATGCCTGACGACATTGCATGCGAAATGTCGCCAATGAAGCGCAGTGTGTATAATAAGGATAGGCCTCATTTATTGGCTGGGATTGGTTTGTTCTCACAACAAGTCTACAGCGTAGCACCTACTTATTCAAGAACGCTGCGTCTAATCGAAGTTGTTGTCCTAAGGGTAGTTCCGATAATGGTCAAGGTCCGGTTTCCAGAGGGATCAGAGTAACTTTACGGCGAGAGTTGGTAAGCAGAGGAATATCATTTATTGTGCCTAAGCCGCTGCTGATAGTTATAAGCATAGGGCCTATAGGCAATTTCCAGACAAATGCAGTTTTAAGAAAAGGGTAAAGCAGTCGTTCATCTTCGCGTATTGATCAACAAAATTCTTTACGCTTGTGAACGTTCATATCTGTAGCAGTATCATAGCGCATAAACACTTTTGCGCATGCGCAGTAGCCCGTCATCTACAGTTATACGGTACTTATACCCAGACTAACTATTCCGCCCGCTAAGTCGCGCTCGTGAATAGCTACCACGGGTTAGTTTTAGCCAGGGTATAGCTAACCTCGAAACAGGCTCTAATACCGTATTACCGTAACTCTGTCTTGTGAATACCGCCCTGGTGTTGTCCATGGTACACCTCGAGATCAATGCTCTAAGCTGAATTATAAGATTCCTAGTCTTTGATTAGCGCCAGAACCTTCTTTTAAGTGAAGGCAAATGGGCCGTATTGCATCTTTAAGACCAAGATCGAGACTAATTAAGATCGATGCATTCGAGACCAAGAAGAACGAGACCTCATGCCCTAGCCTAGCTTAGCCTAGCCTACTCGCAAACAATAAACCAGACAAAATAGCTTTGCTGGTCAATGCATTCACCAACAAATGCACTCTAGGATTTTCATTAAAAAAATAATATATAGCACACTGTGGCAACAAATTCAATAAATTAGGCTTCTATAATTAGGCCTATTTACCTACAAATAATTGATTGTAAGGCTAAGCTAACCGATCTTCGTTATTGACGTTATTAATAACTCTGCCTTAATCGGGGAAATATTTTATTTCAGTTTTGAATAGTTTGAGATTGCTATGATATTACAAATTCACAATCATTGAACTTGAGTTCAGTTTAAATTAAAATTAACATTATTGATTAAAATAATAAGCTTAAAATCTTCAATGGGCATAGTATTATTCGTAACTCGCTGGGTGGTGCGAAATAGTTGAGAACTGGAAAGAAGCGCCGCCATGATCTGCATTGCTCCGCCCTCCCGGTGGCAATAAAAAATGGACACAAGTTATCGTTTTTATGTGGCGAATAATTCGTGAAATGTGCTGATTCCCAGCGCCAAAATATTGTTAAGTATTCAGAAAATAGGTGATATACTGGCCGATTTCGGTTCAGTGATGGCCGGAGTTTGCGTGGGGATTCGCGGCCTGTATTCACATCGGAACCGCTACACTAATATCTCATAACTAAACCCCCTTCCTCCCGACTCGGTATTCTGGTTAGACCGATCCACAGACTTTTTTTCCTGTGCGAATAGTCTATTGTAAAGATGACGACTAGTTTGCTGCAAGGCAAGCAGTTCTTCTGCCGCGACTGGATATTCAGCAAGCTTTTCCGTTGCTTAGAGAATCGAGGCGCAACGGCCCGATCTTACGGTATGATAATCGTGGGTGGCCCGGGATGTGGAAAAAGCGCTCTGTGCTGTGAAATGGTTTGGCCGACGGCCACAGAGGGTCGCCAGACGATGCTGAGCAAGCGAATCCTTGCTCATTACTTCTGTCAGGCTCATGATGTCGAAACCCTCTCAATTGCAAATTTCATCCATTGTATTGTCGATCAGCTGTCAAAATCTTCGCTGATCAGCGGTTATGTTGATCAGATCAGAGAACCTACAGAACAGGGGTTATTTGATCCACTCCAGTGTGATGCAGATCCAGACGAGGTGTTTCGCGGTGCTGTGCTCATTCCACTCTGTGGAGTTCCACCACCGGCTGAAAATCTGTTTATTCTGGTTGATTCGCTCGACGAGTCCTATTTGCAGCCTTGCACTGATAGATCAACAGGAAGTAGTCGTACAATTGCAGAGCTCCTTGCGAATCATCATCACCTATTTCCTGACTGGTTGCTTTTCGTGTGTTCAGCACGAAAGCAGAGCAAGTCTGTCACCCGACAGTTTGCTGGGTTTAAGAAAATCGGATTGGACGACCTGAGGAAGTCTCACGTGGTCCGTGATGTTCAGCAATACATACTGTGCCGGTTGGACCGTGAAGACCGGTTGCGGCAGCACCTTAACCGTGAGACGGCCGAAATGCTGAACCAGTTGCACATCAAGAGCAATGGCTGTTTCCTTTACCTTGAGAAGGTGCTTGACGGCGTTGTCGATAACTTCATTTTGCTTCAGGAGATTCGCGACATACCTGGCACTTTGAATGGGCTCTATCTGTGGCTATGCCAGCGACTCTTTCCAAAAAAGCTGTTTGCCAAAGTTCAGCCTATACTGAATGTGATCTTTGCTGCGAGACATCCTCTGACCGAGATGGAGCTGTATAGCTGTGTCTTTACCCACGACACTTCTCTGACCTTTGACGAATTTCACCAAAACATGGGCTTCCTTTCAAAAATCTTGATCGAGGGACGCGACGGAACGAAGATCATATTTCATCAGAGTTTTGCCGAGTGGCTTCTTGATGTCAAGTACTGCACACAGAGATATCTTTGCGTTCCAGGTGAAGGCCATGCGATGCTGGCCCTTAGTTTTACACTGCATGCTGCAGGACTTTCGTCAGTTGAAGTGCATCATTTTGCACTGCATTTGGTACGTTGTGCTATTCCACCTCCGCTTGAGTCGTTTCACTATCCGCTTTGGTTGATGATGAGTGGGGCTAACACTGAAGACTCGCTTGTTGACGAGGTTCCAAAGGACCAAGCAGTCGTCGATCTTCTGCTGAAAGCAGGTGCTAGGCTACCGATTGATGAAGCGCTCGTGAGCAGCATCACAGGGCTGAGCACGTCAGCAAACATCGAAGATGAAGGCGTGCTCTTCAGTCGTGAGGATTCACTGCCGGAGGAGTTGGACAGCAACGGGAGAACGGCTCTTTGCAACGCTGCGTTTCAGGGTAACCTTTCCCAAGTGATGTCGCTCCTTTCAAAGGGAACTGATCTTGAGCTCGTTGACTCTAGTGGGCAGACGGCGCTCTGTCTGTCAGCGAGGCATGGTCACACAGAGATTGTTGCTGCGCTTCTGGCAGCTGGAGCACTGGTCAACCATGCAGACCACGAGGGATGGACAGCCCTCCGGTCGTCTGCTTGGGGCGGACATAGCGATGTGGTGACTCTGCTTCTCGAAGCGGGGGCCGAGGTTGACCTGGCGGACAATGAGGGGCGGACGGCTCTGAGGGCTGCTGCCTGGGGTGGTCATGACGACATAGTTCTGAAGCTGCTCGAAAATGGGGCTCTTGTGAATAGCGTCGACAAAGAGGGACGTACTGCACTCATTGCCACTTCGTACATGGGCCATTCGAAGATTGTGCAGCACCTTCTCGGCCACGGCGCATTCATTAACCACGAGGACATCGATGGCCGAACGGCGCTCTCTGTTGCTGCGCTCTGCATCCCAACCAGTCGAACCCTGCTCGATGTGATTGGCCTTCTCATAGAAAATGGGGCCAAGGTCGATCATGAGGACAAGGACGGAATGACGCCGCTGCTTGTTGCTGCCTACGAAGGCCACCCTGAAATCTGTGAGCTGCTGTTGGAAAATGATGCAAATGTGGATCACTGCGACCAGTCAGGTCGAACGCCACTGGACGCGGCCGTCTCCATGGGCAACAGCACCGTTGTCCGAACTCTGTTGTTCTGGGGAGCTAGTGTCGATCGGATCGACTCCGATGGACGATCGGTGCTTTGTTGTGCGGCTCAGCAAGGCAATGCGGAGGTTGTTCAACAGTTGCTTGATCGAGGGTTGGATGAAATGCATCGAGACAACTGCGGATGGTCGCCTCTGCATATTGCTGCTTTCGAAGGAAATAAAGAGGTCAGAACTTAGAAGGTTTATTTTATAGTAATACTGTAAATAAATAATAATGCTGTGGAAGGCTTTGTGTACTGCATATGCAGGCATAATTATGCAGGTCAGGTTTGGGGTTACCGGTACACTTACACATTACACTTACACAACAATTATGTTGATAGTTACTCTAAGTGTGCTAATAAATTTGTCCAATGTACTATAAATTTGTCTATCAATGCACTAAGAATATGACTTTGAGTAAAATAGCAGTAAAATAATAAATGGTAATATTGACAATAATGATAGTTAGGAAATATTATCCATCCAGTTACTATTGATTTCTAACTGTGCCAGAGTTTATACTTGATCTCTTGCAGCTTTTGTGTTTTTTTATTTTTGTTGAGCATTCTCTAGGTTGTGTATGAAAATAACTAGTTAACTTGCAGTACTTAATGATATCAAGGGTGACCTCTGATTTTGTTACCATTCCTATTGTCCCTATTGTATTTATTAGCATTTCAACCCAACAAGAACTGTTTTCAGTAAAGTTGTGCATGGTGTAATGGATTTTAGGTGGTCGACATCTTACTTGAGGCAGGTGCCCAGATTTTGGAGTGTGATAACGATGGTCGAATTGCACTGATCTTGGCTGCCCAGGAGGGCCACCTTCCTGTCGTAGAATCCCTAGTAGAGACTAGTTCCCCTGTCGACAGCAGAGGGCATGATGGCAAGACTTCGCTGCGTGTTGCGGCGCTTGAAGGACATGCGGACATTGTCCAGTATCTGCTGTGTAATAATGCTAACATTGATTATCGTGATGCCGATGGTAGGTCGATACTGTACATGCTGGCACTTGAGAACCAACCGAGCACCACGAGCATTCTGCTCGACTACGGGGCCGACACCGAGATTGCCGATCCAGATGGACGCACTCCGTTGCACATCACCGCATGGCAGGGTCACCTTGAGATGACAAAGCTGTTTCTGGCACGAGGTGCTAATCCGGATGCAGTGGACAAAGATTTTCGGACACCAGTGCAGTTTGCCGCTTGGCAGGGGCACGCAGCTGTTGTCGAGGCGCTCATGGAGTGCGGAGCATCTGTGCAGCATCAGTCGTCAGAGGGTGCCACCGTGTTGGGCATTGCCGCACAGGAGGGTCACGAAGAGGTGGTTGGAATCCTGCTGAGGTATGGTGCCAACCCAAATCACGCTGATAAGTTTGGGAGAACGGCCATTAAAGTTGCGATGAGTGGTGGCCATTTGGCCATTCTTAAGTTACTCCAGAATGGTGGATCTGGTTTTGATCCAGCTTCCGTTGTTATCCCAAAGTCGGAGAAGCAGTCCGACCAGCAGGCAAATCGTGAAAGGTTCAGCTATGGTCGAGACGGTGACGAACAGCCACCAGGGGGTGCCAAGAATGCCACGGCAACTACCTCTGGCGTTTCGAGCATGGAGACAAAATACTCGAGCTCAACAGCGAATGCTTTCTCCAACGGTCAGCTCGTCATGATGACGTCATCACCAAACTCGACATCTGGCAAACGACAGTCTTTCATGTCAAATGCATCATCGAAGTCTTCAAGCATTCGCGCCGTCGGCACGAACACCCTCTCAACGAACCAGAGTTCAAGCAGCGGGGAAGGTCAGACGGGTCCTCTCTCGTTCACCCAGGAGCTGCAGCAGTGCTCGGTTCCACGGCGCAAGAACAGGTCCCTCAGTCGGATTTTGTCACCTGTCAATGAACCAGGCACACCAAACAAGGCGCATTCAAAGTCCCTGACGAGTCCAAACAGATTGCGGGCAGAATTCAGTCAGATGGAATGTTCAAGTCACTGTTCCAGCACGCCATCTCTTCCGGACGAACTTCCCATCTCCAGATCGACCCCTCCCAGCCGATCCTCGGAGAATAGAGGCCCTCTTTCGGAGAAGCGAATAGGCATTGAAGGTGCTGCCGAAGTGATTTGGCAGAGGCGAAGCGAAAATGCCCATGCCAGGATCTGTTCTAGTCAAAACACCGTCGGAGGGGCTTCTGCTGCGGTTTCGAATGCCGTTGTAGCAAGCCAGTCGAGTCAGAAGCGAAGCACTATTGTTACAAATCCAAACTATTCGCTTGCGAAAAACAGGAAGTCCAATGGGATTGGTGGATCAAGGAGCGAGGGAGGGAATGCCTCGGACAAACTTGGACTTAATCGACCAACTGAGCTGAGGTTAAAAAGAGAAACACCGCTGTAGGTGATTGGGAATTGTCAGGTAACATCTGATTGCTAATAAGTATTCATGAAATTTGATCGGGCCATTTATCTGGAATGTTCCTTCTCTGTCGCAGGACCCACTGCATGGAACAGTCTTCCCAACCACATTTAGAATACATCTTTTCTGGAGACATTTGAATCAAAACTGAAGACTTATCTTTGAAACTATTATTATGATTGCATTAAACTTTTTTGAACCAAGTACAGTGCCATTTCTTTCTGCCTCTGCTGAACTACTACGCTATGCAAATCGTCTTATTATTATTATTATGAAAGAAATATTTGTATTCTGTACTCTTCACTGTTTGATAACTGTTGATTACAATCCTAAAGTTCCCTCCTAATGACTGGATAGTGGACAGACCGTGCAAATATTAACCCTTTAACAAACAGGTGTACTAAAATGTATGGTAAAACACATGCAGCTGGTCGTTAAAAGATTAAATAACTGTGACACTATATCTGGTTAAAATAATCAATATTCTTTGTCGGGTTTTATATGTATGATTCATGACCTGAACGACTCCCTTTGGTGAGTACCCAGGTGTCCCAATGCCCACTGACAGCCGTATCGAGTAACTTATCTTACTTCCATAGCAGTCTGATACTCGACTTGTCTTCAACCCGCCATCAGATCGGCCTATTCAGTGGACTCTTTTAAGTCTAAGCTCAAGACTCGTCTGTTCTTTAAAACTTCTTTTTGAGGCCTATCCCACTTGTTAGTTGTTTGTGAGGCGCCCTTGTAGTGGTATGGTTGTGTTATGATGCTGGCCATATAAATTGTCATAATTTATTTTTATTATTCTTTTGATTAAAGGAAGATTCATGGTGTTTTAGCACTTTGTTGAGTGAGGTCCTGTATAAATTTTGCTTAAATTATGTTGTGTTCTGTCATAATAATATGAGTCTACATTTACCTTACATCGTTTGACCTTTTTTCTTTTTGTTTGTTAAGCAGCCATTGAAAAGATGAAGATGATGTGGAGTTGTCAGGAAAACTTTTAAGTGCGATCATTTTGACGACCTTCATTCTGCAATGCAATGGTCTCCAATGCGTCACGATGTCATGCAGAGGAAGAAAAATCTTGGCTGCGTTCTGGCAGTGTTGTCATTGTATCAGTATTAATCTCAATTTTACCATCACTAAACATTCATTTAGAGACATTTTTAAATTTCGGAGGCTTCAGGCACAGATTGAGTTTCTGCTGTTTCTTGAACTCTGCTGTCGTCGTTTGCTCTACGAATCCCAATGGAAGATCTTGCACAAAAAGTTTTTGTCTTCCCAGCGCTTGAGACGAGAAATCTATGCAGGTGCCTCTGTGTTCTAGTTTTCTTTGACTGCTCCTTGCTTCGTGCATGCTTTATGTTCCTTGATTCAGAAAAATTAGAAGATCCGACGTGAAGATTCAGTTTCAAATTTGGGGGAACATGTTTTCTGCTTGTGCTGTTTTGATTCAAATTTGGTTATGATGTGTTTTCTATAAGTGAAGTTTGGTACTGGATGCTGTGTGAAATTGATAAGAGATGAGAGGATGTGTGTAGCAAGCGTGGGAAGGGACCAGCAAGAAGGGAGATTGTTTATGGGAAATAACTACAGATAAATTATGAATTAATTAGTAAGTGATGCAGAGGATAGACAAGAGAGACAGGCATATGGATCAGATTAGATTTAGTTTGATTCTATTAGATTAGGTTTGATTAGATTATCGATTAAAATTTATTCCGTGAGCTTAGATACAGTTGGATTAAAATAGATTCAGTTGGATTAGAATAGATTCAGTTGGATTAGATTTGATGGTATTAGGTTACTTGAGTTTTGATCGAATTAAGTAGCATGTGAATGGATTATGTTGGTTACCATTAGGTTTTATGCTGCTGGTCATTCAGTTTGTTTTAAGAAGCTTTTAAGAACGTGCATAACTGGTCGCTTCTTGATGAACTGTTCTAAATGCATGGAACAGTTCTAGGAATATGTAGCAGTTCTTAATATTATGTAGAACGTAAAAGGGTGATTGTTTGTGTTACCATATGTGTCTCAACCCTACTTAAAGTTTGGAGCTGATTTGAACTAGGAGGCGACTGCTCTATTCATACAGTATTGAAGAAGAAAGCGTGAAACTGAGTAATTGTACAGAACTTTTGTGAGCCGTTAGAATCATTCTAAATACTGTACAGGGCCAAATGAATACAGAACTATTCTACTTGTAGAGAACTGTTCATGATGTATAGAACTGTTCTAAATGTATAGAAAAGTTTCAAATGTACAAAACTGCATGAGATCCATACAGGTTCTAGAGACTGTTAGGTAACTTCCTTACGCGCATAGAATGTTTATGTCATTCATACCTGCATTTAACGATACCTGTAGGACGCCGTATGGTGTTTCTAACCACAGGTATCGTTAACTTTGTTTTCTTACTGTGCTATATTTTACGTGCTTCGTGTATGTGCTAATTTTAAGTTCTACTTAGAGTTTGGAGTAACAATAAGTTACTAACTTATTAGTAGTTATGTTCTATTTAACTTTTTAGTAATATGATAAGTATGTAAATAGTTCTGTCTAATTGATGTAGAGATGATTTTGTTATCATGGTGCATTTGGCCTCATTAACATTGCATTTAAATTATTATTACTAGCATTTCCGGTACATCATTTCTTGTTATTGTTTATCTTATTACTACTATTATTATTACAGTTTTTACATAAAGTACATAAGACTTTATTTATGTTTATTATCTTTGATTTTTATATTTATTTTTATTAATTTTTATATTAGATATTTTTTCTTGATGTTTGTAATTTTATTTTACCAAAGATGGCTACAATCCCTCAAGTTAAGAAGAAGCTGCCAAGATTCAAGACTATAAGTTTTGTATTATTTTATTATTATTATTACTAAGCTGCTATTATTATACCATTATTATTGTCTAATAATCGTTATTTTCTAATGTTCCATATGTATTGATACATTGTAATGACCAGTTTGCCAGGTGCTGATTAGAGACAAGAATGTATTTGGCCTTTTATGACACGTTTCTTTATTCAGTTTTTACACTTTTCTGTGAAAATCTGTGTTTTCGTTGATTTCCTAAGTGTGCGGCCAACAAGGGGAATGTTGGATCACAGCCTCTCAGTTTGTGGGACAAACAAATCGAAGACAAACACAAAACAATGGAAGGACATATGCGAATTTACGTAGCTCATGTTTTGTTTTAGCCGTGTCGTGCATATGTCAGGTGACCTGAATTTGCAGTTTCTTAGTTCTGCTAGACAGTGTTTTGTTTGGTTTATGTAAGTGTTCATGGTTTTCTATAGCGACATTTTTGTTTGTGAATGGATACGGTGAGATCCCTCACAACTGTGAGGGATCTCACCTCCTTCAATGGCTGCCGTGCCATTGAAGGAGGTTCCCATGAGAGACCGTGATTCAAATCTCGCTGTGTTGTTTAGGTTCTCTCTGAGGTGCTGTGTAGATGCTCACATAGTAGCTCAGATACCTGGATATACAGGTATTTGGGATTTTTATGTGATGACTGAAATTTTGCAAAGTATTGGGGTACTCTTAGGCTACGTAAATCTGTTCTGCCTTGCACCTTTCCTTTCCACACAACACTGGCTCTTTGAGATTCTTCCCATAACCCTAGTCCATTTTACTTTAAGTTGACCATGTGGGCTTATGTATAATTATGTGTCTGAAATTGTTAGTGTCTTTTAGGAACGTCTAAAGGCAATGAGTGATGGCCGTCTTGCCATTCAAATAAGGTGCAACTTAAAATAACTTTAAAGTTTCATTGGCTTTTTGGCAGCGATGTTCTAATTTTGATTGAAATACTGTTCCAGATGGTTTTACATTATATAATATACTTCACATTGCATTGGTTTCTGACACAGTGCAACATATCAAAATAACAGTACTCAATGTGCAGTAAATGTTATGTGACTGCACAATGTTAAGGTACTGTATGTCACATATCGCTTGTGTTGATGTTCGCTACTTTTTGATTTGCAATATTTAGCAGATTTGTTCATTAACTTTTCATTATTTATTTCTTTCAAATCCTGCAATGGAATGTTTTGAGTGCTAAGTTTAGTTTGTGATGCTTAGTTTTTTGTCTTTCATGTCAACATTTGGTGCATTTTAGATTATTAAGCATTTTTAAATGCTCAGTTTTGCTGATGACGTGTAAGTTCCTTTTCCGAACATATCTATGTTGGGATTTGTGTTTTTGTGTGAACTGAAACCTCCTTATATATAGTCTGTGGAGCACTTATAGAAAATTCGGGATAGAAATTCAAGTGACCTTTTGAATGTAGTCCTTTTGAATATGGTTCTCAAAAGTTGTAATTTGGATCGACAAATTTGGCTTTCAAGTGTGGAAATATGGCTTAAGAGTGTAAATGTGGCTGTGGAGTGGCAGTATGGCTTGCTGAGAATGAAATTCGTCTCTGAAGATTGGCATGGCCTTCAGCATTGTTGATGTATTATACTCGTTTAATAGCAAGACCAGATGACGCACAACTGTAAACTGTAAAGGGGTCTATGAACTGAGATTTTCTTTAAGGAGCTTGAAGATTGTGGGCCAGGTTTGATTGATTGTCGATATGCAGAGCCTTTTCTGATAGATACTTTGGTACTCGCTGTGCATTAAGTGCACTGGATCATGCACTTAGCACCTCATCTACATACTATGAGATGTGCTATGATTATCAGCAGTAAGGTTCTTTTGTGATACAGTGGCTGTCAATAGTGGGAGGATTTGAGAGCAAGGGAGAAGACTTGCCATCTGCCCTCATGTTCAGATGTGAAAAACTTAGTTAATTGCAGTGTGCCAATGTACACTATACCATTGTCTGTCTGTAAGGCAGTGTTTCCCAAACTGTGTTCCGCGGAACTAGGGTTCCATGAGGTGAAAACAAGGGTTCTGCGGAACACTTTCAGTGTGAACAATAAGCTTCAAACAATTTAAAATAAATTATAAGAATTTTCATAGGAAGATTTTGCATAACATCTGTCTATTGCTTTATATGAAAGAGAATTCATACTTCATTGTCATCGATATTTGTGTGTTTACTAATCTGATCTAGGCATAAACGTATTATTGTCTGCATTCTGAAGCATTTTTACCTACAACAGAATATGTTTAGTTTTGGACGGGGTTCGGCCATAAAATTTATGATCAAAGGGGTTCAATGGCCAAAAAAGATTGGGAAACGCTGCTCTAAGGGATTGCTGTTATAGGACCCTGCTGGTCAGGTGTGGCACTCTAAGGAGGTTTCAGTATACTGTACTATGATTTCTTCAAATCGAAATTCTTACAGTTGTACTTTGATCAAAAACTTAAGATAAACCGATTTTTATAAGGGTTGTTTCAATATTGAGGAAGAAATGTGTGGTGAATAGTTTTTCGGTTTGATTTTACCTCTTTCCGACAATCATGTGTTAAAGTATTTGTATGTTAAGTAGGTGTTTTGCAAATTTCTATAGGGACTGCTCTATAAATTCATATTGGAATCTCTAATTATAATTATTAACCAGAACTTTAAGTCTAAAGTGATTTTTAAAAATTTTCTATTTAGTTTCATTTATTTAGTACATCCATACTGGTAGAGATACCTAAAATGGACCCCTCCCTGTGTGCATGTATAGGCTACTTTTTAGTTCCCTCACCTGTGTAAGGACAGTTAAAGAACCCCTCCAATTCTTTAGATCTGTATTTAATTCACACAGAAACAAGTTCCATACCAATTTACCTCTCCCATTATAGTCCCCCTAGTACTATTTGTCAGTGGGTTATTTGAAGGCCAACAATAGACAAACTATATAATTATTATAGAGGTCCTGCCCACCTCTATATGTATGTACAATGTACATTATCATGGGAGTAGACCCCATGGGCATGCATTTCCATGCCATGTGTACATGGTATGAAATGGATGACCCCTAATTTATCCAGCAGTGCACAAGGTATTAGATTTCAGTACAAAATATTTGCCCGTATACTATAAATTGAGGAGCGTTTGGTACAAAGGATTTTACCATTGATGATAAATGACTGTTGTTCTATCTTTACCTTTGATACCATAGTTTTGGTGGTTTCATTCTTAACAAGATTCTATGCTGTTATTGACTTTGTTGGGTAAAATTCTCTCCATGTTGGGGTTTATGATGTCTGCTTTGGTAATGATCTATTTTGATAGCACTCGTCAGGTGTTTACTGATTTGATCTTGACCTGTGATTTTATCTAAATTGTTTACTGTAATCTAGTATTTGATTATTAACCATAGCTGAATCAAAACTTTCATTTTGTCAAATTTACAATTGAATCTGACTCAGTGAGCAATCTCGTCTTTGGTTTGATGTCATTTATTCTGTGATTTAACCCACAGTGAGATTGATGCAACTGTTTTCATTGGACCTATGATTTGTACCTGGCCTGATTTATGATTTGGTCTGTTCGATGATCTGTTGAATCTGTTCTGAACCATGTTTTGGTCTGAATCATGACTTAAGGAGATCCAGTGTTGATCGGAACCATTTCGTTGCTACTCAGCTGGTCATTTTTTTTAGTAGTTTTAGTATTGTCTGTAGACACCAGATACTAGTGTGGCAACATGGTGCTTATGTTTTTCCAGGAATGAAACCACTGACAGTTTGATGTGCTAAGGTGTAACATTGGGCCACTGTTGTATTTCGCACTTGAGGTGTACTGGACGTGAGATACATTTAGGAGTGGATGCTATAAAAACGCCTACTAACAAAAATCTGTCATCATCTGCATTAGTTTTCGTGTCTTTTATATGTATGAAAATGTATATATGCCAAAATGGAAATACGTCATGAGGCCAACTGGGCTGACTATTGTAGCTGTCAAAATCAACATTATAACGTTTTAGGTATGTGGTATTTACTGTGGATTTCAGATACAGTGCGACTTAATCGTGTCTAGAATTTTCTGAAGGTGCAAAAGAAGCCTTCTCTCATCCAAATCATAGCTAAAATGCTGTAAAATTGTTTGAACAACATTTCCCATCAGCTCTGGGCTTATTGCCGGCTTTGCATTTTACGGTAGGTCTACCTCACAATTTGGGATGCAAGACGGCAATATCCCCTCCACTTGATATTTTGAAGGGAACAGTCTTCCTCTGTACAGTAAATCGTCCCCTGGAGGCAGGGTGACCGTAAGTGGACGTGTCTAGAGAATAGCCTCCTCTCCGTACATCCCCTTTAGACGCCATCCATTCTGATCCATATCCTTAATTCTTCCATGCCTCTCCTATGACGTAGGAGCTATTGACCGAACTCCCTTTGACATTCCTTGGCTCTTCTGGCTGATCCAGCAGTTCTGTCTTCCCTGATTCTGTACTAATTAATCTGCCTTCAGTCGTAGACGCTTCTGGCATTCATTACACCTACACACTGCAAACTCCTTCCCTCGTACTTTTGATCATCACCTCTACACTGACAATGAGTAACTGTCGATATCTTTCTCCCCTCACCTCCACATGCACTAAGTCATAGGCCCGTGTATAATATTATCATCACTGAGATATCAGAGTAGATGACGCCAAACTGTTCAAAAATAGAACTTATTATTTGCCTGCGCGAGCAACTATGCGATCTATACTTCCGGCCTTTTCCAACAGATCTCAGTTCTATCGTGACAAAGGCATAAATGCTTCCAAATGATCTTGGGTCATTGAGTTCCTTATACCGTTCATTATATATTTTAGAATTGAAAAACTACGCTCGCAGGCAAAAAGCGTAGTGGACAATGATACAAAAAATCTATTGGCCTAAACCAAAAATATCACCGAATAAGTCTCAGCTTCCAGCGCTCAGTGCACTGGAATAAACTCATACTAATCTTCATTTCAACAAACATTGGTAGCATCATTGAAACAACAAAATAACAAAAATATGAACTCAATCACCTATGGTTTGGGAGAAACATACTAAAATTCTGACATTAGCATTTATGAAAAATTGCAGCCTTCTCGATAACCAACAGTTTTTAATTAACATTAGTTTCATCCGTGAAAGGCAACGCGAATTCAATGAGCGATTTTGAGAATAATTATATGCATATTGATTAGCCGTAAGTGTAGACCTACTCTAGGAGTTAAGTTCACTTTTAGTAGGACATACAGCTTCCAATCAGTAGAGAAAAATGGTTTACAATGATCATTAACCAACTGCGACAAAACACGTTTACTGAATTTATAGCATTTGCTAAACTGGGAACTAAATGACCTATAAAATTTCACTCTCATTTCATGCAGACTAAATTTAGACGACTTGTAGCATATATATATATATATATATATATATATATATATATATATATATATATATATATATATATAGGATATAGGGAGCCCATTCTTCTCAGATTCCCCGGCATAGCGTCAATTCGCTACAGGGTGTCATGACTTTAATCTCCAGAAAAACTTATTAACCTAAAATGTTTCTACACTATATGAAGGCCTATTAACTGTATTCATTAAGTAAAACAAAATTGTTTACGTTGACATAATACACGTTTGCACTGCTATTTCCTTTTGGATGCAATACTTAATTAAATTATAGGCCTAACGTTGGAGTTCTGCTTTCTGGGAGTTGCTTGATAACGGCTTCAAAAATATTTGATTGTCACTTTCTTTCCACTACAGTTTGCGAACACTCTCTACGTGACGCCGTTATAGACTCATCTACATTGGCTAAGTGCAAAGCATTAAGTGAAAGACATTTATAATTCACATTCAGGTCATTACGTGAAAATGGAAAGTAGAACTGCTTGAGAGACTTGCAATGAATGGACTGCCAAAAATGCATGTTTAAAAAAAATTCTAAGGCCCTACAGAGAAACTGTGATGCATTTGGCCATCACTTTTCTCAAGCACGGACTTTGAAGATGTAATCGTGTGTTGATCGCAGAATTGATCAGGTCATCTCTCTTCATTTCAGACTACATGCAACCGATTCATTCAACATAACCAGCAAACCTTCCCCGTAATGGTATCGTGTGTTCTATGGAAATGATAGGTCTATACGATGGCAGCACTTGCCCGTCAAGATTTGGCAGCAGATTTGCAAACGACTGGTCATTCTCTTCCTCGATATACATCTAAAATGTGAAAAAAATTTACAGAAACAAAGAATGATCCACGGATCCTAAAACACACATTCATACAATCGTCAAAAACGACCAAACGCGAGGCAGCAATAGGACAGGAAACTAAAAATGAAGACAAAGTCGAAGAGAGATATAAGGAAAAGAAATTAAGAGATCTAAAGTAAAACTGGGAGTAAAAGAGATTTAAAAAAAGAGAAATTAAGAGATCTAAAGTAGCCTAAAACTGGGAATACGACAGATTACACCGAAGTACGAGAAAGTATTAAATCGTTAAAAACGAATCTTGCCCAGTGGATTCTCTATCGCCGAAGTCATTCTTACTGTCCAATACATCAATCGATTGTCACTTCAAGTAATATCATCGTCAAAATCATCATTGTCCAGCGGATGATCCAGCATATCTCCAACAGACCGAAAAACAGAAAGCCAGAATACAGCGACATGCAAGTTGAGGGCGACAGTCTTAAGCTAAAAGAGCGTAGATACAAGGATAAAGAAAAGAGAGACAGACAGACCTAGAAAAGAGAAGGAGTGAAACACAATTAAGAGCAGTGAGGCTCAAGGCATGCGTACGTGTTATCCGCATTGTAGGCCTATTTCTTCATCGACATCAGCAGGTCCTTAACATTTTTTATAGCCTGAAAATTCATCGGTAGCCAATCTATTGAATTCGTCGCAAAACTTCATAAAAACTCATTCTCATCTGTTGCTGCATCCGCGGGTCGACTGGATCGTCCTAGGGGCCGTCCATATACGACGTCACGCGAAATTGGCTGATTTTTGACCCCCCCCTTTCCCCTTGTCACACTTCGTCACAAAAAGTCTGACCCCCCTCAAATATGACGTCACAATGCTCTGACCCCCCCCCCCAGAAAAACCACTTCATTTAATTTCAAATAAAACATAAAAATTAATAATTAACTTTTTTAAACATTGCTGAACTTAGCATAAAAAATCATTTTAAAATAATCGTAGACTCATCGTCTATTAATGCTAAAAAAAATGCAATGTTCAGAATAATTTTTATTCTTTTATTTTCGTATAAAAAGAAGTAACCTATAGAATTAATAGTAGTAATTATGTATAACAATATTGAAACTTTGCGGTAGAACGACTTATAGTTTTTTTCCACAGCAGGATGAAAAGTTCTGAAGTTCTGGTTGAATCATAACAAATTATTATTTTATGATTGCACACAATTAATTTTATGCTTCTCCATTTTCCCATGGGGAAGCAAAATGCTCCTTAATCGAATAAATTGGGGTAGCACAGATCTGTTCATCCTGTGGTATAGATATTCCATTCAGCTCAAGATCTTCTTCCTCCATCCAATCCACACTCTCTCCATTTTCTTCTCTCGCGAGTATAACCATTAGTTCACGTTGCCGACGTGCAGCTACTCTCTGTGGCCTAATGCGTTTTGGTGGAATAATTGATTCCTGCTTGTGAGTTGCAGAGTGGTTGCGCAGCATGACTAACGACGCGAAGTATGTGTGACATTTTTTGCAAATCCTGTCGCCAAGCACGGATTGTATTGACGGACAGTACAAGTCATATGGAATCAAAAAAATTATATTGCTCTATAAAATATTAAAGGACGTTTTTATAAATTTATCAAAAATTATTTTTTTAATGTGACGTCACATTACTCATACCCCTCGTCACACATCAAATGTCAGACCCTCCTCCCCCCCTAAGTGCGTGATGTCATTTATGGACGGCCCCCTAGTCATTCCTGTTCGGAATTGTGATCCATCGAATAGCGAGCGTCATTCTGCCAATGAATGCTCCACTGCGTCACAGGTTTCGAAGGAAGAACTGCTGCAGGAAGCAATTCGAGCGCAACAGCTAGCCCGCCATGTCAGATGACAGAGTAACGGTGTCAGTGGCGGGGTGCCATGTCTTACGGAGCTTTCAGTACTGGCAGCTTCGCCAGAAAGGAAAGACCCAAAAGCAGACAAAAAGTTGGAAGGAAGCAAATCGTCTTCCGATGGAAGCGACAAACAGGTCTTTCTTCTTCACTCAGTTGCAAAAGCTAAAATATTTTAATTTAAAAGATATAATTTGTCCCGCTTAGAAGTCACCGAGTCTCGATAACTTAACGTATAGAAATCACTGAGTCTCACTAGCTTACTCAAATGAAACTCAATTATATATTCTTTAATTAGGCCTAATATAATTGAAATTTAGAAACACATAAGTAATACCATTATTATCTTTTGACACTACATAAATTATAATGAGTCTGATCAAAGAAGGCGTTACTTCGAAAATGTTAGCCTAGACGTATAGACCGCTTCGCTTTCTAAATTGCAAAATTTCGATAAATATAATCGTTGTTTTCTAAAATTCGGGTTTACCTCATGCACTTCGATGAAGATTCGATCGAAACATTAGTTGGCGCAGCAAAAATAGGATAAACTTCGATGAATAATTGCAGATTGCCAGAAAATTTGTGACATTTTACAAAACTTAATGCGTCTATCAATGGACGTCTGTGCTAAGTTATTATTCTATAATGACGTCAATGGTCTGTCCGTTTCAAGCAGCTGCGCCTGAGACAATACCCGACGCAATCATTAATCACGTCATTATATGACCTTTAGCAAAGTTCAAAGCGATTCTCTGATCTAAGTATGTAAATAAGTAAGTATGTTCCTTATTTTACCAACTGCATAATACGCACTTCGCTGTGAACTTAGGAATTAAAAGAAATTTATTTAATCAACTTTCCAGGCCAGGCCATCGGGCAAATGCTCGGTTCTCCCGGTGGGCTAGTCCCCCATGAGGGTGCTGGATATATATTATACCTGCCCACATACGTCAAGGTTAGGAAAAGTAACACTTACATGTAGTATAGGCTACCCATCGTACGCAAGATTACTCCACTGACTTAGTGGAGTAATCTTGCATCATACCCATGGCTGGCTCTGAGGATAGGTCAAGGGACTGCTCATATTCTATCCAATATGTCTGTCTGATCTGTGGCCATGTTTGTTTTCATGTGTCTGCACGGAATAACTTCGGATTGGCATTCGCTTACCATTAAGTGCTTTCTTCGCGTTCTCCGTTGATCGACTTGAGAGAAGATTTTGTTGAATAAATTCCAGCCATTTTGTTTCTAAACATCTCCCTAGGAGGGAACTGACAGGCGAATAAAATGTAGGCCTATGCATTTCCTTTTTTAACGTGGTGTTTGGTTCATTTCGCTTCACAGCCGAAGCACCAACGCAATGCAGCAGAGCTACACAGCGGAAACTCTACGCTCACGGTAAGTTAACGAGATTCACCCGAATTCTAATTGTTTTCTTCAGATTTCGTCAGCGCGCAAGATCGAAAGTGATTTTTGAATACAGCTTAATCTGATTCAAATATTAGCGAAGAAGACATGGTCTGTCTCGGTTTGAGTTAAGTCCAGATTCTGCGGTCAGGTATGAGTCTATTAGGGCTCACCTTTGCAACTCTTGCGGTGACTCTTCTTTCAATGAAAGGCCTAGAAATTGCAAGAGATGCGGAGTTACGGAGCTGGCTGAATGAATAGATTTCTGGCCGAGTCGCATTGACATTAGGTCTTATTGTTGTAGTTGCAGCATATCAGTTGTTGACTTCAGAATATGGGCTGAGTCTAACTTGGATCCTCCGACTCGAAAGTCGAAACCCCCTCTCTGACAACCAGACCGAGATCTTCGTTAGACCTAAGCATCTCTGTATTATACATCAGTGCTCGTAAATAAGCTGATGCCCTGCGCTCTGCTCTCAAGTAGCATTATAAATTTGGAATAAAACTATAACGATTTCCAGATACCGGAGACTGATGATTTGGTTTACCTTAGAAGTGACCTTCGATTAATATAGGTCCTAGGAATTGTATATTTTGATACCGATCATAACGGTGTTAAGTCTATAATGGACAATTTCTGAGCAGGCTACATATAATCTATATATATATATATATATACATGACCGAACATGACAAGGCCTATATATTAGGCCTTGTCATGTTCGGTCATGAAATGCTAATTAACTTCTGCCGGTTATCTGAAGTCTGGCCTAAAACATGACCGTCTTCCAATTACTTATCAATTGAATCTCGTCAGATGCCCTTGGAGTATTCCTCTATAAATTGCTCAGACCAGTTTACACTGAAAAGTGGCGCCCTGGAGTCTGCAATTAGACATTAGGCTTACATATGTCACTCCTTGCCAGTAGATTCACATTAATCACATAAAACTTATGCTGCATTGCAAACCGTAACTGTTACTTCTATTATAAGCTGATGGTTATAGAGTGTAACAGTAACAAGTAAGCGGTATCAAATCAACGCCAGGAAATAAAGAGTTTCAAGAATTTCGGCTCCAGTTTGCTCACCCCAACTAGAAAATGAATATGACACACTGATTATTCACTCTCAGCTGGAAGATCAATCCATCAAGCGAGGACTAGTCAGCCCTAGAGCCCTCTCAGCTAAAAATTATGCGCCTTGATCATGATGTCTTTGTCTGGAATCAGTGTCTTCCTATACTAGCCCAGTCATAATAAATGGACATACTGTGGTCTCGGTTTGAATGTCTGTCTGTTCGTCTGTCTGTTTATCTGTCTGTCTGTCCGTCTGTCTGTCTGTTTGTCTGTCTGTCTGTTCGTCTGTCTGTCAGAATGGCATGTGCTTTCTCACCTGCCAGGTGTTTCACATGTTTAGCCGTAGGCGCCATAAACAAACAATGGAGATTGTCTGCAACAGTCATCTTTCTCGTTGCGAACTGATTTTGACCTGGCATCGGAAAGAAACGAGAGGCTTGGCTATCGAGGACTTGATTTGGTATCTCGCCGGTGAATAAGCTGATCTCCCTAACGTGGATTTTGAGGGAGCTGAAAAACTTTCGAACATTTACATTACATTATATTACATTCTCCGTTTCGTACCTGCTTTCCCATATCAGCCTCGATTGATGGAGAACAACAAGACCAGCGCAGGAGGCTGCCTTATGACCCCGCGTTAGTTACATGAACCGCTGCTGCTACAGCTAATAACGCATGGTTCTGGCCAAACTCCATCCACCCATCAAGCTATATAGCCAGCCATCAATCCATCGTTACAGACTCTTATATCACACGTCAATCATCTGTATCATCTAACTATTATACTGTAGTCTTGGTCATATATATGTATATTATATAGGTCTATATATGCACACGTATTAAAATACATATACGTATATATGTGAATCTATATATATATATGATGTTATATATTCTGTATGGTATATTACACGAATTATCAATCTTCGAAAATCGGTGCAGTTTGTAGCATTTACAGTTTTTTTCTCTTAATGCCTTTGTCGCCATAAACCAATCTTAATCAAACGATGATTGTTTACATCGAAGCACGTATACAAACACATACATATACGCATATATGCACACATACAGCTATGCATACACATACATATTAAAATAACTAGGCGCTATATAGATGCATATGTACACATATTAAGTAGATTGCTTTGAAGGAGCGCTATGTCAGTTCTAATGATACCTAATATCTACCTACCGCACCATACTTAAAATACTCGGAAATGAAAATTGGGCACTTTTCCTCAGACTGTCAGACTGTATTTGAATGAGTTAGGAAACTTTAAAGTGTTAGAGTGTAACATGTGTTGTTGACTTGGGCTGATGATCTCTCAGAAAGTCATGACCCATCACATGCTGAACGCTCAAAGAAAGTCAACTGTACACTGGAAAGTGTCAACTGCATACTTTTTATATCGGAAAACAGACAATTTTAGGTTTCCGTATATTTTTACCCACAAAAGTCGCACCTTATTATAAAGCAGAAAATTTATTTTTTCGTCCCAATAAAGCCTCGCTTACGGAACGCCCTGGCGATATGAAAACTTTTGCAAAACGTTCTTATGCGAATTTCAAGGTCAACGTCACTGTTGTCATTTCACAATTTACTTCAGATTCCATTTAACCTTTGATATGCCAAGCTTCAGACATTTCATTTAATGACGTTGACCATTTGCATTCAGATCATATGAGGCGGGGCTAATTTACTGTGTGCAGCAAGCTCGTTTGTTACTAAACCATGGCGCAACGCGGAGCGCTCGCTAAATGGAATATTCGCGATATGGAAATCATCGGGTAGGGCACAATTTCAGAGGCAACGTAGCGCACCCGCATATATGTGCATCTATATGTCTCATTTATAGCCCATATCATTGTCAATATTTGTAGAAATTCCCAGGTATAAAGATAAATATAGTTTGGTAGGTACGAGTAGTATACCCTGCTGTCCACAAATTCCTGCATTCCATTATTCAACGGCTCCTTGAACGTAAGTGCAACGGCATACAATGTAGGCTACTGCGGCAGGCTCACTGTGCACTTTGGAAGCCATCCGCCCAGTCGTCTCCGATCATCCAACTCTACCAGTTACTCATGTGAATCCATAGGCATAATATGAATATGTTCATGTATATATATATATATATATACTGTTGTGTAGCCCTACGTGTGTGTACTTGCATGCATACCCGTATATTTATACTCATAGCGCAGGATGAGTCTCGCAGCACAGGCGAAGTGACATATAAGGGGTAATTGCAAGGGCTGACGATATCATACAGGCTTCTCGCTAACCCAGATAAGCCCTGTCGAGGCTAACTGAATCCAGACGAAAACGCAGTTATTTAGGGACATAATTATTAGAGTTATGTGCATTGATCGGACTCGTTCCTATCCGGCCATCGTGCTTCGGTCCCTTTCCTACTAGAACTCTATGGTTTCCATCTCTATATTGAACCACGATGTATCATAGACTGAGAAGCGTTTGGCCCCCACCAGACACCGATGACTTAACGCTAAGCGCTGCATCAGGCTATTACAGTAACTTAGTGCGATTTTCACCACCACGAGGTAACAGAGTGCGCTGAGATAACCTTCTGTAGAATTTTGAGAATCTAGGATTTTGACGATCTAAAGGTTTTCGTACAGAAGTAAAGATGCCGACTGTGGTAAATAGGACGAGATGTCGGTGTTCCTGAAGCAAGGGTGGATTCTCTGACGCAATGGAAACGCATTGCAATTGGTTTATCGCGGCGGTGATGTTGCTTGTGAGGGCCTTGTTCGTTTCGGACGTTGTGCTTGCCACGCAGGAATACGACCAAAGAATCGTTGTAGGTTAGTAGAAACATTTTTGTGTATTGTAACCCAGCACTATTTGAGTATTGGCTTGTTTTAACTTTTCAGTGGCGCATTCAAAGTTTAGAGATGGGGTTTATTTCTTCAATGGCGCAGAAGAGAATCTCGTCCGTTTGGTATCAAAGAAGACATCTGGTCGAAAATTATTAGGTTAATAAGCGTCCATGTAAGCTGTTATGACTATGTTATGACCTACTTTCTAACTCGAAGAGTCAGAACAGTGTCTTCAGGTGATACCGATGGGTAGCCAGCCTTTGGTATGTTTCACAAAGTATTGGTAACTGTTACAGTAAATATTCATATTCATTGCCTTGGTCAGTGCTCTCTCAACCACTGTGTGCGTTGACCTGGTGGTGATTTGAACTCAAGACTCGATAGTACAGCATGCTATAGCCATAAGTTTTATTTTTTGAAAGGAACTACACAGTAAAAAAGTTGCCCATTTGGTAGCAAGGAAGGTTTTGGCTGTAATGTAACTGTCAAGTAAATCACTGAAATTTCTCAGCGTAACGCTTATAAAACTGAGTGAGTGAGACCATCCGAATTTTACCGGCTGTTAATTTATTACATGAGGTGAGAGATATAATCCTGTAGTGCAAAGCCCTAGATTGACCGAGGAGATTCCTCTCAGTGAGTGGGAGATGGACTACGTTGATGGTTGGGGAAATTTTATCGTGATCAGAAGCCGAAATCTGAGCTAGGAGTACTTGTTGTATACGCCAAACAATTTCCGTTCACGCCTATACTAAGTGCACGTAATTATAAGCTGCTGGTGGAAGACCTGTGTAGGATAATTTCGAAAGGGTCAGAGGCTACGCTATGCCTATAACAGAACTACACTATCTCATTTCCTGTTTTGTATATTTTAACGGCTCCACTTAACAATGCATGCGGGTGATTTAAACAGACAAAGCAACACCAAACGGCGGCGTATTTAGTCTAGGTCCCTACTGTTGAAACAGACAAGGCATGATCCATATGGGTGGAACATTCCGGAGGACGAAAAAACTCAATATTATAATATAAAACTGAGAATTAAATCGAATTAATATGCGATTACAAATAATATAATTATGAATTATGTATTTATAAATTAAATTAAAATTTTAACGCAATTAATTTTAAGGTTGAAGCTTCTGAGAAAAGGAAGAAGAACAGGAGAAGAAGACGAAGGGGTAGGAGAGGAAAAAAGATAATGATGACAACGGCCAAGAAGAATAGATCTCTGTCCCTCAAGCTAGCCTTGAGTGTTAGCAACTTCATTTGATTAGCCCTGGTAGACGAGAGCAGATAGCCAGTCCTCTCACTCGCCGTTTCATCTTCCCACAGACAGCGTAGAGGTCTGTGAGCTCATAATAGCACACTGATCTCTACACTATCGAGCACCCCTCAACCTAGAGGCGGTAGACTACCAAATTCGCGCCTGGCAGCAAATGAGAAAGGGTTCGAGATGGCCACATTTGTTTGGTGATAGATGGATTCAGAGCTTACAGACGTTGCAAACAACGCACATGTTTGCGTGGATTGACAATATTCTTGATGAGCAGAAAAAAGTGAACAGTCACTACACTTTTCGGCAACACTTTACTACCGACTGTAGACCTATCAGTAAGTCACATGTTGATAATGGCGTTGAATGACCTCGTTGAACTTCTTTTGCAGGTATTGTCTGCTGCGAATCGCTGACGTCAGCAATGGCGCAGAGGATTAACGCCACCTGGTGGTCAGAGTTGCAACATCCGTTTCAAGCGAGATCAGGATCAAAGGTCAAAGTCGATCTTGTATTTATAAGCAAACCGACCTCAACCACTCTGTCAAGTGCGCAACAGGGTAAGCTAGATAAGACCCCTCTACATATTAGTCAATGAACGCACAAATCAGTCAGTCAGTGAGCACACGCGATGAGTTGAGATCATTGTTGTATTTAATTAATGTCTCAAGTCCCGGAACTGACGATGATGGCGAATAAAGAGACGTCGTTGTTGCTTATGAATGATAAAATTGGGATGACACCAGTGTTAGGAATGATGATGACTATGATGACGACGATGCTGTTGTTGCTATTGTTGTTGTTGTTCTTGATGATGATGATGATGATGATGATGATGATGATTATTATTATTATTATTATTATTATTATTATTATTATTATTATTATTATTATTATAATAACAACTCTGTTGTTGTTGATGATTAATTTTTGTCGTTCCTGATCTTGACTATACGTTGTTGTCGTTGTTATTGTTGCTGCGATAAATAGCTATGATGATGATCCTGTTGTTGATGATGATTACGATGACGTCGCTGTTATTACTGTTGTTGACGATGATGATGATCATAATCACGACAACGACGAAAAGGATATAAGTGATGAGCCATGATTTATGCTTTAATTGACCTCATTGGCATCAACTCAGGTTTCTTGCAGACGAGTTCAAGGCTTCAGTTAGACCTACTAGATTTCAAGTTCCAGACAATAATTGACTTATAGGCTTATTGCATAGATAGAGACATACGTAATTGTACATACGTATATGCGCATATACATAGACACACAGGCAGATAGATGGACGGATATACAGATATACTTAGACAGACAGTCAGACAACTAAGGAGTATGTACAGGGACAAGCAAGTAATTACGAAAAAATTGTAAGAGACAATGAGAAGAGACATGATCGGGTGCATGGTTGGGCGCATGCGTGGATGGTTGTGTGGATGTATGGATGGGTCAATGGGTGGATGAATGGTTGTGTGGATGGAATGCTGTGTGTTTGGGTGGATCCATGGGTATGTTAATGAATAGATTGGTGAATGAATAGATGGGTGGGTGGATGGATGGATGGACTAACGGACGGACAGACGGACGGACGGACGGACGGACGGACGGATGGATGGATGGACTAACGGACGGACAGACGGACGGACGGACGGACGGATGGATGGATGGACGGATGGATGGATGGACGGATGGATGGATGGATGGATGAGTGGGTTGGTTTGTTGGTGTATGGGCTAATGAGTAGATTTTATTTCTCTTGCTTAGACAGGTACATCACACACATATAACTGCAGATCTTACTTTAAATTATTTTATCTTAGACTCGCTGAATCATATCATTGGTAGACTAAATATAAAGCTGACGAAACAGACGGATGGCATTAAACGTATTCCTTCCCCTATGTCTAGGCATCAAACGCTTTTTCGTCATGTGTGCTACAGATACAGTCCTAGGTCGGACACAGTGATTCCTGTAGTACGCCGGACAATAATAATCAATTACAATTCAAAGTCCTCTCACGCTAAACCATTTCACAGTGAAATGATATAATCACGACGAATTTCACGGCAAATAATGGGCCCTACATTTCGGATCAGTCAAACCAACTAACTGTTAAATCAATTCACAATATAACACAAAAAACCTGGATTAAAGTTTATACGGATTTTAACATTTTAATACAATTGCCAGTTCAAACGTAGACATATAACCTATCTTTGGGTTTCCGATGTGAGAATGTAGGCCAAATTTCTTCAGTACAGTTTACAGTAACATCTATCAAGATATGTTTTTAAAATGTATCTTTAGAGAAGATATTGTTTTAATAAACGCTCTAAGTCGACGCTAGTTACAGATTTGCGTTCCTCTCGAGGTCTGAAAACTCTCGGATATAAAAATCGAAATATTATGAGTCGCGGACTAATCTCGCAGAAGTATGGTTTCAGAAAGAAGTAAATCAAATTGCAGTAAGCTGAGTACAAGTAAACCATTTAAGCTTATAAGCTAACTCGGCAGTTGTAATGTAACTGTAGACCTCCTGCTGCAACAATAGAAAATTAACCAGTATAATGCTATGTAATGTTATAGCATTAATATGTGTTACTGGAGACCTATGGACAATCTATGTGACTTGAAGCATCGTTGGTGAATAGGCTGTTGCCCCGCGCTTAGCTTTCACGTGTCGTCTTGTAAATTTCGAGGTTACGATTACGATGTTCGAAATACGAAGTATAGTACCTTTTAAACGAAAAAGCCATGATCATAAATTACGATACAAAATTCCAACAATAAATTTATTTGACTACAAAAATGAATTGCATTAATTGAAATCGCGCTAATAAACAGCATTGCTAAGTTAATTAATAGCGATTAGTAGGTCAATAGCAACAGTTAGCGTAATGAAATCTACGCCCAGACATTCGATTTCAGTGAACATTTCAATTAACTCAATGTCTGCAGCTACCAGCCATTAGTCCAAAAGCCGAATCAGCGAATGCTATTTCGTGCAGTTGTGTGACCATATTTGCGCAATAATTATTACTTTCCTCGTAATTATTGCCGTGCTTGCGTAACGATTGCAACCATTCGAACACATCACTAACATCGTGCTACCAATATCGGAGATGCAATTTGTCCACGCAACGGCTATGACGTAGGCCTGGCCTATATTTGTTCTAAGGAATAACGTTTGCTAAGGTCGCAAGCACTTGTCCACTATACGAGCGACGATGGTACAATTCATTCCATAGAACCACAGTATCATTCGTATTTAAAAGGCCAATTATTTCCATCTATTTATATATACATACACAGTGCACATATACGGTACCTTGCATGTCAGCCATGCTCGAGCTGGTGTATTTACCCTGGACTCGAGAGCAGTTTGTTTGCTTTCTTCGTACTGGGTTCTATATTTGATATTTTCCTTTCCCAAGGCATCCCTATACATATAATATACAGACAAGAATTGTACCTGCTTGAAGATGCATTTGCGAGTGTACAATGACACTGCAGAATGAGAAATGCGAGTTAAAACCGGCCACATCAACAGTCATAATTAGCCTAAGACAAATCGTGTGTATCGGGTCTAATTGATCTGATGAAATCCGATTTGGGTAGAAACGAGTTGAGTCAGATGTTCAGATAGTTGAGCTAAGCCTGCATTAAACTGATTGTTTGTAATAGGGAACGCAGTGAACAACAGCGTTCTGTGGTAAGGTTTTGCACTCTACGGTTTCTACCCATGTTGAAACTGCTGCATGTCATATCTGAATAATAAGAGGTCTGGTAAAAGCTTATACACCGTGTCTCAAAAAAAATGCAAGCAAAATTGTTTTTGTCAGAACTTCGTCAAATTTCCACCAATTTTAATAACTTTTGGTAGGTAGACAGCATAATAGCTGAAGTTTTATGCTATATATTTTCTTCGTCACCTTCAGCTCTTATGCCATCTATCTACCAAAAGTTAGGTGAAAATTTGACGAAGTTGTTCTGGCAAAAACAATTTTGCTTCGCTTTTTAAACACGGTGTAATACACTTAACTGCATATATATATATATATATATATATATATACATGTATGTTCATGTATGCCTGATATGCTTTTGCATATTTATATATTCATATTTATGTGTATGTTTGTCTGTGTATGTTTTTGTATGTCTATGTTTGTTTGTGTATGTCTACATTTGTCTGTGTATGTTTATGCAGGCCTATGTCATTTATGATCGCTTTTACCTCCGCCATTGCACATCAAGTATGTGCTCTAATAGATATCGAACATCGTGTTCGCGTTGCTGCAAGTAATTAACGAAACAGACCGACCATAATCTGCCTATAAGTATCGGCGGATAGGAACCGGTCCGTTTCTTGGAGTACCATAAATGCGATCATATAGCTGAGGCAGTTCAGATAAGAGAATAGGGTCTTGATCGAAACATGATCTCCCACTGGGTTTTCTTCTTTTCCTTTTTCCTGGCATGAGATACGCTCTGAGCCATCGACCACACGGCTTCTCTCGACTCCCCATAAACAAATCAAGTCTGTTGTTAGCGGTAGACAAATAGAGTGACTAGAATGCCTGCAGGTCTATAAAGCCTTTGGTGATGGAGCTGTTCCTTATGCCATCATACATGTAGATGTATTCGTCCAGTAGACTCCATAACAGCCGCCGCTAAGCCCTGAAATCGAGACGAGGCTGACCAGCAGCTAAGCTATCGACAGGGCTGTTAATATTGCGATAAAGTAAAAGTATCGCGATACTTTGGTTTCGCCGATGCTTTTGTCAGTATCGCAGCGAGTATCGAGATAGCTTTATTTTACTGGTATCGCATGTGTATCGCAATACCTATTTTAAGCCACTCGGCGATACTCGATACCAATACTTTTTCTCACAGAAATTTACATGGTTTCTCAAGAAATACGCGAAGCCTATCGTTTTTATTTTCAGAAACTTTTACAAACAAATAATTTTTTCGCGTGGCCCAATATCCAAATCTCACAATAATACAGTGCATAGGCCTAATGTATGTGCAAAATTTCATGCTTGTATCACAAAGTTCGCAATCACTGGATATTTCGGATCTATGCCGCTGCACTAAGTCGGTAGCACGTTACTATCACGTTACATCGCTACTGACTCCGGGGACTAACAAATATCAAGTAGGTCAAGTAATATACTATAAGAATAATTTCAATACGTCATCATGAGAGGGGCGCTTCAGACCAGAGTGAACCTAATCTAATCTAGTCTAAATCACTCACTAACCCACACCAGTCTGGTTTTACCAAGCGCCTATCATCTTTTCATTACATTAAACTTGTTTCTGCCATCTCTCACCAACGAAAACAGGTCCATTGTCTCTGCCTCCTTGATATGTAGACCTGCTATACATACCATTGTATGTATACATGCATGTGCCTATGTAGGCCTAGATGTGCATGCATGTGTCATCGAATGTATGCATACATGCATACATTCGATGTATGTGTCTGTGTACGCTGCAGAGAAAGGTGTTATTCGTCTGATCGCATAATAATCACCGGGCACTGATTTCTTATACAAAAAACACAAATCATCCGACGATCCAGAGGATTAAATGGCAAATCCAGTTCTTCGCTGCAATTACTCTTGTCATTCAACAGACTCACTGGGCCCGTTTTATTTATATCTGGGAACTGGTGTCCGATTTAAGACATCAACGGCTATTAGTTTACCGTGCATTAAAGCAACCATAATTATATATTACGCTAAGGTATGAATTTCACGATTACTGAGGCCATTAGTATCACAGTCAGTTACTGTTTCTGTCAATATAGCATATTGCGAACCTGGCAGAACTTATTTCATTTATTCAGAGCTATGGAGATACTCGCAGGTTATTGTCCGCAGATAGTTTTATTAATCTACTGCGCAAGATAATCTGCAGTTGCACCCAGGGTTGTAGAAATCGATTTTGAAAGTCATACGCTGAAAGGCTTAAACAGTGTGGCAGGGTGATCGAAGTAGGGTGCATGGGATGCGCTTGATCGTAATTTTGGCCGCTGTGCGACTACGCAGACCTTAAAACATAAAAAAATGAAGAAACATAGGTTCTCTTCCAGCCCTGATTGTACCTCCAACCTTCCACGGCTTTACAAAGAAGTCTCGCTGCCTTTGGTCCAACTTCCTGAAAGAATTTGCGTAGTAAACATGAACATATGCTCTGTTGCAATCCCCCGTCTTTATTCGTGGTTTGACATTTTCAGGTCGGAGGTGCATATGATGCAATGCAGTGTATTGCAATGGAAAACTTACATAGCGCCACTCGATATCAGAGGCCCTCATAACTCAACACATAGCTAAACGGTTAAGAGGAAAGTCTTCAGGCGCCTCCTTAAGGCGGCAGAGGAAAGAGAGCAGCTCATGCCGGAGAGAGATGTGAGAGGTTCTTCCAGCTAGTGGGACCCACGTAGGATATGTGCTCTAGCAAATGATGTGATTTTCCATGAAAATGGTTGCGTGACGCCATGTAACGTGATAAACACCAATGGGTCAGGAAGTAAATTAAGAGACATCGTAGCCTGATCTCACGTCGACTGATTGTTAGATTGTTAGACTGTTCTAATGTTCATAGTTATAGTTAATAGTTTAATGTAACCGGTTTGGATAGGATTGTATTAGATGGCATCATAAAATTGGTTTAGAGAGGATAAGAAACGAAGGAAGTTCAGCATGTACAGATTGTCGTAATAATTATTTGGATTTCTACAGCACCCAGAAAGTCAAGTAGCGGAAGCCATCTTAATCATTGCTGCCTAATCAAAACAAGATTCGACAGACAGATCGGGTTATAATCAGTACCAGGTGAAGATAAAAGAGTCAGACAGGCAAACTGTCAGACGGCTAAGGTGGGTAGTGTTTAGACTTGAAACGGCGATGTATGTATGTATGTATGAGGCTACAGTCAAAGTATTTATTAGCACAGCATCTAGATCGGCACCAGCGCGGTCGAAGACAATACGTCAATTCATAGGCAAACTATTAAATCCACACAAATTATGCATAATATGTCACATAGTTATTATTTTTATTAGGTATTTGTGCACATAGACACAACATATCGTTCATTTGTAAATATCAAAAGTGTTTCAGGAATGTATCATAAGTATATAGATATCATATATATATTGTATAATATACTTTAATGTGAGCATAATTTACACAGACTTCGTATCGAGCCTATGCGTAGATAGAAGATCGGAATCATAATATCGAGAAGCTGCAGCTGTAGCATCAGTGCGTGCTTGCATCGTCCTTCTTCTGGACCAAATCTTCTCCCTCTCAGTCCGTTTTAAGTGCATAGTACACAGTGCAGAGGTTTCACAGACGAGATCTCTGGATGGCACTGGTGAACCCGATAGTTAGAAACACATTTCTGTCATGGTAATGATTTGAACTCTTAACCTAAGGGTAGATAAATCTATCACGCTGACCACTCGATAATCGGATACCATCTTTGAAAGGAAATAATTTTTATCATATTTGAATGCAGGGTTCGCAAATTAGTTTTGACTCGCTGTCCTTTCGTTCCTGTCCTTTACTCCATCTCTATCTATCTGTCTGCATGTGTGTCTCTCTGTCTCTCTGTCTCTCTGTCTCTGTCTCTCTGTCTGTTTGTTTGTCTGTCTGTCTGTCTGCCTGCCTGCCTGTCTGTCTGTCTCTATGTCTGTCTCTCTGTCTGTCTCTCTGTCCGCCCCTCCCTCTATCCATCAATTCATCCATCCATCTAACTGCACAACTGTCTACCTATCATGCCTCTCTGCTCTCGCTCTCGATCTTTCTGTCTTGCTTCTTCTCTTTTGCTATTTTGGCCTTGCCTTCTGTCCTACTATCTCTCTGTTGCTCTCTCTCTTTCTGTCTGTCTCTCACTCTCTCTGTCTCTCTGTCTCTCTCTGTCTCTCTCTGTCTCTCTCGTTTTCTCTCTTTCTCTCTCTCTGTCTCTGTCTCTCTCTCTGTCTCTCTCTGTCTCTCTCGTTTTCTCTCTTTCTCTCTCTCTCTCTCTCTCTCTCTCTCTCTGTCTGCTCTCTTTCTCGCTTGCTATATGCAGTTTTTTCTGTGTCTCTCTCGCTCTCATTCTCTGTGTGCTTTTCTTCTCTCTTCTTGTCTCTGTCACTGTCTCTCTGCCTACGTGATTCAATCTGTCTTTCGCAAACGTTCATTGATGATAGCATCATCTTGCATTGCATTATCACTAAATTCATTGCCCAGGAAAGAGAGAAAATGAACATCGTTGGATTGGTAGTGCAAACGGAACTTAATTAACATGAAAAGTAGTAAATGTGAATAATATTTGAAAGAATTGGAGATAATTTACTCGCTAACATCGCCGCCAAATGGTTGGCGTCAGGAACTAATGACGATGGAGGTGAAAAAACGACAACAAAGATAAGCATTACTAGAAAGAAGAAGAGGAAGAGTTCAGGTGAGAAGAAGAGGAAGAGTTCAGGTGAAGATGAAAAGAAAGACTAGAAATAAAAAAGTTGATGATTCTGAACGATGTTTGATTTATCTCTTTGCCGCAGTATCTCAGTTGCTGAAACAGGAATCCATCTCGTTGCTCGTTGGCCCGGATGACCTAATCGTTCGTTTGGCATCGTCTGATCAACAGACTCCACTCATCGCTATCAGCTCCGGATTCCTTCGAGAGAAAGCCCTGGAGGCAGATGGAGGGAAGCAGGAGCCAGGGAGGGAATCTCCTCCTCCATCTGCTGCTGTCGTTCTGCGTCTGATGCCTGACAGGGATGTCTTCTATCGCGCCGTCGTTGACTACGCCCGCTATTTCAAATGGGAAAACGTCGCTGTCATATACGACTCATCTGAAGGTATGAGGAGTTGTGACCATGACGATGACTTGGCGTGGGGTGATGATGATGGTTATCATCATCACTGTCATGATGTTGATGATGATGACGACGAATTCGACTGATAATAATGATGTATGGTGATGAGTATGATGATCATGATCATGATTATAACGATGATGATGACGTGCCGACGGGAACAATGACTCAGCGCAGGAAGATGATGACAAGAAGGCAGACGAGGAGGAAGACTTACATTGAGTGCCCAATTTGTTTAACTGACCGAAAAAATTGACGCGGTTGCTGCATAGTGAACAGCTGATCTCAGAGTCACCTGGAATCACGAGGTCTTACGGCAAATGGCAATGCCCGGGGTTGCGACTTTCATGTCCTGGCAAGACGGCAGACAGGCATGCGAGAAACGCTCATTCAGGGACGTGACTGCTGTGGATATCCTGGCTTGATCACTTCCTCGTACAGCCACCAACTAGCAGCTCAAAGGAAGGCTGCGTAGAAAGAAAGTCTTCCAGCTTCTGACCAGTTTTTCTCTTTGGATTGTGCGACTCAGGGTTGACTAATTATTTAGCAATGGGTGGGCGTTTATGGCTTGACTTAGGGCCTGACGAGGGTTGTTAGACACCAAGAAGTCTTCTTTAATCTTTTCTGCCATGGATGTTAACTGGATTACAGCTTTGGTTTTCGTATGGATAGTAGATCCAGCTTCTAATAGGATCCTCTCAACCTCGTATACCATAATATCACCCGAACTACGTTTAAGCTCAACCTGGGCTTCTGCTAACAACTTTGTCCTTAAGCATCTCCAAATTCGAAAAATGATGTTTACACTTTCGCCACCATCTCCTCTGTCCTCCCCATCCTATACCTAGTGGTTTGCCTATAAAACGAGTACATTGTCTCAAGATTCTAGATGTCATACTACAAGAAAACTCGAACTCAAAGCCTACACAGACAACCTCACAGCAACATGTTTCTACCCTCTATATACTATAAGAAAATCTCAAAACCCATGGCTGTTATTTGTTTTCGATCCATAACATCGCTTAAGCCATTACTGTTGCATAATCATTATATAGTATATATATATATAGCCCATGCCTTCCCATCCTGGTGGGAGCATACCTGGCCTCTGGTAAAGTAAAACTTCATGGAAAACTCCTGAAGGAACCAAAGTTTGCTTACCTTGAGCGATCCTTACCAACAGTCTCTGAACTATATAATTATACGTAGCTGATGCAAAAACCTCTTCTCGATATTACAAAAGCTCAAGCGTGCCTTATAATACCACTTCCCACCTCCTCTCCGTTCTCTCTCACTTAATCAATTAGGAATTACGAAATGGAACACACAACCATTTCTCCCCTCCCCAAAAGACAACTACTATCACTTTATCCCCCAAAATAATAACTACATCACTAATCAATTCTAACAACTTCCTATCTCTTCTCTTATATTTTTAACTTTTTCCTTTCATATTAGCATATATGCTTTTTTCAGATTACTTTCTCAATAAAGTAAATATTAATTTTATGATATACATATATCTATGATATTCATGTTCTATATTTTCGTAATCGCTCATGAAAATGAATCATTTATTTATTATTCATTCGGTGGTTTTATACAACTCCCCTTCAAGACCATCCATTCAGCGCCGCTCGCTATATACCAACTCAATCCCGTCTAAATTGATTGCATAAACTTAATTAGAAAGCAATAACGAAATGACTAAACTTAATTAGAAGCAATCAATGCGACTAATTAGGTTTGGATATGACTGGTCTGCTGTTGGAGGAAAAGGAATTGACGACACTCGCATGGCGCATCAACTCTCGTGCCAACGAGGCTGGACTGCGAGATCAGCTGGTGAAAGTGAGATCTCTGGAGAAGCGACAAATCGTCGTCGTCTGCCAACCGGAACTCCTTCAGAGGTTACTTGATGCAGTTAAGTGTTCATTTGCCATCGTCTTTTGGTCTAGAATAAATGTATAGGGTAACAAAAAAGTTCGTTCACCGTTTTAAAAATGCGTTTTCTCAGGAAGGGTACCATATTTTTTCTGATACTCTGTCAGTGCATACGCAAGCCACATATAAGATAATGGTACAAATTTGGCCTTGATCCGGTCAGTGGTTGCCATTATATATTAGAAAAAATTGAAGAGGGACAGTGTCAATGTCATTTAACAAGTGAGTTCTGTATACGCCTGAAACAAAATATTTTAGAAATCCGAATTATTTTGACCGAGATATTTAATTTTGAAAACGGTGAACGAACTTTTGTGTCACCCTTATATTTAGATCTGATCTAATCTTTTCAGTTCGGATAATCAGGTCAACACACAAAGAAATGAGAAAAACTTCCTGGGTCTCTTGAAATCCTCTTCAGATTTTGAACTATAGGTCATGAACTTTCTTCAATCCATAGTCCATGGTTATTTTGCGGACCCAGAGTCAACACTCCAAGGGGATGAACTGATCAGAGTGGGGATCAGAGCGAGTCCTGCAGGCCTGAAGGAGACAGGCAAAAGCTGAAAGGAAACCCGGATCCTGACAAGTCAGATCTTCAATTAACCCTTAGACAAGACATGAAGGAGATGGGAATCGACTAGGAAGACGCGGAAGAGACTGCTAAAGATCGTGCAGGATGAAGAGCTCTTGTCAACCAATGATTCAGGAGGAACGGGAGGAACTAAATCTAAGTAAGACTCTGCTTGAGTCGTTTTACAAATGCTTAAAATAATACAATAGAATACAATGATGCAAAGTAGCGTTTATGTTGCGCTAGTTGAATTCAGCTGAATTTAACGCGGGTATTGCACCGTTTTACTTCACAGGCTCTTAGACTGAGTATGCTATCGATGAGGTACACTTGGGTCTTCGTACATACGGTAGGACGAACGTTTCTTTTCTCCTGTAGTTCATTATATATATAAATATATATATATACATATATACATGTAAATATGTATATTGTATACACGTCACATTACATCAAGCATGTGATTTATATATATATAACATATATGTAGGCGAGGAAAGTTATTGCTAGTGAGGTAATGGATGCAAGTTAAGGTCAGGTATTAATAGATAAGGTAAACAGTGGCGAACTATAATTACAATTAAGATCATGATCGTGATTACAATGGCAATTGCAATTGTTTCAATTTTCCGAATTTACGTTACGCTACAACATACAATGCACTACGTTACATGGTACTGAGTTATTTTGTGTTACGTTGCTGAGTGTTACGTTGCGACACAATACATCGAGTTTTCCTTACGTTACGTTACAGTTACCAGCCTACATCGACTACGAACCGTTCATGTACACAGGAGTCAACTTGGTCATGTTCAGTGTTTTTACAGAAGACGCTCTGAACATGACAAAAACAGATGACCACAAGATGACCGGAACAAATGACCACCAGCCAATTAGAACAGATTACCACCAGATAATTAAGGCAGAAAAACATCTAGTCCACGCTCTCATCCATGACTCACTTCGGCTTTTGACGATGACGCTTAAAACGATGAGCCCAACCGCTGTGTCGGCTGAAAACTGTTCTGCTGATTACTCAGTTCAAGCAGGTTGCATTCACAACAAATCGATCAATATCCTCAACCTGATCGATAGCATGAAACAGGTTCTAAATCAATAATAATTTTTAATAATAAATAAATTAAGACAACGCCATTGATTATTGATTAGGTCAGCCAGCTAAGCAATTTTTATACTTAATCAGTCATGAAAGTCAGTCAGTCAGTCAATCAGTCAGTCAGTCAGTTTGTTAGTCATTCAGTCAGTCAGTCAGTCAGTCAGTTTGTCAGCCAGTCAGTTTGTCAGTCAGTCACTCAGTCAGTAAGGCAATAAATTCAATCAGTCTGCATCAGTCAGTCATCACGTTCGAAGTTTTGCTATCACATTGACATTTGAAGTTCAACATTTCAACTTAAAGTCTTATTGTTGTTGTTCAGTTGACCTCGACAGTTTGACCTCAGTAAGTCTGCCTAGAGACAAATCTGAGTCAGCCCTTGAACCGAAACCTGTTTCGGTTGGATTACAATTAACGTAACGCTGTGACTGTTTCTGTACTAAAGTGAAACTAGTTTCTGTCCAATGCAGGGCTCGTTTAATGGACTTTCTGGAAAGATCCAGTTCGATCCGACGGGAAGCAGGACTTCCACTGTCCTAAGAGTCCTTGGGTTGAACTCCAGCTGCCTGGAAGAGGCGTGCCTGATCACTTCGATTGGTCTGGAAGAGGTAAGGATTTTTCATATTTACTATTTAAGTTTAGATTGCTTCTGAGTAGGTAGGACTAAATTCTTAAACTAAATCTAAGAATAAATTTAAAAGATGAGAAAATTGTTATATATTGTTAGACCCTTAGACAGAATATTAAGCTAGGTAACTATTTTTAACTACGGGAGATCGAGTTTGGACAAGGTTAGACAAATTGATATATTGGTAATTCTTTTCTTTAGAAACTAGCTAACGTAAATATAGGTCTATAGGATAAATCTACGAACTTTCTTATGAACTGTGAGTTCCAAAGAATTGAACCGACTCTCAAAGTGTTTCCGATGCTCCAACTCTTTTGGTGGCATGTTCGAGACGCCTCAAAAATGATTTGTTTCAAAAAAAGTCGGGGATATCTAGCGTTTTCAATTGGCGACAGATCGTGCTGAAATTTGGTTACAGCCAATTTTCAATTCTGTGTGAGCTACAGTTCTCCAAGCTTTAACGACGTTCGCATCACATGTAGTACTAGACTCTGTGTGTAATTATATATATATAATTAAATATGTATACATAATTACACACCGTCTGGCGATATATATATGTATATATATATGCTATATACATAAATACTATATATATGCTATATATACATATATATATATGAACGTATGACATTTGTATGTATATACATGAATAGGAGCATTTAATATTACTCATTTAAAATCAGATCGGGAAGTGGATTGAAAACGAAAGCACTCCAGCTAAGCGCCTTCGAATCCGGAATTATACGAAGAAGAGCAACCTCCTATCAATTCTACCTTTGCAGAGGACCATCAACCGCGTCGTTACCATCATCGTGAGAACCCAACTATCCACCTCGATCAATAATATCTGAATCAAATCCAACGATCACTTGTAATTTATGTGGCGCCCACTTGAGAAAAACTTATCAAGTAACGTTGTGTTGATTGATGTATGGAGTGTCTGCATTTCGCTTCTCAGTCTGGGATTTGAATCCGATGACCTATGTTCAAGTAAGCCTATGTTGCCGCAGTCTAAAGTGTTTATGGTGTTTGGTTCAACGGCATTCAAAGAATTAGGCTTTTCAAGTTCAGAACTTATTAGTACTGTGAAGTACCGAGATGGATTTGAAGTGCAATAAAATTCTAAGAAGTACTTTTTTTAATTGCTAAAACTTTTTTGAAGTGCTTTGAGGAAGCATAAGCACTTTGTACTTTCGCAACTCATCTAGAAGACGCATCTCAGCGGGAATCCACAGGCATGACACCCCTTATTATTTCTTCGAGTACTTTCAAACACTTTGAAGAAGTTTGAGATAATGTTTTACTAAGTAAATGTAATGAACAAATTGCGATTAAATCATTTAGTGACTAGCCAACACACTCAGTCTGAAGTAAAGTACTTTGATGGACGGTTGAGCATATCTGAATAGTAATCTAAGGGTTGCTATGGTTTATATAAATTGCATATAAATTGACAGATGGATGAAGTAGTTTTTAAGTAGGTCTTTGTCTTCGTAGGATCCACCATTTGTGATGCTGAAGCAGAACCACGAAGCGCTTAGTGGCAACGATAAATACGAGGGTTTCCTCATCGATCTCTTCGACCGCATTGCAGAGCGACTTCGGTTCCAGTACGAACTCTACGAGTCACCAGATGGAAACTACGGATCCAAGGACCAGGACGGAAACTGGAACGGAATGATCCGGGAACTGATCGACGGGGTGAGGCTCCTTACTCCTCTGTCGATGACATCTGATTCATTCATAGCATCGTCATAGTAATTGCTGATGATGAGTTTCTCAGTTGCAGGAAATATAAATGTTTCAATGTCAACTGTAAGAAATAGTTGCCACGGTACTAGTTCTAATCAGGGTCAGATCTGTCAAGAAAGTACAGGTCGAAAATCTATAGAAATGACAATAATGATAAGACTTAGCTTAACAAAATTTATTTTATTTTGCGAATTGTTCCGTGCGCTGCAAACCACTCGCAGTGGATACAATATAGTTTCCCGACTTTGATAAATGGATGTTCTGATTCAACTAACACACAAAGAACATGCACAATTATTAATACTCTAAAGTTCCGTTATTTATGAAGTAAAATTTCATTATACGTCAAGATTCTGTAATGACCAACAGTCGACTACATAATGCAAACAAGTCGTCAAAATGTTTTTTTAAATAATTGAAAGGAGTTTAAATTAACAGTTGAGACTGTTAGCTGAAATGCAATTTCAAGGGGTCTAGCCGACCATCGGGGTGGGAGTCAACCAAAGGCTTGATGCACGGGAGTGAATAAGAAGTTGGGGTTCAAAGCCCCGACCCAGGCAAATCGGTCACTGCAAGAACTGCAACAACGATTATAACGATAAAATCATTAAATTATTCGTTAATTCAGGTACCAACTGGCAAAACGATGCAGATGTAAAAGAAAAACTAAATAGAAAGAAGTCATGGCTCAACAAGAGTTGAGAAGTAACATGCGATATAACAATTAATTATGACAACGACAGTGATGATGATGATGATGATGATGATGACGCTGACGATGACGATGACGACAACTATAAATATAACGATAATGATAATGATAATGATGATGGCGACAACGACGACCGGTCACTCAGTGGTCTTTGAACCGTCGTTGTAGCCAATGAGGTTATACATCTATAGGGCCTACGAATGGTTGTAGCACGCGAAGATGTGTCTCGGCGCCATTTCCATAACCTCTGATCGCGAGGAAGTCGTCGACTTCTCAAAGCCTTTCAAGCAGAAGATGTTCAACCTCCTGATGAAGAAACCGAAAGAGATCTCGACAATCTTCCAGTTTCTGTCTCCTCTCTCCACCGGAGTCTGGTTGACCATCCTATCCGGTCTCGTCCTAGTCAGCCTCCTCCTCTTCCTCATGGACCGAGCCAGTCCCAACTTCCCCAATCATCGAGCCGGGGATACCTCGGACGCCCGCTTCGGTCCCATCGAGAGCATCTGGTTCATGTACGGGGGTCTGGTAGGGGGTGGAACAGAGGGATGGAACCCACGTACTGCTTCCTGTCGGCTGCTGACGAGCGCCTGGTGGTTCTTCGGACTCATCATCATCTCATCGTATACGGCGAACCTGGCGGCCTTTCTGACCGTCACCCGTATCGAGACTCCAATTAAGTCGATCAGCGACCTGGCCACGCATGCGCACATCAGGTACGGAACGGTGAGGAATACTTACGCCATGTCGATGTTCCGGAACTCGCAGCTGGAGATCCTGCAGAAGATGTGGTTCACGATGAGTGTCTCTTACCCCGAGTCCCTCGTCAACAACACCCAGCAGGGCATCGAGAGGGCCAAGAGGGGCGACTACGCCTTCATCTGGGATGCGCCGATAAACAAGTACACCGCTATGCACGACTGCTCCGTTATATCGACTGGGGAGCCGTTTGATGAGAAGGGGTACGGCATCGGTGTACCCATGGGAGCATCGTACAGGGATGAACTCACTATGGTCATACTCAGCCTAGGGGAGAAGGGCGAAATCGTACGGATGGAAAACAGGTGATGGCACTTATTCACATTTGATATTCATACGCATTTGCATAATATATTTAAATTATACATTTATAATGATTTATATTCATAGCTGATCCGAAATAAAGTTATATAATCCTTAAGCATGCTTGTGTGAACCCTGTTATACGCTAATCTAGTGATTATAGTGCATGCCACTATATATACTGAAACTCAATCGAGGGTCTCCGTACAAATCCTCTGACATTCTTCCTGAGTGTATCCCAACGGACATTCTCTTCCCCGTTTGATCCCTTGCCCTGCACAGATATTGGTAATTTTTTTAATTGATATTGTGGCTGGTTGGCTGTTGTTGAGCGGTGTAGGTGGTGGGGTAATGGTGCGTGTGCAGACTTCGCAGAGACATCGACCGGAAGCAACGAAGAACTGAACATGTTCAATGTTGCCGGAGTCTTTCTTCTTCTCGCCTTCGGAGCCATCCTCGCCTCTGTCGTCTGTCTCATTGAGTACATCACCACCAGATTTGCATCCAGGACCCTCAGGGTCTGTCTGTCTGTCTCTCTGTCTGTCTGTCTGTCTCTCTGTTTGTATGTCTGTCTGTGCGCATAAATGTATGTTTGTTTGAATGTATGTATGTATACATATTATGGCTGTATGTATGCATAATTGCATATATCATATATATGTATGCATACATGTATGTATGAATGTAGGGCCTATGTATTTATTATCTGGGCTTTTACAGGGTGCATTTGTGAGGACATCTTATCACCAGACTAATTCTTAAGTCTAACATGATCTAATCTCATCATAATGGTAAATTCGAATTCGGTTCTAGAGCGTCTTTCAAATGCTATAGACGATGGACACAAGATATTCACGGGTGCTGCGTCAAGTCAGAGGGTTGTCCAGAGAAGGTGTATAATGAAGAACGAATTTAGTTTTTCCAGAAGACCAGAGAGAGAGAGACAGACAGACAGATAGACAGACAGACAGAGACAGAGGAGGTTACACTGGGTCGAGTTTAGCTCGATCGAAATAACGGAGAAAGTGGATTGGATTCAGTAGGGCATGATTCTTGGATGGGACTTTCTTATGCATAACGAGTCTAATGAGCAATGGAAAGTGGATCTTGGGATGTTGGATAGAAAGATCTAATATAGGACTAATTTCATTGTATAATAGGTATAATTATAATGTAATCCATTGACTCCCATACATATTATATATATTTATATATATACATATATATGGTTTACGTGTATATGTGCCTCCACTGCTAACACTAAAGCAGTGCCAGTCCCAAGCGTGGATAAAGGAAGAGGGCGACGCTAATGATCTTTGTTATCACACACTGTCGTTAAACTGCAACAACCACCGCCATCCATAGATTGTACATGGCATCCATATAAGGTCGTTGTAAAAGGTGACCCCAGAGTCAAATCTAGACCCATAAGAGTATACGGATATCTTCGTAATATGCAGTGATTATGCAATCGGAGACACACTATAGTCGGTACGCTATCTGCGCCAAGACGTCCTGCGCCAAAAACGTTCTGCGTCAAAACGTCCTGCTCCACACTACAGCCTTGGCTCAAGGTATATATATTATACAAGTTGTCAATTAACAATACAATTACACATGTACAATTATATTGCAACCAGAAGCCTTAAAGTCACATTCTGTGCATTTTCAGAGGCACGGCAACAGCTCTCACACAGTTAAAGACCCGAAGAGGTCTCCTCTTGCGGAACCGGAAACGGCCATGACGACATCATCCATGTGACGTCATTGAATAAACGAGGCCGATCTGAAGTGAAGTTGCAGGGTTAGCAACTTTCGAATGAAGTGCATTGACCAGAAGAAAGTTCTTTCAGGCATGATATTTGTAATTTCAGAAGCTAATGGAGCTTCAGCATGCTGAGTCGTAGAGTTGACTGAACAATTCGGCGCCCCACAATTTGGCTCAGGGACAATCAAGCGCCAGACAATGAAGCGCAGGTCAAGTTTGTTAAATCTAAACAATTAAAAAGTAGTTTTGTTGATCAATGTATATCTTATTCTTTTAGTCTTAATTTGGATATGCAAGACATTTAAAACATATAAAATATCGTTTATTTCTTTTCCAACGTAATTAACCTATGGGAAATTTCTAAAAACTAATTTCATTGCATCAATTCATAAAATTTTGCTCTGCTTTGTAATTGAGATCACGGGGCAAAGATGCTCATTAAAAATTACTTTGACACAATAAGAAGAACGCAGTTAAGAAGATCTTACTATCGATGTTTATAACCTGTTATACATGTATAAAACTAATTGTTAATACTTTATACATGTTGTAAAGCCACTTGGAAGCCAGATATATATATATATATATATATATATATATATATATATCGTTTACGAATAGTGTATACAGATGCTAATGTAATCTATACGTTTATAGTATTGGTAGACCCATATATATGACATATATATATGACATGCCTTTGGGTATGCTTATATATATACATATATATATAAGTATACCCAAAGGCATGTCATATCTAAGACTTATCTAAGATGTATATATGAAGTCGAAATGGAGAATTATCGCGAGCTTGATAATCGTTGCAAGTAATTGCTAAGTTTGCTATTTTCTGAGCTTTTTTGTCAAACAAGATGAAAATAATAAGTCTGAGATATTGAACTCTGCCACCATAGGCCTACATGATACGTTTTGGGTGCCCATCGCCATATTACGTTTTACCCTTTTGCTTATGATATCCCGGTATATTTATCACACGTTGTATCATTTTTTTGTCATAATGTTCATTCTATTATTGTTGAAATTCAACCGTTTTCAGATATTTTTGGGAACATTTTTATTTATTGTGTGGTCTATCTATAAGACCATTTTAGTGCAATCCTACCATATTTATAACCACGACATTTGCAATTGTCTAGCATAATAAACTAGTCAGCGTGATCATAGCAGGCTACTCTTTTATCATTTAATCAAATTGATCGGACAAAAGAAATGACATTGATTGCCACTGAAAAAATTTTTCAACTAAGCTAATTGATTGAATAAGCAAAAGCAATAGATTATAGGTAATCTATTGAATCCTTGCCAACATATGAGGAGACGTGCAACAAATTTCAGCATATCTTACTTAAGCTATATATTTTGAATTTTGTAGTTCGTGTTTTAGTTTATCGCTTCTAATAGTAGACATTATTGTTCGATGGCAGTAAGTAATCTCCACTGTTGTCGGTTACGTTAGATGCAACGTGTAGAAGTTCATTCGAGTTCTTGAGATATTGTGTGGCCTGGGACCATCTTTGATAGGATAACCCATTCTGTCCATTGTTCACGTTGCATCTGTAGTCATCTGGAAACTTTGACAAATTCCTTCTGCGCTGTTCGTTAGGGCCATCGATGAAGCGATCAGAATGGCTTACAGGTGCGCAGTATACTGTTGGCTGCGCATTTGCAATCCACGTGTCTTCTGAGTGACCCGCGCCACTTTGTGTTAAGAAGACGCCGTTGTTAACATACGGAGTCATCCCTGGTTGATAGGATTGGACTCTAGCGGCGGTAATGCGGCCAGTGCCATTCGAGTTTAGAGGGGGGTTTCCAGGAGGCTCAGCAGAGAGCATAGAAATTTGAGGGTCGAGACGGTCGATACCAATGGCGTCACACAGGGCATGATACGCGCCACCTGTTGACTGTTGGAGAAGGTGGAGACTCCCTCCATTGCCGAATTGCTGACGCTGAACGATGGCAGAGTTTGATGTTGTCGGCGGCGGCGGCACAGGTTGTTGTGTGTGCTCACCCAGACTTCCGCAGTAACTCTGAACCACGTTTGGGTTAAGACTTGTTGATGGGCGGACATTGTGATCTGTCTTTGTCTCTTGCGACCGATCCTTGGACTGATTCGTTGGACACGTGTTGAGCTCGATCCTTTGATGCGATGAAGGTTGATTCTTTAGTTGCCATGGTACCATGCGGAAGAAGGGAAGAATCTGTGGTTGGTTACTGCCCAGATAGTTAAAGAACTCCTTGTCTTGAGCGTCCATTTGTAACATCGGTCTCAACTGTTTCCGTTTTGATGCCCTTGTGTTGCAAAACCACGTCTGCAGCAGAAAAGAGTCAGCACAACAGCGATAAGACATCATTATAGGCAATTATAGATAAAAATGTCCACAAAAAATTGAACTCGAATATTGCGATCTTTTCTAAGGCCTCGTCTCATATATGGCGCCATAAAAATCGTCTGTTTGTTGTCTTGTTGTGGTTGTTGTTGCTGTTGATGATGCTGCTGCAATAGTTGGAGTGCGTATCAAGACTCAAGAGCACAATGTACAATATAGGCCATAACGTTAGGCCCTGATAAATAATTTAGGCCCACATATTTAACTATTTCTTTTAAAAACTAGAAAGCATGCACTGGTATTTAAAATATAGGAAATAGTTTACGCAAGGGATATAATATATATTTGGCCTACAGAGGTGATATCAAATTTCAGAATTTCAGAATATACATGCTTGCTAAGCGAAAACTACAATTCGTTCTGTGAGTATAGTTTAAGCTTTACCCGTGCAATTACGACCACATCTACTGAAAATACCCAAATGATAACTGTAATCACTAAAGCAGAAACTAGGCTTAGAGGTACGTCACATCAAAAGTAGTAGAGACGTCTTAAAGCGCCGAGAGAGAGACAGAGAGAGACACAGAGAGACACAGACAGACAGATAGACAGAGAAAGAGACAGAGACAGATTAGTTTGACCGATAGGCCTACACTATTTCACAAGCGGTTGAAGAAACAAGTTTAAAAATTTTGACAAAATAATTTAAAGCAACTTACCCTAACAACGGATGCGCTAAGACCAGAATCCGCACCCAGCTGGGTGTATTCCGAAGGTGCTGGGTAGTTGTTGCACTCGTACGCGTTCTTGAGGAATTCAAGCTGCCTATTCGTAAAGGCCGTCCTGTGTCTTTTGCCTGCGAATAATAAAAAAGAGTGTTGCTTCAATAACCGACAATGGTTTGATGTGATTAGTTAAGCCGATGTTGTTGGGAACGCAATGAAAATCGTTAACAGTTATTTCTAACTCTATGCATGTGAGTATAAAAAAAACTTCTCATGCCTCTTGTCCTGAAATGAGCTACTTTCGGTTGAGTCTTGGTCAGTAGGCCTACTTCACGTAATTATTATATCCGTCATGGAATTTTCTCGCTCATAAATATTCAGAAGTCTTAATATCGACTATATTAAAATTGAATGATGATGAAATAATCAAATCATTTTGATTTTAAAACGTTAGACTCTATTTTCGATTAAAATGATTTACCAACCTGACCAAAGTGGAGCTGGCTCACTCTCCATTTCTTCCTGTTAATTCGTCTTAGAGTAGTTTTCCGTGACTGAGTAATCCTCAGTTTTGTGCTGTTCGCTATGATTTCTAAACTGATCTCAAATCTAGTCAACTTGTTCAGTTAGTTTTACAAGGCCTTATATATATCTTACCGTGAGCATGGCCAACAACGGGCATTTACGTGCTTCTGTAAGGATGAAAGAGTGGAGGAATAGATGAGGGTTCGAAGCCTAGGAGTTCAAACAATTTGGCAATGGGGGTAACTGTATGTGAATCCACTAACGGTCGCATGCTTCTGCCGCTGATCAAGGTTCGAAACAAACTCGACGCCTGCACCAAAACCAACGAAGGGTCGGTCATTAGTGAGGTGTAGAGATTCGGGTATATTAGCCAGAGGGTTGAGCCGTAATAATTACTCAACTCAATAGGGCCTACGCCTACTCTGTTTACTTTTCCAGTCTAACGGCGAGTGGATTAGTCAATGCTAAGTGGCGATCTGCTGTGCGCAGTAACGCAGTAGGCCTAAGCACAATCAAAGGCAAAGAGATGCGCAGACAAAGCGATTTCGATCAATTCGTAGTTTAAAATACAGAATAGCATAACTTAGTAAAATTTAAACTTATCTATCTTCTCCTGCCTCGTGTCCTGGAAATGCGCTTCTTTCGGTTGAGTCGGGATCACTCGGTCGATTTCACGGAATTGTTAAGCCTATAATTATGATCCTTCGTGGAATTTTCGCGCTTATAAATGTTCATAGGAGCCTACACGCTCATGCATGTGGGTGAATATAGGTCAGAATTTTGCCACATTTCATTGCTATATATACAGAATATATATCTAGCAATGAATAAATATATATATATATATTGAAATACAAGTATAGGCCTAATTGGTTTTGAACATGAACCTTTGTTAATAAATACAGTGACACATTTTAAAGCTTACAAAATACGCAGGGAGCAGATTCAATTTAGCAATGGTTGAATTCAATCACATCTGAGATAGATTATATGTCACTCAAACAATAAGATCCATCAAGAAAAGGAGTAACTAGTCACTTAAAGTGGGAGTTGTACTTGTAGGCCTATGCCAAAAATATGACTGTCTAATGGGTTAAGTCCAACAGTGTCTTCGAATGTTATCACGTTGGACATTATGATCGAAATGTATTTTAAAATCTTGAAGTAAATGATTACTTTTAGTAGGCTTACGGTTGCATGTGCTTTGGTTGCAAATAGTGGAGGAATAGATCGGGTTTAACTGATAGTAGGGCCTATGTTCTAATCGAATAACGAGCATCGCTTAATATTCAGTACGCATGTAAACACGCCATGCAGTTAATTTTATTAAAAGAAATAATCTTCATCCGTTTACATTTTACGTCTCTGATTAAGGTTCGGCAATTAGAGCGGCGTTGAAAAGTGACGATGGATCTAGATGCGAACGATCGAATACCTGTGGACTTTGTTTAAACAAGCGACTGTGAATTAACTGGTTCCTGGAACATAGTTTCTATGCCAATTGAGGACGCCTCAAGGTTAACCAACGGTCAGAGGACGTATTCGTGTATAAATACGAACGAGACGTCTCACACGTCACGGATTATTGATTTTATTAGTATAGTCCCTGCGCACGGCTCCTCTGCTAAATTCCTCGATCAATCGCCTCGCTAAGCTACAAGTAGCAATTAAATTTTGTCCATTGTCCAAATGTTCAATGGTCTCCGGGTTTCGAACGTTGTTCAGCGGAAGAAGAAAGCGGTCAGTGTAGATGCATAGCCAGATAAGCAGATAAGATAAGATAGTCGAGGGGCAGATGGTTAATGCCAAAGAGCCCGGCGATTTGGAAGGGCCGGACTCGCAATTAACTTAAGAAGATATATATTATAAAATATTTTGCTGCAGCTAAATTCAGAAATAATTATTACTATTATTAATCAGCACCAAATCCAACCACGATCAGGTCAATTCAAGGGGTCAGTCCATCAAGAAAATCTACGAATAGAGGCTCGTGACTGCTCCAATGTTCCCTCTAATTTTGTTAAGATAGTGTGAGCAAAAAATTATGTGTGTGCAACAATTTTCATTTAGTCCTATAAATTGTTCACACCTCTGTGCGCAGGTCACTCGTAATTATTAACGGCATTACGGCAAGTTGACGTCACACAATAATATTTTGTTCGTCCGTTCCCCCCTTTTCATCACAAGCAGATATATATTATAAGTAAGTCTATATGGGACAGAGTGTAAAATTAAACAATCCCGCAATTGCAAAAATTAAGAATACAATAATTATAATTAGGCATAGCTAGTGTTGTTAAATTGTGGCAACAATTAGGCCTACTATAAATTAAGTATAACTTGTTTAATTGAGTGAAAATTTCTAATTAAAATTGCGCATTTGTTATGTTTGATGTGATGATGTGACATCGCATGTATTTTCGTCGACCCCACGCCCTCGTCACACATCGTCGCAAATGTGTGACCCTCTACCCCTTAGGCGCGTCACGTCATTATTGGACGGCCCCCATAGTCAGATTATTTGATGAATCTATTTTTAGCATTATGCCTATGCAGGACGTAAGTCTGATGCATTGGCATCGTATTGAGATCTAGTGCATGGTGCCTGGTATTTCAAGTAGGGGCCTAAGGCTAATAGCCTCTGTCTGCGAGGATGGAGTGACGGATCGTATCGAATGCTTTTGAAAAGTTCCGTGCAACTATATGGTCACACAAGCGTTCGGAGCTGGCATAATATTGTATTGCGGCTGTGGTGGATCCAGTACGTCGGACGGAAAGAAACTGATCACTGAGCAGAGGCTTCGTTGTCGCTGTTTGGATATCGGCATAGACGAACAACCAAATTCTTTCGCGCCTCACCATTCTGGACTGTAGTCTGTAGGGGCTACATGTAGGGCCTACAATCGAGATTGGTCGAAAATCTGAGGATCCAGAAGTCCAGTCCAGTCTACTTACCAAACATATGCAAATGATTATGATGTATACCGCTCATTATTGTTCAGTCTGTACCTGCTACTTAGCTTTCGTGATACTTAGCCTACAGTGTGCGTTAAATGTTTGGTTGTAGGGCCTATTGCAGTTCGATTGCATGCGTTCGTAAATTGTATTAAAGAAGATACTTACTTACTTACGTGCATAATTCAAGACATAACTTGTGAATTATTGCGGTATAAAAACCATAGATATGATGGATTATAATTAAAGCTATGATAAAAGTCGATGCTACGCTGACAAAACATGGGGACTTACGACGACTTGCATGCAGAAATCAAGCGATTACAAAATATTATAAAGGAAAAGGACGCTGAATTAGAATATCTGAGAAAGAGAAAAGTACGTTGCTGTGACATTACTGGTTATGTTATTTGCTTATGACAACAGGTGTTTCGCAATGGCAATGTCTGTTTCATCTTATTATCGCTCAAAATAACGTTGGGATCGGATTATTATCGAATCGCGTACAATGTTAAAATCATTGCCTTGCAACTTACCTCATCTTTGATTCTATGTAGATAAATACCGACTTGTTTGAGCCAATGCGTTGTTACGTGTTGCTATGATGGATTTATTTAGATTGTGCAAACAAGACCTCTCATCTGATCTGATTTACTGTTTTTCCGCCAATTAAATCTTGATGACGCGGTTCATGTAAGCGTGCTGATTCGAAATCAACCCGCATCATCGAAACCCGAATCCATGAAAACGTTGAGAAGGTCAAAAAGCCCGATTCCCCAAAACAGCAATGTACTATTGAAAACCGCTGAACTGTCTCAAAAAAGCGCAATTCATTCATCAATCCAGCTTCTGCGTGAATTCTTTTCATCGATCCGGCTTCCATTTAAGCAGAATCCTTTTCATTAATCCAGCTTTGTTTTCGGGGATACGGGGGTGTGGGTAAAATGCGAACCGTTTGCCAACTGGTTTTCAATTGGCCGCCAAAAAGTCACGTTACCGGTTCACGACTTTGGTTGCCATTTATATTTTTATTCTTGCGACCAAAAGTTTTCGGTAATTATCTGTAAGCGATACCAGCTATGACCCTGAACCCTATCTATTAACTACACTAATCCTAACCCTAACCGACCCTCATGTTGCTCACCCTAACCGACCCTCACGATGCTTTAATCTGATCCGTTCGCGCCTATGGTTCGCATTTTGGTCCGCGTTTTACCGGTTCGTAGTTTGCCGGTTCACGGTTCGCATTTTACCAACACCCGGGATACAGCGGAAATCAGTTTCGGGAATCGAGTTTCAGTGATTTGCTACGCACTCGCTGATTCTGTGGGCCGAAATTTCGGCCACGCAACACACGGAAATGATTGAAGTTAGTGCACTTGTGAATAGGAAACCAGTGAAGGACCTCTATGATGTAGCAGTACTTGGGAATTTGCCCAATGGGTCGTGCTGCAGTCCGAGGTTGCTATTTAGCCAGGAGAGAGAGCAATGAGCAATGATTTACAGTGAACTTTTTTGTTTCCCTTTTTGGTGACTGAATTGTTAAACGATATGAAGCGCCATCTATTTAAGCTTAGATAATTATTATTATGACCAGTACTATAGGAGCTCTAAGATTAGATTAAATGATAAATAACAATTATTTTAATATGACGTGAAGTAAAGATGTTGTAGAAAAAAAGTAAGCAATGAAATATTTTTCCACAGGGTGAACCAATTTCTGCCATAAGCAGCCCATTGCCAGACAAAAGGTCGATGGATTCTTCAATAAAACTGAGCAATGCTGAAATTGCTCGGTATAGCAGACAACTTATACTACCAGAAGTTGGTGTTAAAGGCAAGTATTTATGAAGTCTTTGTGATAATGTGATATATGTATTATTTACTGAATGTTGCAGCTAAAATCTCTTTAAAGAAACAGCCTGTGTGTTAGGTTTCAGCTTAATTTATGCTATGTATGGTAATATCTGCTTTTTGATTTATAGACAAATTTTTATAGGAAGCTACTGAAAAAGCACATTTTTGTCAGGCTATACAAAAATTTTAAATTATTAATGTAATTATATTTCAGTTATTTCTATGATAACCACCTTCTGTGCAGTCTTAGATTCTATCATCTGCCAAATGTTTTTATACCATTTCAAGTTTTAAGGTTTTATCTTTTAAATCTGGCAAGTCATAGTCTTTTCAATCATATTATTACATTGTTATTTTAATGCCTATTTTTTAGAATTTTATATTAGGTGAGAAATACATTTTTTCAAATCAAGAATGAGTCTAATTTCAAACAGTTTTATCTCTTGTTACACAGGTTAAGTTAGTAGACCTGAATATTGATCATATAGTTGGCTGTCCCAAACTGGTTAGATTAGGAGGGTTGCTTGTAAAACTTGTTAAGTGAGGGAAGTGATGAAAGTCTAAGAGACGTGAAAAGGTAATGAAGGATTTTGAAATTGTAGACAGTTGGGGAACTGAAGAATGTTTCAGCGAGAAATGTTGTCTTGCCCCACTTGACTCCAATTCACCACCGTTAAACTTCTCGATCTGGTGTTGTGAAGTGGTTAATATCATTTATATGATGAGAAACTGTTTAACTCTCTTGTTTCTGTCTGATCAATCGTTCTTAGGTCAGCTGGCTCTTCGATCGGCTTCAGTTCTTATTGTCGGCTGTGGGGGACTCGGTTGTCCAGTTGCGCTCTATTTGGCAGCTGCTGGAGTTGGTAAGTTCAACAGTCTGCATTGGAGAATGTCAGGCTTTCATTATCATTTGATGCTTTCTATTTGTTAACTTATACAGTCCTTTTCAACATAATGCTTTTATGTTTTAAATGCCAAGCATATTAATAAGCACTTTTTTTTACTCTGTCATGGCACCTTAAAATATATGGCATTTTTTAGGGGTGCCCATCTAAAATTTTGACCAGTACCCAGGTTGCATTTATTAATATTTTGACAGCAGTAGTTATAATAATGGTAAAACAGTGATCTGTGATACATTGAGAATGGTGACTCATGATAACTATAAGAGTTTTAATTTTTATTAAATTCTGATCCCTTTGTAAATCTTCTTAGGCAAGCTTGGATTGGTCGACTATGATGAAGTTGAACTTAGTAATCTGCACCGACAAGTTTTGCACACGGAGTCAAAAGTTGGTTTAGCCAAGTCACAGTCTGTAGCAGAAGGTTGTAAGAGGTATGTCTGTTTATTTCTAGATATTTATATAGTGCATTTTTAGACTATTTACAAAATATTGCTATATGAGGATAGACTACCTTGTAATTCAAGACAGCAACTGTTCAGCCATTGACAGATGTTTATGTAGTAAAGACTAACTGTTAGACATGTGTATGTAACAGGCAATGTGTGAAACTAGGGATTTTGTAAAATGCGTAGGCAATTTGTAAAACCCAATATCTACACTAACCCTGCACTAACACTATACTAACCCTAACTGTAAATGGGTTATTTTACATATTGCATAAAATCTAAGAAATCAATCATTTTACAAAATCCCCGTTTTGCATATTGCCTGTAACATATAGATGGATGCTATAATAAATGTGCATAATAATAACAACTCTTATAAAGCAATATACTGCAATATTTATGCTGCACTATGTATATTGCAGTAAAGTTATCTGCTGTAAACAATGTGAATTTTATAATAGAGTGGCAGATTTTCTTAAATAACGTACCATGCTCAAAGGGAATTGCCAGTTTTGTGAAATTATTGGTTGATTTGGTAATTCATCAATTGTTTGATTAATTTATAATTAATGAATTGTGTGAATGCCAATCGTTACTTTCAGCCTGAATAGCCAGACGCTTTGTATTCCATACCAGATTGCATTGAGTAGCGACAACGCGCTTAAACTCATTGAACAATATCCTTTTACTATGTTGGAGCTAATTTAGAGTCTATTCCATGAAACAAGATAGTTATTTGCTTTCTAGTTGATTTTGCCCAACGTTCTGGAGTCTACTTTTGCTTAATATTCTTTACAGGATGCTATTTATTTGCTCAACTATTTTACATGATTCCACTAAGAATTGTCATTAGTGTTTGTAATAAACTTTAAAGCAAGCATTCTCACTTGTAGTAGTATAAAATGACCAGGGATTTGTGGATATATTTGTGTTTTGAAAAGTCAATCAGAAGACGATTTCCAGTTGTTTTTGTCTTTGACTGACTCCTATGTATGACATCATCGTCGATGCCACGGATAATGTTGCCACTCGGTATTTGCTAAGCGACGCCTGCATTCTGGCATCAAAACCACTTGTCTCTGGTAGTGCGTTGAGATTCGAAGGCCAGGTAGTATTGTTACCTTTCATATTGTAAATCACACTCATGATTATTATGGATTATATCAGCCATCATTTGGAATCTGGTTCGTCATTGGTACAGATCAGTGTTCGTTTATGAAAATACTTGATTCAGTCAGAACATTTATATAGCTCTACTTCACGATGTATGTGCTTGACAGAGAGCCATTTGGAAGTGTTTGCGAAAGGTGGATGCAGCGTCCATGTGGTGTCCTTGGTTCAAAGGCTTAAGTGCCTATTCAGAGCGAGACTATTTGAGCTAGATTGTCCATCCACTGAGAAGGACATTGATGTTGCAGGCATTGTAAAGTAAGAAGATTTTAATTATTGTGTGTGGAGGCATTATCAATGTTCTATGTGATTTGTTTAATGAATTCCTTGCCTTCTATCTCTTTTGTGGTTGACTATTTAAATTGTTTTCAGGCTATCTTCTGTTAATTTTATTGAAGTGTTGTATTTTTGATATCTGTTGATTTTATTAAGTGTGTATTTTTTTCAGTTGACTGTTTATAACTACAAGGGCTCTCCGTGCTATCGATGTCTCTACCCCATTCCTCCACCTCTAGATGCTGTAACCAATTGTTCAGATGGAGGAGTCATGGGTGCAGGTATCCTCCTCTCTAGTAAAGGATGACTATGTATAAGCTTAGTGGCTGCTAAGTAAAGGTTGTTGATGCTGTTATACTGTGGACAATGACTGCTCTTGGCGGGGGGCGTTCTTTATCTGTCTCTGGCTGTGGATCTTGGACTCTCTTCCTTAAAGTTTGCTTGGCTGATCCTCCATTGACTTTAATATTTCCCACGAAAATTGAGCAGCTTCCTCATTTTCCTCTCCTCTTCAATTTCCAGCATGACTATTGACCGAACTCACTATAATTCGGTGTACACACTGAGTTAATTTAGTGGCAGCTGTTGACTGATCTATGTGGCCTTTTATATTATTTGCTGTTTACTTGGCCTCACAAGAAAACCTTTTGATAATGTTCAGTTTGTTCACTTTGCTTCATCTAGAACTGATTATAGCTGATTAATGCAGAGAGAAAAGCTTGCATTAGTGTCATTGCCATAGTCAGCCTAGGTACTTATAAATGCAGGCATAAGGGTCATAGCAGCTTGAGATGTAAGCAAGTGGATAGTCATATTGTCATTGCTTGCTTAAAGGTTAATGCTTAACCAGTGAAACAATGTTTTGAAGGGAAGTCATTCTATAATATTATGCTTTTGTTTGCATAAGTTTGTGTTTCATTTTGCAGTTGTTGGCATCATTGGCTGCATGCAAGCACTCGAAGTTATTAAAATCGCTACAGACATCGGCTGTATCCTTCAATATCTTTAAAAAATATTCTAGTTCAATAAATTATTATGTAAATTAAAGCTAATTTATTGTTTTATATGAAAGCATTGACTTTAGTCATTTTGAATCTTATACTTTAAATGCTATTTAACTTTCATTGACCTCCTTGTTCACAGAACACTGTAAATGTTGATATGTTTGTTGTTGACGTTTTTCTTACCTTTATCCAGCTTCTTCTTAATTATCTCTTTTAATAGAAGTTGTTAATCAGTTTAATTGACTTAATTGTATTACCTCAGCCCTTAACTTTAGTCACTCCACCAACGTTTTTAACCTAGCTTATTGATTTTACCAACTTATAGGTGATTTACCCTATTATGTTTTATTCCATGACTTGCAAACCCATGCGTGTGGTGTAAACAGCTGTCTATGGTGAGCGGATGTTGCTGTTCGATGGCTTGGAAGGAGTTTTTAGGTCTGTGAGACTTCGTGGTCGACAGAAGAACTGTGCCATCTGTGGAACTGAGCCATCTATCTCCAGCCTCATTGATTTTGAGCAGTTCTGTGGTGCAAAGGCAACCGACAAGGTTCTTGTTCTCTTGGATTACATGAATCGGAGAGGTTCTGTCATGATCATAGTATTTGAGAGGACTCTTGGGTATTTGTTATGAGGTATATCACTTTATTGTATGGTATATGTTGAGATATCTTGCAGAAATATTTTGACCAGACGAGTGTTCTCAGAAAGTGGTGTACGGTACCTGAAGAGGGCTCTCGTTAGGTATATCCTGAGGTATAACATAACTGGGCAGGTGACATTGTGTGGTATGTGAAGAGGTATCGCTTGAAAGTGTTGCTTTTCTTTAGAGTGAAACTTTGGACATAATCGTGTTGAAAATTAAGGCTAATCTTCAAGTTACCCTTCAAGTACCGACTTGGTACCTTGCTTGTAATAAAACTGTGTATAGCTTGATGTATGAACTCTACTGGATACTTTGTATGCTAACCACTGCACGATCTAGTAACCTGGCTCAATAGTTTAGTGTTAAAATACTGATTGTCAATCAATACGTTGATGGTTCAAATCCTCTGCCAGAGCAGATATTTTTTTGAGATTTCTGCTCCGCTGGCACCCTCTAGCCAACTCAGGTATAATGAGGACACTGGCCACACTCCGTCGGTTGGAAGAAAGTGAGATGGCAAGAGAGGAAACTGGCCACCCGCCTCATTTGTCTAAGCTAAGGAAATGAAGTCGCTAGCACTTCATACCATGGTTAGTTTAAGGGACTGCTCTTCTACCATCTATTTTTTCTGTACATACACCTTGCTTCAACTGCATATAAGGGCTTTTTGTTAAGATATGAATAGATGCTTTGTACTTCAAAGTGCTATAAGATTCAAGTTTTTTGCCATTCTGTGTCCTTGCTTTCAATTTCAGCTCTATAGTCTATAAGTTTGTTTGGATGATAACGTTTGACAAAAAATTAACGAGTTGAGTTCAAATTTAGAAAAAATATTAATATTATTATGTTTATAAAGGTACGTGTTTCATCTGTTGGAATTTTTTCCTGCAGGATAAAAATCTTCACTTACTTAAGGATGACGAACGGATATCCGTGTGGGTAAGACTCTGCAAAGCATGTAATGTTGTTTGTGTCAGGTAAGATAAGGTGGTCATACTGAATAGAGGTCATTAAGCTAACAATCATGGACATGAGGCAATTGCATTTCTTAACCCCTGGAGATAAGGGCAGGTGACTGTCCTCTCCCTTGGCATCTAGTCAACGCAGTGACACTCTATGGGTGATGTACTCGTTTCATAGTTAGGATCGCTGCAGTAAGGTTGTTGTATAATGGGTTTTATAACTGAACATTTCGTGCGGATGCCGTTCTGTGAAACTATTTGATAACTGTGATTTCAAATTTATATTTTTTGGATCTGTCGAGACAGTAGCGCATGCAAGATGATGATGGATTTTTGTATTTGAAATGTAATTTGTGTAGTGTAAGGAAAGGCTCTGCAGTTGTAGAGTTACTAATATCATGTGTGCTTTGGCCAATCTAGTCTTAAACCAGAACCACTTCTTAGAGGACATTTATTTGAATGAGACTAGTGACAATAAGACTTGTTGCATAGCAAAGTTTATATCTAATGTCAGTTTAGACTTACAAGCTGAAGATCTCTTTCAATTTGACAGGACATTGGGTTAAGATCTTTGATGTTGGTTTCTCATTAAGTTTTAACAATTGATGCCTTTTGCAGTTGAATGATGGATCAGTTCATTGTAGGCTAAGGTTTTTGAATCTTTGGCTTTGTTTAAAAAACAGGATTACAGCGCTATGGTTCAGGTTAACGAGCCTCATATCCTTATTGACGTCAGACAGCCTATTGAACTGGACATCTGCAAGTTGTCTACTACAACTAAGAGTATCCTTACTGATTGAGTATCATTTTCTGGATAATTATTGAGCATGCTGTTGATTTTGAGGGTGCTATATAAATGTTTTACCTATTGCCAGCTATTTTATTGTTGAGATTTTGATGGAGGAGTTTATCCCCATTAGCTCTTCTTCTGACCCTCTCAGCTAAGTATAACTGAAAAGATGTTGCGGTTCAGGAAACACAAAATATTTAACAAGTTGTCAATGTTTGTGTGCAGCATTCTTATTAAAAATACCATGCTTAGATTGTGGTTGCATTGGTGTACTTTGGTAATCTATAAGTGGATTAACCCCTGCGCTTTTGTGAAAACTAAAATACTGCCTATTACTGTATCCTTATATTAGTGATTTAGGTCAATTTATGCGGTGTGTTGTACAAAATAAATTACTCAAGGGTGTACAGGTGGACGTGAGAGTTCTGAGGAAACCGATGAATCTTAAGGCAACAAGTTGCAGCAGTACTATAGCCATTCTATACACTAGTAGTGAGTTGTAGTCTTGTGGAAGAATGTTCCAAGTGACATACTTGCCACTGTGAAAGCCCTGTGCTGTGACATATGTTGTTAAGGATGGTGGGGAAAGTTTAAAAGTATTGCCGTACCAGGTACCTTAACTCACGATGGAAGTAAGAGGTTCAAGAACAGGTCCATGTATTGCTGATAAAATTTTGCATTAATTTGGAAGACAATAGTTTTTTGTGAACCTAGGTATTGGAATTTTTTAAATACTGATTGTTTTTGGTATGAGTTCTTGTTTTTTGTTTTTTTATTTTATTTACAGAGCCACCACACTGATAAACAGACTGAATAAATTAATTTTGTTGTAGTTAATTTAGTCTTAGGTTACTATCAGACTCCTTGATTGATCAATCCGAGGTGCCTGAAACATAGGCCTACAGAAGTTTCCCTATTTGGTGGAAATAGGGAAACCGATAGACCCTGGAGCAGATGGTTGGTCTCACACAGGTCTTTCACCACAAATCTTTTAATAATCTTGAAAATTGTCAGTAAGTATTAGTAATGTTAATAATAATAATATATACCATTAGTAGATTTGTAAGCAATTGTGTTGTCGCCGAGTTCCAAATTCTAGAGATAATCTGGAAACGGACGGGTTTAAGTTTAGAACCAGTCAGTTAGGCTGTTTAAAGGAATGAATGATTGGTTGTCTTCTTGGTGGTGGCTGCGTTCCTTAGATTCAACTTCCTCAGATATCCCTATGGAAGATTTCGACAAACCAGTCGTTGCTGATGATCTCAGACATCAATTTCAAACAAACCCCATTCCGGGTGAGTTTAACACTTAAACTAATTTATTCTCCATTTTATGGGTTTAAGTAGTTCTCATAAAGCACATTAACGCCATCATTTCCAAAAGCGGTTGAGTCTAAAATAATTTCTTCTTTTGGAACAGTTTTTGTCATCTGTCGCCGAGGGAATGACTCGCAGCTGGCCGTAAAGAAAATTCGTCAGATCTGTGAAAGTCTTCATGTTCCAATTCGTGATATCCGAGGTGGATTACATGCGTGGGCGAAACATATAGACTCAGATTTTCCAGTTTATTGACCTGTATTTTAAATAATTTCACTGGAAATTATTTACATATTTTTCTCTACTGGACTAATGGATGCCTAACCATCAATAAAGTTCTTATGCCAAAGTAATCTTTTATTATTTAACATTAAATAATTATTTTGATGGTGTCATTGGGCTTTAGCATGTGGCTCAATGCATTCATAAAGGTCTTTCAAAGTAAAATCGTCTTGGTAGCAGAATCCAAAAAGCTCGAGGTTAGAGACCGGTTTCTGCAAATATAATTTTATGTGGGTTTGGATGGATTTTCTTCTGTCCATGGTGATAAATGACCTGGAACAGTCGAATTCTGTGCCTAAATTGGGTGCAGAGTTAGTGAGAATAAGAATAAATTCACTCAGATGAAGTAGTCAATGAAGCTATCAGTAGGTAGTGAATTGAGATTTATGTAGATGTGAACGCGAAAGGACACAGAATCGTGTGAAGGTCAGATTTTACACAATTGGTGCGGTAGTGACTTCAATCAATCAGAAATACTTGATATAGCGCCCCTTCAAGATTTCCACTCAGAAACGCACCAGGCCTAACCGCGGCTAAAAAGGAGTTTTCAGAGAGGTGTAACATGAAAATGAGAAGTTCATAGTTAGGAGACGGAGCTCTATGGGGAGTCTATTCCAGACGGTAGGTCCCACGACTGATTGATGTGGACAGATTGATCATGAATACTGTGAAGTATCTAGCAGGATTCACTTGTATATTTGTATTTATAAAAAACATACACACTAGCACTTTTGTGCCTATAAAATAGTCGTTTTATTAATATGGCCTATTAGCCTAATCAGCTACATTGGCTTGAATCAGGGGCTAATATCAATGTGACCAATCAGCTTTGTTTCGAATAAACTGGTTCCCGCAACCTCTTTCATTGGTGCTGTAGAAATTCGAGTTTATGATAACTGAAAAGCAATTTTCACGTGACTGTACATTGTACAAGCACCCCTTTTAGATCCCTGGATTTACATATTTAGTGCCTTGTGACAAGTTGCGAAGTTCCCTAAAAACGCTTTTATAAGTATCCAGATATAAACATGCATAACTAACCGGTCGACGTTTTTGCAAAAGCCAATATATTATACACAACTATAGTTAGTTAGTAACTCTGTTTCTGAATTGTCGAAGTATAACTGCCAAGGCAAGCACAATGAGACCCAAGAGAAAGAGGAAAGTAGCGAGGAGGACTTTGAGAAGTTGACGACTGTGAAGCAGACCCGGACCATCACCGGACCATCCATCTCGTCTGTGCTTTCTAAACCAAGAACTTCCAGCAATGATGCCGAGTCTTGCCGAATCGGACAGCTGTGGTTGACCCCTGTCCATCACCACCAACTCAAGGACGTGCAGCCTATGCCAGTCGTCGTTGAGTGGCTTCGTCAGGCTGACGTCACCAGTCGTCGGATGTACAGAAAATGTTGATGAACCGTTTCCACCAACCGCTCGGAAGATGACGTTTGAATTCATCCCAACATCATCACAGTCAAAGGCGGAAAGCGTTGCTACAATTTGACCAATTTCTGAAGAATCTGGAACAAACACAGTGTTGTGGTTTTCACTCGGGAAGATAAAAACGGGCTTGTTGTCATTCAGATCGTCAATGTATATGATTACTTTTGCACAGGAAGTATGGCTTCGGTCTTGAGAAGAGGCCATGACAGTAAAGTTGAAAACTGGTTGCGACTCTCGATCAAGGATTGCCTTTGTTAACAACTGTCCAGTGAAAATGTCAATTTGGAAGAAAAGTGAGCTTTCATCAACCGGCTGCATCGAATAAAACAGGAGATCAAACGGCGTAGAATCCCTGTCGATGGCATATACATGGCCGATCTTTGTGCCCACTTCTTGGTTTTCTAAAACACGAAAGATATAACTTTCAGAGTTGAATTGTGGGATTTCGTCGTCTTCGTCCAGTATTGATAGCGAAACTTGAACCTGTGTCGATTGAGTTTGAATGTCTCGATATCTCGCTTTGACGTTGAACTCGAGAAGATGAAACTCTTCGTGATCAAAGCGAATCTTGCTTTTTATTATCCCGCTGTAGGAATCGATTTCCAGGAGATTTTGGACCGTTTTGTCGAGCTCGAAAATGATATCGTTTTTGAAGCGTTTGGTCTGGTCTGCCAGCGAAATTCTTGTGATTTCTGCACCTATTTCATTGTTTTCTGTAAGTGCTACAAACAAGTGGTCTTTCTCAAATATGGGAAGGTAATTATTATCTGCATCAATTACCCGCATTTTCAGTGATCTGCTGGAAAAAAGACTTGGGTCACCGTAATCTCGGCACGTGATCACAAGATCATAGAATTCCTGAAGCTCTCTGTTTAGTCTGACCACTGTTACGGTCTTGTATTCTCCTGGATACATTTCTAGCAGCAGAAACTCACTGCGACTGATGAAACAATAGAATCTTCCATTCTCTCCACTGTCAAGATCTCTGACGGAAAAATGAAACACAAACGAACCTGGTTCGGAATCTTCCGGAATTTCGATATCCAAATAAGCGTTGTTTTCTGCAAAACCGTTAACAACAATCGAAGGTGGATTATCGTTAATGTCTTCGACGTTTATGATTATCGTCGTCTGAGCATTTTGAGAGTCTTGTCCACGGTCGGAAGCAGTCACAAAAAGCACGTAGATGGTCTGCCGTTCGAAGTCCAACGTCTCATCTACGAAGACATCTCCCGTTTGACTGTTTATGCCAAAAACACCGTTATCTATCGTCAACGAATACCAGACCTCTCCATTCAACCCAGAATCCACGTCAGTCGCGTGCACCCAAGTAATCACATTGCCAACCGTTGCATTCTCCTCCACCGTAACGCTCAACGTCACATTGTCGAATTCCGGACGATTATCGTTTGCGTCCTCTACCTCGACGTTGACCTCTACCGACCCCGAGCGACCCCCTCCATCGATCACATAAATCGTCAACCTATAGCTCGTCAGATCCTCGTAATCCAGCTTTTCGACGAGAACGAGTTTCAGGTCTTTTCCGCTGTCCAGTCGATCGCAGACGTCGAGCTGAAACTTCCCTTTTCGCGGATCCAGACGATATCGCTGGAGGCCGAACTCTGCCGTGTCGGAATCGTAGACGTGACCGACGAGCAACTCGGCCGCCATCGGCGCCATTTCCGATATGCTGAAGTTGATGGCCGAGGGATGAAGGTCAGGGTCGTTATCGTTGACGTCGTCGATCTCCACTCGTACCTTCACGATTTGTCTGAACACGTTCAACGGCTTCAGTACGACGTCGGCTGAGATTGCGCACGACTCCATTCGGAGACATATCTTTTCGCGATCGATCGGTCGCTTCGTCAAGATTTCGCCGGTTCTGTGATTTATTACGAAGTAGTCGTGCGACCAAGTCGTAAAATCGAAATGCAGAACCCTGATCTGACGTGCGGAATATCTGGACTGAACGTCGTAATCCTTGCCCACCTCCCCCACAAAAGTGTTTTCTGGTAACTCCTCTTGCAGGCGATAGACGAGCGCATCGTCATCAGTCCACAATGTTTGAATTGCTACGACAAATACAGAGAGGAGCAACAGCAGCAGTTTACTTACTCGGGGCTGCATTTTAACACGGAAAATAAGCCTAACAGAGGTTTAACCCTCAGACTTAACCCTGGTCGTTATTAACGATTCTGTGCAGGCCTCTTCTGCCTAACTTGGTCCATTCTCTAACTCTGTTCTTCGCCGCATACGTAGCGGATATTCTAACTGCGATGTCTCTATAAACCTTGCTCAGTTTTATCAGTGAACTATAATGTCGTCTGTAGTAACGTCGTCTTTCATACCTATGTAGGCCTATGTTATCGGACTTACACAACGTTGTTAGGGATTATCACTTACATTTTTGCTAACTGCTCTGTATTATACGACACACGCTTTAGATCCACAGATACGTAAACAGGGTGTCCAGCGTTGCACTTTTAAACTCTCGAGTTGTGCAGCCTGCAGAAGTAACACTATGTATGAATGAGGCACTGTTACAAACGTTTCCAACGATTGATCAGCTGTAGTGTTGATACGACCACCATTTCTCGTATGATCCAACTTGAGCGTTTGCAACTTTCATGTCCCACTGCAGCACATTCCAGCCCGTCGTCCGTCCTTCTCTCAGTCTGCCTGATGGCTTCTTGCCGCTAACGAGGCGACATGTCCTGACAATTGCGTTACTTAGCCTGCCAAGTAGAAAATTGCCCTGCACAATACGCCAACAGCTACGAGGATTTTCAGCCAAATGCAGACAGCGTTAGGTCGGTCGTTTTGTCGACGGACTGTTTCTTAATTTCATCGTTTGCAGAGAACATAGACTGTGAAAGGCCTTTCGTGAAGACGTGGCTGTGTTTCTCTCTTTTCACAATCAGATTCATTTGGTCTGTGCCAACTGCCGTGTTTTTATCTTTACTTATTGATCAGTCATGCAGGACAGAAAATTCAACCAATCACCTAGTGGACAATTAGATAGGCCTATATACACAAAAAGTCCGCAAAAACAGTCACATTCTGCTATAGCTACTCAGTTAGCACATTCACTTGGGACAGGCGTTTAGAGCGACGCACTGTTTGCGCCTGGAATGTGATTTTAGAAATCCATACACAAGTACTTTTCCGTACCAAACCATTTTAGCAGCTATACAAAATTGACTTTTCCTACAATGTTGCAAGTAGCAGGTTTGAACTTTGAAGTATGTAGCGGTCCTGTGTTAAACTTGGTTAATTTATAGCACACAGGTTTAAAGACTATTCAATGTACACAATAGATATTTTTCATGTGTGACAGCATGTTTTAGCCACAGTACCATATGAAATAAAAATTCACAAGCACAATTCTAATTAATTTTGTAAAACATACCACAAATAAAAAATTAAGCAATTAGCTTAATTAAGAAAATGCTTAAATAATTGTGCATTCAAAGGAATTGCCTAATTGTGTGAAATAAAAATAATCACAAACAAAAACCACACTCCCTTTTAATGCAGTGCATACTGGTTTATACAAAACTTTAAAAGTACACTTGAACCCATCATAAAACGTCCATGTAAAGTGTAAACACACATTATGATATCCCTGCAATGTGGTCAGAAACAGAGATTTTAAATTTTGCTCAGCTGTAGAATGCGACATCATAATTATATTGCACCAACTTTGCCATACTAATCATACAGTAAAAACGTCATCATGACATAACTAACCAAAAATAAAATGACCACATATTACAAAAATCTCATAAAATTTCACAGCTTGACTTCCATGCCAGGTCAATTTGTATGGAAATAATACAATACAATACAACTGTATTTTGATATTGTTCTTCATACAATTAGTTCAGAAGTGCGTGTACATCTCGATGGCACTTCTGCAGTTATATTACTCAGCTATTAAGCACAAAGGACTTGCTCAAGGTTCACCAAATCGGACGAGGATTGAACCCTCGCTCTGCGTGTTACAGGCCGACCGCTCTGACCAATCGGCCACTGTGCCACACTAAACAATTAGGATTTTTATTTTTAAAAATTCTTATGCACAGAAATTGCAACAGCAGAGGATGGTTACTATTCAATATACAGCAACATCAATAATAATATTAGACTGTAATACTTTTAAATTGCATGACACTGTTAAAGCCAAATCCTGAAATGTTAGTCCTGCAGTCGTCAATACATTAACACTTTAGTGATGTGCGGCATTGCCTTCCCAGTCGCTTATACTTCACTTTCGTCCTCAAAGTGTTAAAGAAATAGCCAAATCTTGCGAACTGTTTATTTACTCAACACATAACTTACGAGCAGTAAACTTTCTCAGCACCTTTAAGAAACATGTACGAAAATGTACCAAACAGAAAAACGTAAGAAAATAGAATAAAATAAAGATAGTTGTGTTATATTCTTTGACTTTACAATGCACGTTATCTTCATAAATATTCCGTTGCAGCTTTTGTTTAAAAAAGCAGTTCAATGTAAAAAAAAGTCAATATCAAATGTGCACTCTAGAATTTGTTAAATATGCATTTCCTCGAGTTCTAGAACAGGAAATAGAATTTCTTGAGCACTTCCAGTGTTGAACATTTCAGATGGTGGGCTTCCATCGAGGTCCTTGTTTCAAATGACCGATGAAGAATTTTCCCACCTGGCTAGATAACCGATTCTAAGCCAACGTCCAACTGAAGCACAATGTATCAACAAAGTACAATTATCAATAAAGTATAATGTAAAGTTTATGCATATAAATCCTTTACTCAGTTTATTTGTGTGACACCATGACTATGTGGTCGTCAGGGTCAAATAAAGAAGACTGAGGTTTGGCCATGTGGCAAGAATGAACTTTGTAAGAGGTTACTTCGTCAGGGCATTATATTGCCACGTGAGGGAACACAGAGTCAAGGGAAACAAACAACAGCATGGATGGAAAATGTCAGACAAGATCTCAAAGAAATCTTGGACATGAGAACAGCCCTGGATACAATCGGAAACAGACAGAAATGGAGCCATCAAGTAAAATCCACATCGTCGGCACTCGGCACACCTGGAGAGAGAGAGAGAGAGAGAGAGAGAGAGAGAGAGAGAGAGAGAGAGAGAGAGAGAGAGAGAGAGAGAGAGAGAGAGAGAGAGAGAGAGAGAGAGAGAGAGAGAGAGAGAGAGAGAGAGAGAGAGAGAGAGAGAGAGAGAGAGAGAGAGAGAGAGAGAGAGAGAGAGAGAGAGAGAGAGAGAGAGAGATGCCTATGTGGTAAAAGGCCAATTTGCCTGTAATATAGCATTCAGATCGATGCAATCTTAGAAAATAAGACAGGCCTTTGGGCAACTTTCAGAAACAGCAGTGCTATGCGAGGAAATAAATATAGTTATCAAGCTACAGTATATGTGCTGGTGCTCTGTTCAGATCAGAGGCATTCAAATAGAGGGTCCGAAGGCAAATGCTCCAATTTCAGGTAGGGGATAATTTGTTAGTCTTAGTGGTGGAATATCTAGCCTTCCTGACACTTGGATCCGGAGGTTTGCCTCCATCACTCAACGGGGCATGTTCAAGTTGTGCCCTTGAGAGGTTAATAAAGGGGCTATACAAATGCTTAAATACATGTAGAATTTTATTTTTCAGGTATGTATACCAGTACACTGGAGTTGATTAGGAAGGTTTTAATCGAGTCTAGTTGAGATCTGCATGTGAGGAAAGCGAACAAGTGAACAGAAATGGACATCCTGTTATAATTTAGGCACTCACTGAAGTTACCATTGGACCAATGTACATTTGTTCTTTATTTATTAGATTTATAACGTCAGTTAATGCGAATACATGATACAAAACGAATGTGCCCAGAGTTGAGCATGCTGAGGAGACTTCAAGTCTCCTCAGCAAGTCGCTAGTCGTTAGATAACAGACAAAATGTGTTACCATGCACGGGTAACAGGACTTTCGGGCGGTCTCCGGGCCCTTCACATGGTCGAGGAAGCTGGAAGGGCCTGGCTTAGCAAGCAAATAATATAACCATACACGGGTAAGTTTTAATGCACAATCAAAATAATAACATTACACAAAACGAAATAGCTCCAGATAGTTCAGCCTACCTCATCGAATACCACTGAACCATCAGCGAGTCTGAACATGACGCTATGACGGCTGGTGTCGTCATGCCTGGAATTTGACCACATAAATAAAGTTTAAGAATACCATAAGATGCGTATTTGTGAAGACATTTATATGGCGCATTTTCAGAGCTCGTGGTTCTATAGTGCGACAATATAGTATGACATATGTGACCATGGTCACAGATCCAGTGCTCTTGTTACGTGAAGAATAGTAAGCTAACAAGCACAGCAGGGTAGTCAATTTGATCTAATTTTTATACAAAAGAGGTGTGAGTCTTGAGCTTCTCTGACTGACGGCTTATCATATGGAACTATAAAAATTTCTTAATTGCCTATTAGGGTTAGTGGTAGGCTATTGTTCAGATAATCAGTCACCATGCTGTCGTGGTATATGAAATATTATCAACATACTAGAAATGGGTAATATTCTTCCTCATCAATTGCCTTTAATATAGTGTAATCTATTGTAAAGTAATTCGAGATGATGCATAGGACATAAATTATTGATGGTGCATTCGAAGAAATCACAGAGTAAGTTGAGATGCGCAAGGTTCACAGACCAGAAGACAGGCCAAAGTGGATAAGCAATTTATAATGATGAAAGTTTAGAGCTTGAATTGCTGTTTAAAAGTACCTTGATGTGAAGCTGTCCATACGAGTTTCAACATCTTCGGAATAGGAGGATTTTTTAATTGTTGGCTCTAAATGTCCCCATGGTTTCCACACAACTGTGTCTGTCTGGTCCTCGACTGGAACTTGGACTCGTTCACACACTTTCTGTTTGGCATCTGGAAACGCAGATGAATCGTCTTCGGAGTCAACTTCCTGAGGACCATTATACATTGTTCGACCGAAATAACGAGGAGTTTTGATTTCACGGAAATTGTTCAACGAATCCAATGATTCGAGGGACACTAGACTTACATGATTAGTTTCTTCAACGCTTTCAGAATCACTTGAAAATCCGGCTGGAGGTGGAATCTGAAGATGTTTGTATTCGTCATTCGTGGTGTAGCCACGAACAACGTCGGGCAGAAGGAGCGTGGATGAGGATTGACGTTTCGATCTTCCCTTTTGAACGATAAACGTAAGTGTGCCACAATTGCCATCATCCTTAGAGACAATGTCATCTCCTTCCTCGTTGAATTCCTCATTTTGCTTATCTGACGTAGGAGGCCAAGAAGGCTTTGGCGGAATAGGCGGATGTGGTGAAGGCTGACATCGAAGGGGAAGGACAGTCTGACATAATCTGGTCTTATCGATTGAACCTACTTGGTTGAGATAGCTAAGAAATTTTGGTGATAGAACTTCTTCAGTATCGTTGAAACCTGGAGGCGCGAAGGAGAGAAGTCTAAGCTCTGACTTAAGCGAAACTTCGTCTCCATCAGCATCTAAGGACCGTGATTCATCATCATCATCATCATCACTTGTCTTTCTGTTGTCGACTTGAGGACGTGTGAGCTGTAGAGTAGCTCTAACACGTCCGGCTCCACTGACCGCATCAGGCGGTGTCACCTGAGGTGTTGAATAGTCTCTGGGGTCTGGCGTTTTCTCCATAAATCCCCTTTGATTATTGGACAGACTGGGAACGAGATTAGTTGATTTCAATGAGATTGGATCCTCGTTAAAATCATTGGTTTCTTCCAGTATTCGGTCAAAGCTTTCAAGGGCTATGTCCCATTGTCTTCTAGTGCCATCAGCGGTTGACTGCAAGGGTTTGGGTTCGAGCACCTCGACACAGCCATTTTCCCTAGGAACAAGAGCTTTAGTTCTCTCCGTGTCTTCTGTCGGTTCAGCCACAACTCCCAGCGGTTTGCTTGAGTCATATTCGTCATTTGTCGTAACCGTATCTGTCAATGGTTTTCCTGTATTCATATCAAGTAACGCAATATTTTTATCAAGTGAAGACGGATTTTCATTGCATGTCGACGGCATTTCTGTTTTCTTTTTCCTATGATCTTTATGTTTGAGTAACGATTGACGTCTGGGAGCCTGTGGTGGTGGAATGACTGGCCTCGACGGCTCTTTCCTGCCTTTCTTTCCTGGAGACTTACTTTGTTTCTGCTGAGTTGCAGATAATGTATCTTCACACAAGCTTTTTCCAGGTGGACCAGGACTAGGAACAAGAACGACCTCTTTGAGGGTCACAGGTTCGTCTTTGGAGTTTCTCCGTATCCTAAAGTTTGCAATCTTTGATAATCGTAGTCTGTCTGATATGTTTGGTTTGCCAGACGGGATCGATGGACGCTTCGACTTGACGCTAGGTGGCGTAGAATCGTCCCTATTTCTCTTGAAGAGATTCTTTGAAAATGGGATCTTTGGCGAACATGAAATATCATGTGGAATGTTGATGGATGGCGAAATGTGGGATCCTTCAGGAATGATATCTGCAGAAGGAGTGACCACTTGCTTGTGTTCGTCTGTTTTCGGAGCTGTTGAAGAAAACACATCGCTAATTTTACCTGCTTGATCTGCTGGAACAATCGTACGTAGAGGCAATTACGTCAACTTCAAAATTCATATAATTCATCATTCTCTTGTTAAGGGGATTCATCCCTCAAATCCTCTTAGTTGTTCATTATTATCCTCCTTTTCATTGCCTTCGCCACCATTGTGATCCTGAAGTAATAGTGCTAAAATTTACCATATTGAACACCCCTTATTTTGACCGCTACCTTGCACAGTTTAATTAGTGACTAGTACTAACAGATTTTATTATTACTCAGAGTTACAAATAATTATTATAACTGAAATTCGTAAACACAACAAAGAAATACAGACACCTTCACCTCTGAGTAGTTTCGTGTTGATAGGCGCTATATAAATTATCGAAATGAATGAATGCATATCTCGAAGGTACTAGACAAGTGCCTGGATACTGGATAGCCTATATACATTCATTCATGCCACATGCATGCGTATACCTTCTGGGTCATATGTTGTGCTGGTAGTGCAGTCAAAGCTTGTAGATTTCAACGGATTCAGACCAGGAATAACCTGAACAAGAAATACCTCATTAAGGCAAAGTTAAGCTATTACAACGTTCTGTCATATTGTACAGTTTCTTGCAACTTGATCTGATTGTGGCGTTCTGCCGCCCGAGCGCCTGCCTAGCGCTAACGGACGGTGTCGACTCCAGCTTGCGAACACGTCTGAAGTCGCCCGAGTCACTTTCTTACCAAATCTCAATGCCAAACGGTTACTCTCTATATCTACCAGGATGTTCACTATCACCAGGCAAGATTAAGGACGGGTTTCTTAACGGGAAAGGTAACACGGCTCGAATTAGTAACGAGGTCTGACTCTGCCTATTCCGCGGTCGCCGGATGGGCAACGTTCTGAGGATGGCCGTACTCAAAACAAGGTTCATAATCATACCGGCAGGAGTCTTCCTCGCCTTGCATACCTTCCAAGCTACTAGCCTCGTCTTCCTCTACCTCTACCTGATGTCGTACCGTTCAGCATCTTGTGACTCTGAAACTATCGCCATTTAGGGACACCAAACGTTCTCTTAAGTTACGAGGTTCAGACATATTTGAAACAAGTCCATAAGCCATTTCGGCCTATACAATTATCGGTAGCTAAATCCAACGTCTTATACTCTTAGACATTACTGTCCCCAACTCTCTAACCTCTGTCGTCCTAGACACACCAGTCTCACAGCACTTCATCATATCATGCTAGACACTTAGCTATCACGTCTTCTGCTCAACACGTATCTCTCGATCCATTTCCGTGTATGGCATAAACGGCCGCACACGTATATTTTGTCATGCACATTTGACTGACTACGTTCCCGTCCTCTGTGTTAGCAGTTACCCACCAACACTGATATATTCTGCTTCGATAAAAATGACACTGGCATGGTATTCACGGACACTGATAGTGAAGGTCTTCTGTCTATAACCTTCGCTATCTGCACACAGATCTTCGATCCGACCTACGCACGAGGGGGCCCGACCTCGCACTTTAGTCAGCTCTCAGAACTGTGTGTGACGACAAACAACCATGTATTCACCTGGGTACCCGATTACCCAAACGTACTCGTATCGATCACTTCGATCAGACACGCAAATAGATACACTTCGGGAAAACGGGAGGAGTATCTATGACCAACGTAGGTAGCCAACAGTAATATTTACGCATCGATCAATTCTTGGTCTGCTTACTATCTTTACCCTGGGTTTCCGACTGCCCAGACTTTCACGTCGGCCTCTTGGCCCATTTCCGTGTGTGGCATACTGGCCTCACACGCATAAGTTATCAGGCACACGATTGACCGTCCTCTGCGTTGGCAATTGTCCGCCAACACCGTAATATATTCTGATACTCGGGAAACCGGGAGGAGTAACTATGACCAACGTAGGTAACAAACAAGAGTATCTATCGAACGACTATAAAGCCATCAAGAAGAGTTACTTGACTAGTAACCTGAAAGTATCAATCGGCACCAGTGTTTTCTCTTGTTTGTCACGTGCTCTTCTAACGTGTTCACCCTCCACGTGTAATTCCAGCGGGTCCTTCGGGAATTTCCCCGATATTTCTATCGAGCGTATTCAATGGGGAACTTTCCCCGTATGTGCCAACGCTCCACCGGCAGCTCTCTCGGTTTGTACGGCTGCTACTGCGGGAATCTACTCGGCTTGTATTTCTTGCGGCCACCCGAATTTTCATGTCTCCGACAACCTGGGGAAAACGGGAGGAGTATCTATGACCGAACTAGGTAGCCAACAAGTATATTCCTCGGCCTGCTTGCATCTGTCATATACTTTAATATCCGATCACCCAGACTCTCACATGTCTTTAACTCTCATCGACTGCATTTATTCATCCCATCGTAGGAACATATTTGTATTCGTCACCTAGAGATCTGACCAACGGTAATGCACCAACTCTCGTTTCTCAGACTCGATTCTCTCACAGCCAACTGAGGCAAGTGTCACCACGTTACCTCTATGTTTCACACAGACCTGTATTATTATAATCACTTTCTCTGAAGCAATTGTACTCTGTCTCTTATACACTGGAACGAACCACTGGCAGATCTTTCGAGGAAGTCCTCGAAAAGAGATTATGTAGTTAGATCTGCAAGAAGAAATTAGTAGACGCCTCGCGGGGAAACCGCGAGCCAAGATATTGCAACTAGACACACAAGTGAATAGATTTCTGGAAAACGAGAGGAGTAAGTGTGACCGACCTAAGTAGCCAACAAGAAGATTTGCCGAAAGATCGCAAGACAATAAAGAAGACATACTGCGGGGACACCGCAAGTACAGATATTACGTTTAGTAACTCAAGTAAAGATACGCGGGGAAACCGCGACCTAGGACATTGCGATCAGACACGCAAATCAACAGATTGCTGGTAAACGGGAGGAGTAAGTATGACCACGCTAGGTAGCCAAGTATAGATATTTACGGAAAACCGTAAATGGAAAAGAATATGCAGAGACGCCCACAATTGATCAGGTTTTCGGCACCAAAGGGAACATTCCCTGTATCGAACGCACCAATGGGGTCACCCTCCCCGTATTTATCGAATGTATTCATGTTTTCCAGTATTTGTAAACGGCTTCTCCGGTATCTCTCAGTCAGTTTCCAACGGCTTCACGGGGCCGCCCCCCCCGTCTTTTAACCAACGTGTACACTGGGGAATTCTTCCCGTAAGTTGTCTCAACAGTCGCCATAAATCTGTCTCGATGTAGCGTTCGGTTGCTCGGGGCTTTACCCGATCTCTATTTCTGACGGCCACCGACGGGGTCACGTATCTGACAACCTGCTGGTATTCACGAGGAGTAACTATGACCGATCTAGGTAGCCAACCAGAATATTTCTCGGCCACCAGAACTCCCACGGTTTGCACGGTCGGGGATTTTTCCCAGTCTATCTCTCTGTCGGCCGCCGAGGCCTCTCTCGCTATATGCGTCGGTCCCTTCTGGGACTCACCCAGTCTGTATCACTCACGGCCACCAACGGGGTCACCATCCTCCCCGTATTTCCGAACAGAACTGACATTCATTCATTTATTTCTCACGATCGGACTTTCTCTGTCAGCCTGTTGACTCTTACGATCAGGGCACGGTCCGTCTTGCGATCGACGGCAGAGGGGCCCACCCCACCAGATCAGCGAAAAGCAGCACCAGCCTGACCGCGAGAGCGGCTGTCACTAGAGGTCGTATTTATATGGCAACACTCACCGATCCCTGGAGCGGTACGAGAACCACTCTACGTATGAAACAGTACGAACCACTGCTCCACATATATAGCGATGCACCGCATGTCAGGCTATACTCGAGCCAATTCATGCGTCTGCAAGCTATGCACTCAATTAAAAACCGCCGATCGGTCTTCCTTCCTATACGCAACACTGTAAAAAAATATACGTAAAATAACGCTATGGCGAGCCGATTATTTAAATAAATCATTCAAGCCTTGTGGCCTGTCCGCCACATGATTCCCAATTTTGTTATGTCAGTTTCATTTAAATTTTGTAGAATTCATTATTTTTGGTGCTTATTGTTTATTATTTGCGTATTATTTCTCAATGTTGTGACGTCCATGTGGCAACAACCATGTTTTCTAATGACAACATAAACTATTGACTAACCCAGTGTTTCCCAAACTGGGTTCCGCGGAACCCTAGGGTTCCGTGTGGTCAAGACAAGGGTTCCTCCGAAGACTTTAAGTGTGAACATATGGAGGCTCTTTGCTTAACATCTGCGTATAAATTTATATGAAAGAGAATTCAATTGTCATTGTCATCGATATTTTGTGCTATTATTAACCCTTACCCCTCCAATTATTACAACAAACGCATCAAATTTAGCCACTAACAGCGGCCTCAGGAGTGGTATGGGTTAATCTAATCTGGGCCTAAACCTATAATTGTTTGCAATTCTCAAGCGTTTTTACCTACCACAGAATATGTTTAGCTTTTGACAGGGGTTCCGCCCAAAAATGTAAGATCAAAAGGGTTCCACGACCAAAAAAAATTGGGAAACGCTGGACTAACCCTATAATCCTAACCGACCATCACGACGCCAGTAACCTTACACTAAACAACTCACACGATGTCAAACCCGATCCTAAATTACCCTCATGACGCCTGGTGCATAAAATACGTACCCCGATACTGCACTTTCGCCCTGCAGCTGGCAATTTGAACGGTGTAATTAATTTACATCGGTTATTAGTTGTAATGCTGTAATTTTTGTAAGCATTGCAAATATAGTAATTTTAGACTACAGATAATGTTTTACAATATTGTAATTGACATCGAATTAGTCAACCCAATATAAATTACAAAGTTCCAATTATAGCATTTCAATTGCAGCTCCAGGTCTTACCTCGACGTAAGTTGTTGGGAACCAGCCGACTTCATCTCCCCGCTTGCCATACAACCAGCCAGTCTCTGCAACCCCATGATGCACAACCAGTGTATCACCAGCTTTGAACGACAGCTCACTGTCTTCGACTCCGTCATAAGCGTACAACGCTCGACAGTCTGTGAACAAACACGACACGTTACATTACGTTGCATCATATTTTCTTACATACATTCCAATTGAATAATTAGGTCAAATATACACCAGTAAGTGTAATCGAGTTACTCAATTGGATATCTAATTTCAAATTGAGGTCGCCTGGTTGAACTATAGATGTGACCCAAATCTTAAAGCTTTAAATTTTGCTATGATCTAATCAGCTAAATTAAAAACATACAAACTAGAAACTATTTAAGTCCAAGATAATTGTAGAAGAAACACATAGGTTCTACTTCCTAAAATAGAAACAGATAATGAGAAATTTAAAAAAACCATTATAACGTCAGAAACCTATATAGACACATACGATATTCTCTGACATCGTCGCCAAACTCCTCTGCAGTTTCCGCTGAATCAGAGAGCTTTGATCCGATCGTTCCTGGAGAATTCTAGTTAAACATAAAATAAATTGAAAAGTTTATCCATAAGTAAAAGCTGAATTTAAAATTTTGAATTAGCTATTTAATTTTGCTTATCAACTAGAATTAGCTTCTGAAAATTTTCAAATCGATTAGAATTGGCTAATGATTTTCACTAAAGGTTAAGACTAGAATTAGCCTAGCTACTTAAATTTGTCATCAAATAGAATTAGAAAAATCTAGTAGCAAATCAATTAGAATATAACAGGTAAGTTACCCCAACTTAATAATCGCTGCTACGCAAATGCTCTAAATGAGTGAACGAATAAATGAATGAATGAACAAACGAATCATGGAAACAAGGAAGTAATAGATGTCCACCTGCTCCACTTCCCGAACGTGTGACTTTGGAAACCATCCCGTAACTGGAGAGTTTCTTTTCCATCCGCAGAGCCATCCCTCGTGCTCCTCAGTTTCTGCAACCAGCACGATGTCGTTCTGCTCAAGGCTCATCTGATATTCGTTCTCAGCTTCGAATGAATAAACTGCAATGTAGGTCTGGAAGTCGTCTGCAAAATTGTTTACACAAAGATAAGCAAGTTTGTAAGATTAAAAAAGTTATAAACGAAACTTTTAAGTGCAACAATGAGATTCCTTGAATTTGTGATTGCAACTCTATAGGCCTATAGTCTAGGCCTATAGAGTCTCCCAATGTCCCACGCTATTCCACACACTTAAGCGGGCATATTAACTTCAGAGATCAAACTGCTTTCAGTTTTGCAACAGTAAAGGTGTTATCTAGGCCAAGGGTCGTCACGTTCTGTTCGTTCATTTCTAGAAACTATGAGAATGTCTCCTTTTAAACAACTTGGTTTTATTGCTTTCGTTCTATACGATCGTCTTTGCAATCACAAGAGCACGGTAGCCCAATTATGGGTCCCATTCGGTTAATGGCGGCACATTGTGAAAAATATACAAGCAGGTCTATTCAGTTTCTGAATGGACCGACAGACTGGTTCTGCAATAGATTTTAAAGCCGATCTTGTGCTCTTGTGCTGGTGAGTCGCTCAACGTCAGATCTCTGCGAGGTTCATCATTAGCATCAGGAAGACGGACAAAGACCAGTGACACATTGAAGCCCAGGCTCAAGTTTAATTTAAATTTTGGTAATTCACGAGGTTAAATAAATTTAAAACGGCTAGCAATTGAAGAAAAATTACCATTAATAAATTTAAAACAATGAAAGGAAAACCTACTGAAGACAGTTTAGGCCTAAGAAGATGTGAAGGTAAAGAAGAAGAACTTAAAACTATCAAAGCACTAATTAATAAAATGTCTGCTGAGAAATTTATCCAAAAATGAATCCAAACCTGTCTGGTCAAAATTTTTATCCTCTTTGGACAATAATTAAACCGTTAATTTTCGGTTCATTACCTTGTTCTTCGGATGTGTCTTGCTGTTGACTCTGCTGACCCAAAGGTGGAGCCACTGCAGCAGTCTGCATGGCAACGGCTGATGCTTTGTGCTCAAATTCTACTGCAGGCATCGGATTTTCTTTGCCGTCGACGATGGTTCCTGTTGTGGATTCCTTCTCGTCCTGATTCCTCTGAAGGCAAAATGACTCTTCTGGAGTTCTTTCACATATTATGTTCTGCTGCTCTTCGGGAGTTCTTTCACATATTATGTTCTGCTGCTCTTCTGGAGTTCTTTCACATATTATGTTCTGCTGCTCTTCGGGAGTTCTTTCACATATTATGTTCTGCTGCTCTTCTGGAGTTCTTTCACATATTATGTTCTGCTGCTCTTCTGGAGTTCTTTCACATATTATGTTCTGCTGCTCTTCTGGAGTTCTTTCACATATTATGTTCTGCTGCTCTTCTGGAGGTGCATCGTAAGCGTCTGACTTCGCGCCCACCTCAAGAATTTCCACATCAGTTGAGATCACTGCAAAATTGCATTTTATTTAAACAATTCATCATAATTTATTACACAATTACTTATGCTGTACTTACAATTTTCTATGTAGTCTAAAATTACTTCATCAAAAGATTAACTACACTATAGGCCTAAGTGGTTCGTTCGGCTGTCCGAAACATCTAATCTCTAATCAAATCTTAGAATTTTCATAGCGCTGGCACAGATATAGGCCCTAAATATGTTAATTTATACGTTCTGCATAGCGAATGCATGACCGAGATCCTATTTTCAGTGAATTGGTTAGGTGATATTCTTCACAACCCAGTTCGTTTGAATAGATGCTGCGTCTTCTAAAATCCTCGTGTTATGTGTATACGCCCTACGTATACATTAGTGTCCTTTAATCATGTCACATGACCATTAAGGGTTTTCTGCAAAAGTGTGACCATCTGGTTTTGTGGATGATGGTAAGCCTAGAAAGACAATCAGAGCTCAGCCAGATGGAAGCAGGTGGAAAGATGCTAACCCATGGAATGCCACCGGATGCAGTCACATCTTAGTGTCTGTAGTCTGTAGCATAGACCTACCACGCGTTTGATGGTTGTTCGTTTCCCCATCGATGTTGTTGTTGTTGTCTCCGTTGTCGGAACAGCCCTCGACGCTCCCCCGACTCATCGGAGGCTCGACGGGCTTCTATAACACGAAACAAAAAAGGGTGTTTATATAGTGGCGCTATAGAAGTCCATATTTCAGATTAGATTATGAGAAATAAGATGAAAATAGGAGACATGAACACAATGTCTGTCAATGGGGTCGGAAAGAACGATTTTCCACGATTGCTAAAAGTGGGGTATAACATTTTGGAAATAAACTGAGGTTGTTGATTTCCGATAATATGTAGGGGTTTGCAATACCAAAATGAATCAAATCGGCCGGAGGTTTTTTTCTCCCGTTCCATGCGGGGGAGACGACAATGTCATCATAGACCAAAATCTTTTTTACAACATGACGTCGTTAAAGTTCAATCTCGTTATCAGCACAACTATCACACAATGGACATAGACTTTGGTTTAAGGGGAGGTGATCATAGTGAACAAAATAGGCGACAAGCAGGGGTGGAGTTCCAGAAGAAGTTGAGGGAGACATGTCCTCCACTTTTTACAGATAGGAGACACATTATACGTGTGTACCCCCACTTTCCTTAGACCTCTCATTGGGTGTCCCCCCACCTCTAAAATGAGATCGCTGCCTCTGGCGACAAGTAAAATGTATGAAGTAATTCCTAATTTCCTACCTGGGAGCATTTCTTCTTTCTGACCAAGCAGATGATGAGGATAATGACAAAGGCGAAAAAGAAAAAGAGACAGATCGGAAGAGCGATCGCAAGTGGCAGATTAACCGACTCTGGACGAAACGCTGCAAGAAAAGCCAGTCAATTAATTAGACTGTTAATCAATCCAAAGCAATCAGTCAGTGAATCAATAACTGGATCAATAATCATTCAGTTGCTAAATCAATCATGCAATCAATTGTCAATCAGTTGATCGATCACACGCTCAGTTAAACTATCAGTGAATTGGACAGTTAATTCAGGACCAAATCTAATAAGAAAATCAATCAGTCAACCAGCCAGCCAATTAAAAGTTAATCAATGTAGATCAAAGTACAAATCAACCTAAAAAATAATTACTTAAAATCAATTCATTCGTCAACAATAATGATTACCGTCCTAACATGTGTGATGTGTGTGTGACACTGTGCGTGTCATTGTGTCATTGTGCGTGTCATATTCTAACGTCTCACTTATTCACCGGGTGTTTGCTAAAATCGTACTGCATCCGGTGCTATTGCGTCCGTCGTATGTAAATAAGGTTAAATGTGCGACGTGCGTAATTAATGCGTTTAAAAAGTTTTATTCACGTGTATGAGTTATACACCTTGTAATGTAAGTGTATTTCCAGTTATTAAATTTAAATGGAAATTTAATGGATGAAACTTTGAAAAGAGCGTCAGTTGCGGTTGAATCGTGAGCGAATGAAAAGTGAACAGCTAGCCAAAGTCAACAAATTCTTCAGCGACCTGTCATTTTCACGGGTTAACAGCTAGTCTGATAATAATCATTTAATCGTGAACAACCAAGTCAACTATCAACTATCAAACGAAGTAGATCTATTTACTCGTTGCTGTGATTGGAGAATCTGTGGTCGAAAGCTCCAGCTGCGACGAATTTGGACTAAGATCCATCATGATTCTCAGCAGATCATGATCTGCGAGGAATTTTTCAAGTCAAAACGCACAAAACCTGAAATGAGTTACACTACAAAGTCTTATTATATTTGATTCAGAATTTGAATAGAATAAAATAGTAATGTGATAGATGAAGATTTAACTGTTAGAATGTGAATTAAAGAATCCTTGAGTAAACTTGGCTCATAATTTCACCAACCTCTAATTGACGAGTTAATCAATTTCAAGCAATCCGTCTATTAATCAGTGAATTTCTAGCTGGGTTTATTTATTCAGTTGGAGGACTTATAAAGAGCACATTCAAGACATCTACTCTGAAGCACTCCCGATCCAACCCCAGCTAAATAAAACAGCCTTACGATTAGTATAAAACATGGTTTAATGTACCCAGGGCACAAGGTGACAGAGAGCCCATTCCAAGCAACAGAGAAGGCTCGGCATTGCCTCATGGAAGTCCGAGAGCGAGGGACAAGAAGCTCGACCTGCAAGGAAGAACGGAGGGAGCCTCGGCGTTGGACACTTGGTGTGGAATAGCATGGTTCTCGCAGGTATACCATCTGGGAGCTGATCCCTCGGTACAGCGCTACACCAATGATGAAGCCTGGTTTGAGATCCGCTTGACACAAGGGGAGCCAATGAAGGACGGCCCGTATACATATTCTGAGACATGGCCGAACCTTGGAATACGGCCAGTAAGGCGTGCCGCCATGCGCAAAATCCGATCCAAGCACCCGGCATGCACGGAGTCCGTCATAGAAGGCGCTACAGTAGTCAAAGCGGGAGACCACTAAGGAGTGAACAAGCGTTGCAGCAGCATCATGGGACAAGGAACGGGATATTGTCTTACGCTGGCGCAGATGATAATAATAATTTCTGCAGAGCAAGTGGATGTGCCGTGTGAATTCAGATGAGTTCTTGGTCTAGAGTAACATCGAGATCCATGACAGAAGATGAGAAAATAAACGAAGGGAACTCTAGGCGGAGGGCTTCCTGTCAATTTTGGTTAGCTGATGGCGATTTCCACACCAAATAATCCTTGCACAGAATTTAATTATTATAGAACATCAATGTGATTAGAATCCAAATGTGATCATATTATATCTAATATCATATTAAATTAAATGAACAATGATTAAAGATCGGGAGCAGATTAGAATTTACTCAGAAAATATGATTTGATTGGACGAAATCGCGCCTGTGAAAAAGCTGGTCCCGCGACTTCACTTTTGTGGGCGCTGTAGAAATGTTGAGAATACGATTACATGAACATAATTATCAATTACTACGTTGTCTATTTGTTAGTTCATTTAAGAAGTTCTTAAACACATCTCTCACAAGTTGACCGAACTTGATTTTAAAATATCAGGCAATCTCACGACTCATATAGCGTCTTTATAGCAAGGCACGAAGCAGCAATATTTGTCCACCTCAGTCAGGGCTTGTTGAGACGCTACACTGGGACAGCTAAGCGTTTATGGAGTATATCCACTATCCAGCCACCTCGCACACTTCGGGTCACTGAGGATAACGTTCGAGAATTGTTGTGCAACACTGACCCCGCGTGCATCCTACTCTCGTGTGAGCGACTTTTACGAACCTAACTTTTGTTCAATTCTAAATAACGTAAATTTCCTCTAATACGAATGAGTCTCGTGTTCATTAAAGGGTCTGCACATACAGTCACACTCAGACATGTTGAAACTAACCAACACTGTGAAACGGCTGTCATTTGGTGTGCAGTGTAGACCACGTCCACCTCTGCCAGGCCTCACGTACGTCCAGATCATCGAAACCATTTTGCTTCAGTCATATCCAGGTCGCATTCTCCTCAATCCATCCAAGTCTATCGCATCCTATCATATTCAATCGTTGTGAATACCTGCCAATCTGTAATCTCAGAATCGCGTGATTCCAGAAAGAACGTCTCGCCAAAACATTTTTTGCGGCACGAGCCTTTCTGATGGACATTGTAGAGGGGACAAAATCGAGGCCACCCTCTTCGACAACAGCTGTTCATAATGATCGGCCAGTTTCCATAATGGCCAAATAATTGACACAAAGTCGCCACCTGGAGGCAGAACTATTAAACGCAGTGAACGGAAACACCAGTCATATTGTAGCCACAAAGCTAATGGCCTCATTGGTCTGGCTACTCAATTCAGTCTGGCAAATAACTGTCTGGTAGCTAAGCACAGCCAGTCTTCTCTATACTCTCATTTTCTTGAATTTGCTAACACTAAGGTAGATAAAAGCATCAGACTGTCTTATGCCAAAAACAGTCTCTGTGGCCTCTCACTAGACACGAATGTAGCCCAGCCCTTCCAGTACTTATAAACTCAGAGAACGGTTGCTCAGCCAAAGCTCAAGCGACAGTCACAGGTACGATATGCTAGTTAAGTCTCCTCACATTTCTCAGCCTTGGCACACAAATGCAGAAGACCAAGCCCTCTCGCTAGCCGCCTCATTTTCCTACAGAATCCCGACGATAACTTTAACCGGGTTTTTTTAGAAGGCGCATATATTGAAAGAACCACAGAGGGGCCAGTCGTTAACCCCAAGAATAATATTCCAGCACTCCTAACTGAAATTTTACAGGTGCGGTCGTTTTCGTGGCACAAGTAACTGATATAATCAGACATTCTAAATACTTTCAGGCGTGCAGCTGTCGTAGTGAAGTTGACCAGTGGCCTAGAGCGTCGAGCGACCGCATGACCCTGAAGGACCAAGATGACAATCATAACAACGGTCAAATAAACGCTGAAACGTTACGTCCACCTCGTCTAACGCCACACGCAATCGTTAATATATGCGTAAAGGTCGTATGCAATGTTGCAATTATTGTAGCTGGCTATTAGTGAGTGACTAAACGGTGAACAGAACAAGCTGTAGCTCAATGAAAATTGGCACTGAACACACGCAGTCAGTGAGGAAAAAAGGCGCTACATGATTCAATGCAAAACTGTATCGCGATATTGTTTCCTTCTAAGTGTCCAATCACTGAAACATGACAGAAGTGACAGAACATAGGTAGCGTCCCGTCTATGGCTTTTTTCAAGTGAGGAAGGACTTGCTCAAGATACCTTCACAATATGCTGCTGGGAATCGAACCCGCACACTCTCTCCGTTACAGGTCCAGGACTCAAACAGTGGGCTACTGCGCCAAACTTGATGCATCGAATGACTTCAGATAATTAGCAGAACAGTAGTTTGTGCAGTTATTGCCATCAGCCTAATGACTTAATGGAAAACATAAACCTACTCTAAGCGTCCACCGAACTGAAAACCTTTCGCTAAATGTAACGTCCTGGATTGGAAATAACATTTTGTTTCCCGATATTTTATAAATGTTGGCACTAATACAGATTTATAGATAGACTGAAATACACGAATAAACAGACATTCGAAGGAAGACAGACTTAGCCGACGTAGCAGAAATACACAAGAGGATAAGCACACAAATTCAGACACTGCTGAAATTGTAAACATAATCCGGAGATTACCAGATAGCCTCAAGCTTTGATTAAAAATATCTCTAAGATACACAGTCGCACAATACCCTCTTTTTACAACTAATATCAAATCAGTGTTCACATGACCATTAAACAACTAAACGTAGCATGTAAAATACTTACACGGTATACTAACCATTGGAACTTATTTACCTCTGAACTGACTAGCCCTCGAACGTTGCAACTATATTTGCTTTCTAATTGCTTATAGTGATTCTTTTGCGATTGTACGTACATACGTTGATTGTTCATAGCCTCGTAGACCCATCTGATGTTCCCACGGTGCATTTGCACTTTGCAGACGGTTCCATAAAGTACATACTTACCTTAAACTTATTTAAGCGCAAGCAAAATTTGCCTACAGACTAACTCCGCCATTTCTCGCACTCTGACAGTGCTAGTCCCTAGCCTGGATAATAATCCCCGTTGTCACACATTGCCGTTAAACTGAAACCACAGCTATTCACTGACTGTATACATGATCGATCTTCGTTGGCCATCTTCCTAAGATAAATTTGATGCTGTTGCCTACTGAATAGCAGGTCACTGTACTATTGTATAATGACACAAAGAGACCTTTGAAGCAGTGACAAATATTGTTAACAACTCCATTGAAACATTTGGTGTAATTGGGCAATGGGGCAGCCCCTTTGGGGCATAGGCCTACCCTCTGTTTACTACTTCGCAAGCGTCCGAAATGCTTATAGGCGGGAACAAGTAGAAACTATTTCACGGACGTTCAGTCAAAGGAAAATTGACATGTACTGATAGGCAGGTTATAGGACCAAGTTCGGTTCCGAGTCAGCATTCACAGGTCACACAGGTGCAGAAAAAAGTTACGGTAGGTGGCGTTTTAGAGTCTAAACCGCGAGAGGTCAGAGGACAGTGGGGCATAGGATTTGTGGATGAGTAAAGATTGTGAGAGGCGCAACGTTGGCTGATTTGTAGAATGGGTAAAAATGACTTAAAATAGCATCTTGAGATAATACTCAGTACTGGCATGATAGGCGGTCAGATCGACTTCAATGGGTGTCAAATGGAGCACTAAGACGCACGACAGTTCCGCTTTGTACACGGCTTGGTTCCGCTTCAGAAAGTAACAGTAACCGACATGTATCTGCAGCCAACTATATTGGGTTCAACCTTCGTCGATAGACTTTAAAGACATCATGTGGATGAAAGCGACAGACCGCTCAATCCTTCACTGCACAACATTAGATCCGATCTCTAATAAGTCTATCCTATGGGTCATATACTCTCGCACAGCAGTCCACAGTTCAGCGAAGCGTTGCCTTTATAGGGCTGCCCTAAGCAAAAAAGAACACGTGAGCTGCAACAATGTAGATCAGACCCTACTGAGAAATAGAGGTAACAAGGGTAGCTCGGTCTACATATTTACAGACCTCTGAATAGATGCCGAAATGCATATTATCCCATCTCACATAATGAGATTTGGGTCCAAATGCCCAAATGGAATTTGATTGCAGAATAAGTATACGTTTAAGGTGTCACAGGTCAATTACCTGTTTCATATTTATCCGTCTGCCCGTTGTTTGTCTGCCTGCATCTTAAGATTATGGCTATCTATTTCTGTTCTCACTTCTTCTGTCTCTGAATCGATCTCGGTTTCTCGTATCGATCTGTCAGTTAGACCAGAGGTGTAACAGGCGGGAGGGCAAGGGGGCACCGCCCCAGTTTCACATTTCTGGGGGGGTGGAGCAAAATTGAAAAAGTGAGGGAGCAAAAAAGATTTTTGCGCTTCACGCAAATATTTGAGAAATTATGCCCCCTACTTTTCATAACCTTGTTACACCTCTGAGCCAGACTATCTTTCTATAGACACCTGAAGAACAGTTTTACCTTTTAGCCTGTATCTGCATATCAATTAAAGACCGTCTTAAAGACGGTAACATTCTTTATGTCGTGGTTTAATTAGAACTGACATCAAGAGTCAGAGGTAGTCAGATGTGCAAGGGGCATGTGCGCCCAGTTCATCGCCTCAACATGCTCCGCTAATTCAGGGTTGGTATAAGTAAATTATACTAGAGGGAAGGTGTGCACAACTGCATGGGGATAGACAGGTGTAGAGTCCACCTAAGTACGACCAACTTCATTCATAATTAGCTACTTTCTCTTTCTACTCTCTCTTGCAACCGGACTACGGTACATAGATCCTATCTCACTGGACAGTGGACAAGTCCTATGATATAGCACCTTAGATATTTTAAGCTTACGATTACTATATCAGCGCAAAAAGCACAAGAAATAAATTGTTCTCGCATTGGTGAGAGTGATCGTAATCGTCAAATTCAAACTTCTAAAGCGATAGTAGCGCTGCTCTAACCTAAGCGCTGTGCATCAGATGGTTCACGAGCGTAGACACTACGCACCTACAAATTGCTTTGTTTAAAAATCATCAATTAATAGATAGGCCTACAAACTTATTAACAGGCGTTTAGTAAAAAACAAATTCAGTTGACTCTGGTATAGTAATGTTTAGTTCCAAGGCCAGATCATCCAAAAGCTAAGGCGGTTAGGCAGGCATGCAGACAGACAGACAGACAGATGGCTGCAGTGAATGATGCTGCAGACTGAGGCGGAGAGAGGTACGAATAAAAGGAAGAATTGTGGTTGGATTCTTTTCTGTAATTTCTCGCTTCAGTCTCAAGTAGACGACATGCGCAAAGACTGTAAGACGTTGAAAGCTGGTCAGGTCAGACACATAATAGGTTTTCTTTCCCGCCTTCGCCAACTTCCGCCTTTGTTTGCGATCGCACTTACCTTGGATTTTAGCATCATGTGCGCTGATCTGGATTTCATCAACAAAGCAGTGCGCTATATAAGCCACAGAGTAGATTACATTGGAGTTACATTACATTAAATTAATTCTAAATCAACTTCATTCCTACCTGCGTCGTCGATTCCTAGCACTGGAGTTCACAGTTTGAACAGCCCTTAGCTTCTACACCCCACCAAAAGCCCTCATTCCAATAACGCCGATAGCGTTCCGTTAGAACGACAGCCAATACATTATTCACCTCTCGCTCGCAGTCTGCTCCTTTGAAAAGCCGAAGAATGTGCCTACCCTCCGACCCAAAGGTGGTTCCTGAAGAATAGGGGCAGTAGATTGTCATCGGAATTGGAGCCAATCGGGGTTTCACCCTTATAGCTCGCTACCGCCCTCTTGCGTGCTACTCACTGAGGGTCCCCTCAGCGTTCCACACGACCTCAGTCAATCACTACCTGCAGCCTGTGGTGACCTACATTCATATAATATGTATAGTACTGTGTAAACTGTTTAAATATACGACAGTCTCATATATATATATATATATATATATATATATCCTATATCAGCCTGCCTATATATATATGTATATTTATATGTGTATATATATACATGTTCAAATTATTTCTTATTACACGTGCCAAAAGAGAAAAGAAAGACACATTCACATGCCTTTATGCAATTTTTGTTCAGATATGCGAATACTTCCATAATTTATGGAAATAATTAATGTAAAGTTCTAATTTATAAACTTTTGCAGACGATAATAAGCGAAAATCAGACGAATGAATAATTAAATATATTTCCGTTGTAAATTGATAGTTGCGCATAGCTATATTTTAAATTCAATAGCATGCATATATAAGCTTATTGTAGGCCTATGTATATAATAGTATATATATATGTTGGCATATGTTGACCCTTACAAGTACCTACACTCTAAGAACTACTACGTCAGAATTAACGTATTTCATAACGCAGTACTACGTTGTATATGGCCTGAGTAATACAACGTTAGATTGACGTAGTGATCTCTGTAACGTATTGAACTACGTTAAGCCTTCTAACGTCGATCAACGCAGTTTGCAGCGTAGCGTGCGTTTTCTGTTTGATGAATAATTATTATTATAATTCAAAGAGTCCGTTTTGACAGAAAACCCTCATATTGAATAATTCTACATTTGCAAAAAAAATTAATTTTTGGGGATTTGAACCCACGCCACTAACTCCACTAAAGCGCTCGAGGCAAACGCGTACCCATTCGGTTAATCTCCACCACTTGAGTAAATAAGGTCAAAGCTCCCACTTAACTCAATGCATTCGGAATGACCATAACATGTCTATTTTTCTAACAATTGGTTTTGTTGGTAAACTTTCTACTTTACAGAAAATAGATTCCTGCTTCATTCTTTATAAAGATTTTATATTTAAAAACGTCGCAATGTAGAATCGATTGATAGCAAATACAGTTCATTTTGTGTATTCATGCGCACAACGCTATGTGCGGTTCGAAATATGCGAACTTCTCTAAATAATGTTATTCACGTTAATTACCATGTGTGAGAACATAGAATTTTTTACTAAATGTTGATTTGAGTGCTTAATAAAATTATTACTAAAACGCAAGTCACCTAGTGTACATGATTGTATTCGAACTACATTTTGCGCGCAAGCACACGAAATAGGGTTATAAGGATACAACGTACCTATACGTTAGATGAGGGTAACGTAGTTTCAACACGTTCAGCGATGACGTAGTTTTCTGACGTTGAACGTATTCTACGTCAATAAAAACAGATTAATACGTTAAAAGTAGTATACGTTATCCGCTAACGTAGTTCTTTTTGGAGTGTAGTTAATATAAATATTACTGAGGTAATTTAATAAACTAATCACAAGTTCTCGACTTTGGAGATTCTAAGACTAGAATCAGGAAGTGGTTTTGAAATTGTAAAATCGTCAGGTATAACCCGAATAGAATCCTACGCTTCATGCCTAACCCAAACCAGACTTGGTGCCTTGATCATTGAATATTCGATGCAACTATCTGTCTTGAAATGATCGTCGATCTCCATGGTCACGTGTCCATCGATAAAACTCAGAGCGAAGAAGAGCCATTCCAGAACAGCGCTTCCCATTATTAATTACGAGTGATCAACATAATGATATTTATTATCATTGTTATCACCCATTTTTAATGTTATCGTTTTTTTTAATAATTATTACTGCTATTACCACTTCTACTACGAGTGTAGGACATTTGTCCCGCCGAACCTTTGCCCCCGGACAATTGTCCCACAATGTATACCATAAGCTCGCCCAAATTATATCTACATGCTTGTATGTGTGGGCATATAATGCATGAGTATATGCACATTATGGATGTGTGCATGGATGTGTCCATGTCGGCTACGTGTTACTAAACCTGTTAAATATCTGTTTTAGGGGGTTGACATATTGCTTTGGTTTGAAAACTTGTTAATTACACTCCGTCCGTGTTTGGTTACAATAACTGCAAAGTTTGTTGACGAATCAAGAAGCATATTTGATACCAAGTGATATATAATGGCTGATGTGAATAACGAGCGTTTTATAGGGTAATACGAGGTGTGCATGTTAGAAGTCTTCGTTTTATAGGCACATATTTCTGAGATTTTAATTTATAAGGGTCTTCACCCACTCTCAGAGAGATGATTATCGCGTGTCATTGACTGTTAGCCAACTGTAAGCATACTTACCATCACCTCTTATATTCTGAGATTATCATCTATATAGAGGTATTCACCCAACTCTTAACGGGAGATGATTGCGTGTCGCGTGCCACTGATGATCTGCTAACCAACTGTAGCTGCTTACTAGCTGACCTTCACCGCTTATTACGGCATGTCACGGACTGTTTGCAGTATTTATGCATCCAGCAAGATAAACAAAGATTTAGAACTGGGCTAACTTTGTCTCCTCTAAGTTACGATAATTAGTTGCTTGTTTTCATATATTTTACATAATGGCAGTTAAATATATAACTTGTTATTATCTGCTCATATTTCACACTAGGGGGGGGCGCAATTGTCCGGGGGCAAATGTCCTATTAAAAATGTCCGGGGGGCAGATATCCGGAGGGAAATGTCCGTTCCCCCTACCACCACCCCTGCTAACTAACACCACCACCGCCGCCGCCGCCACAAATACTACTACTATACTACCACATCAGCAACAACAAATGCTACCACTGCTACTTCCAACGCTGCCATTACGACGACCACCACTTCCACCACCACCAACGTCACCATTACCACCACCACTGCTTCCCATAACGCCACCGTTACCACTGCCACAACAGCAACTGGATGTATTTGATTATTACTGTTAATTAGAAACTAATATATTAAGGCATCAACTGTGACAAATTATCGAACATGTATTTGCCATCGCCATGTTATAATTAACCAATTCGATATCAAACATATAATCCAGGATATTGTCATACTTGCATTTACTTAAAAACCGCATGGTGTTACTTAAAACCATTAAAACTTATCTTCACAACAGTCTGACATCAATCATTAACTAGTCTATTCTGCTTGTCATCTGTCAAATGTTAAAACTCAGAGAAGTGTCTCTAAAAGTGGCGCTATATAAATTCACAGTTGCGAACGTTGGTTTAATGTTACATGGCAACAATCCAACTACTTAGCAATAGCCAAGCTTACTTACAATAGCCTCCCTTTGCGTAGACGTCTGTAGTATCGTCTTACAGAAGCTGTGCACGCTCCTCTTTAATAATATTCATATCAAAAGACTGCCAAAATTTGTTTGACACAGGTCTTATTTGCCACTCACTATGTAAATACCACTAGCTAATGCTTTGGTTTCCAGCAGACATGACTACTGCAATACACTTCTCATTGGTATAGTTATAAGAAAAATCTGTATTAACCACAAATGGCTCAAGACTATGTTGTCTAGGGTCATAACATATAAAAATTCCAGAATTTCAGCATGTTGCACCCGTGACCCATATTGTAATCACTGCACTGGCTGCATTTTGAGCAGGGAATCCGTTTTAGCAACAGTATTAAAATTTATAAGGAACTATATATATTAATAACAGTTTAATATAATAATAATATATAAATATATATATATAATATACAACCAACGCACTTCTGCCCTACGCTTGCCCCTCAAATAAAAGGATACTGTGCTCAGTCAGTGGATGCCGTGACTTCTGATGCGCCACGCTCACAACAGTGATGCATGCTTGAACTCTGCAATTCGTTGCCTTTTCAGTTCTTTGATGTCTCAAAGGCCAAGTTTTTAGGGCGTGGTCTAATGAATACCTGCCTCCTACTAGCTACCAATCAGATCTCTCCAAAGCATCTCATCCGCCTGGGATACAATCTTAGACAAATGGACCGGTGTGGTCACTCTATCTGAATAGGCTCAAATGGGCCAAGTAGACAGCTGAGGGAAATGCACTGGAAATAACAATTGAAACACTGATCATGCTTCATAGTCCTTATAATTATATGCATCTACACACCTGTACTTGATATGCCACTCATATGAATCGTGCCTGTATTCGTGTGTGTGCGTGTGTGCGTGCGTGCGCAGCTTTAGCCAGTGCGGCCATCTTGCAAGCTGCTCGTGGACAGCCTCCCGTCAAACATATGAAAAGTGCAACCAAACCCATGCGGGAAATTTGCTGCATTGTTGTAAATCGCGACCTCAAGGGATGAAGCCATGAGCCAAATCTTGGCGGTTACCTGTGGTCACTGTTGTTTGCGTTTGTTTTTACGTGATGATGACCGATGCGAGTGTAATTGAGAAATAGACTGAAAAGAATAGTGGATGAATGCTATCAAATGCTGCATGTATATATAAGTGTGCGTATATATGTATGCAAATATATATATATATATAAATATATATATATATATATATAGAGAGAGAGAGAGAGAGAGAGATCTGCTTATTGTTCCCAGGTATCATAATTGATCATATTATATGCTGGCTGATATATTCTTTCTAGGTTTGACATGTGACCTAAATTATGCAGCGCTATCCAGACAGCACGGCTCTCAACGGCCCACTATATTTACACCATTGACTGTAACCCCACTGTGGACCATTATATTTATATATATATATACATATATATATATATATGGCGTTTGGCTGGGGTCAGTGTTGTTATATTGTTTCTCTGATCCTGGGGAACCTGAACTGTTATACACACGTGACAACCTATATCCAATCAGATATCAAAAGCAAATGTACCTTGAAAAATACGTTTCATACGAGTCTTCATTCTTATTGCATCAGAAGCTGATCATTCAAGAGCTCTCAATTTTCAGCTGTTTTATTCAGTACAGATATATGTTTCTTATCATGACCACGCTGAATGCCTATATTGTATTCAAATTGATGCCCTTATAATATATATATATATATATATATATATATATATATATATAATATAGTGACCTGAATAATCATGGCATGCATAAGACCTGAAATACAGTATGTTCTTAGGTTACACAAAAGCTTTTTTTGGAATATATACATATACTGCATTCTGTATTTACCAATTTTTGCATGGTACTATGTAATATCAACTACAGAGTTCTGCTGTATGCATATATCGATCATCAAAAGAGTGAACATCTGAGTGGTTTAGTCTGAGAGGGGGAGGCGGGGGAGGGGTAGTGGTGCCATTATTGTTTACATACTGCCACTCTGCAAGAACATAAACAGATGGACCAACTTTGACATGTGTCAATACAAGGTACATAGGCCTATTGCTTGTACGAGAGAGGGAACATTCTATTTCAAAGAAGGTGACTCTCTTCTCATACAGACTCAGTGAGACAAACATTATATACGTTCATATATATATATATATATATATATGTGTATATATATATATGTATATATATAGATTCATTGCATTGAATGGCATTACAATTAGTCATCTATTTACATTATGTCACAATGTCTCAGTCTTGCAATTCAGGGTTGTGTGCCCTATTCTCAACGCGCCCGTGAAAACCATATGAAATAAATATACCGGGCGAAAAGGCGCTTACTATAATGATTGAATGCTAAGACAAAACTGAGATAGAAATTCACAGGTAGTCCTTCAGCTCAGAGATATAAATATAAACAGAGTGTGTGTGCGTATGTGTGCTGACCAGCTCACAGAGAAAGCTCACAAACGCAAGCAACAGTGACCACAGGCAATCGCCAAGATTGCTCCACTTTCTATAATGGTCCATGGGCTGATATCCTGTATGCGTCCTATTGCGCTATGGCTTTATATATGTATGTATATATATATACATACATATTATAAGTAGATGTGTGTACAGAGACAGACAGACAGAGAACGGCCCAGAGGCAAGCAGGCATTTCAATTGATAGGAATTGACCGGCGGTGGACTTGAATATGGCACTTCTTGACTGTAGCCCCACTCAATGAGTTCAGGTTTGATTGACAAGCAGTTTTCCAAGCGGATTCCCGTCGACAGCTGACAGGTGGCATGGATGCTCAGAGTCTCAGCTATCATTTGTCGGAGGTGGGTGGGGTACAGAGCAGTTTGTTGCACAACTGCCCGCCCAGAAACCTTCTCCTTTCAGCACCTGGCCTCTGATTTCCTTTGTCTATCGTACTCTGAAACGATGGCCTTTGGAATGTGTTACGAGTTTTGATTACAAATTCACTTCTAAGCTATCGTCAGCAGATGTCTTAGACATTACTGTAGCGGCGCTACAGAAGTCAATTGATTAGATTGGACAATAATGTTTCTTGGTGATTCAGTGGTGACTGTCAAATTGGTCGTTGATGGTGCGTACAATGCTTTACGCACGTTTCGCTGACTTCCGATACACCAGAGCGAAACGATCGGAGTCCGTACGTTTGTCGAATCAAGATTTCGCTCTATATTAGATACAGATTTGGTCGTATCTAGACTCTGCTGTACCCAGTTCTGTCCGTATCTAGATTTCACTGTATCGAGTCTTGAAGTTGATTTTGCTGCTCAGATCACAAAGGTGACGCACACTGCCGAAGCGTTTCTTGCTCTGCAATTTGTAAAGAATACTTTCTGTTTTAAAATAGGAAATAAAGAAACGATTGCTAAATAACTGAAATAATATAAAGTCTTTTCAAGCACTGAATATAGAAGGAGGCAAATTCAATCAGAAGTGTTATCAAGTACTAGTTGCAATTCAATACGAAATAAATCAATTTAGCAGTCGAAGACAAATTCCTGTACAGAAATCAGTTGCCAATGATAGGCCTATTAACTCGCATTAAGTAGTCGAGCCCATTGATCCATTGATCATTATCATTAACATCTGGCACAAAATTTACCAATCTAGAAAACTAAGCAAATCAGGTAGGCCTAAATTATACGCAGTTTTTTAGATCGGAATAAACTACGTATCTTCCCCTGGACTACAGCCAAATTCAAAAAATAGGCCTAGATAGGATGAACTCTCAGGGGTTATAATAATAACGAAGAAAACGATTCTGTCGGACCTTTCGTCTGTTTCCGTGAATAAATTCTTTGTAGATGTCGAGACGAATGTAGCGATTGTAGCTGTCACGTTTCATCAGCTGAAATATATGCTCCTAAACAGAAACATAGTTATGATCAGATTCAAAGCAGGCATTTTCAAGCGGATATAATCCAATCCACACTAATCTGCTATACTATTCATTTAATCTAATTGACTGTACTCAAGATCTAATAATAATAATGTCGTCTCTAAGTCCTAGGAGAATGAATTACCTCAGGGCCAAAAAAAATAAAATCATAATAATAATAATAATAATTATTATTATTATAATAATAATACTTCTTATATCCCCGAGACAGCTGCCACAGCCGGAGGAGCGGCGGAGATAGCAGCCACAAGGAAACACACGAAATATTCTGAGCTGGAGAAGAAATACACTTTTGTTCCAATCGCTATAAAAACCTTCGGTCCCCTCAATAGTGAGGGCCTCACCTTCTTGTCTGAGAATGGACACCGACTTTCGACAACTACCGGTGACACCCGAGAGACAAACTTCCTTTTCCAGAACTTGTCGGCACTGATCCAACGTTTCAATGCGGTGGCTTTTCAGGGCACTATGTCAAGATTACAATCCACTGACAAGCGGCGACCCAGATGGCCTGATGACAGATCCGTTGGTAATGCCAATGATGAATAATACTATATGTGACATAATAATAATAATAATAATAATAATAATAATAATAATGCCACCACCCACTTTAAAAAAATTAATAATAATAATAAGGCTACTACTACTACTACTACTACTACTACTACTACTACTACTACTACTACTAATAATAATAATAATAATAATAATAATAATAATCCTCGTTTAATTTCAAACTGGCAAGCCGAAGTATGATTACAAGTATAGTATGAGCGAATGATGACCAGTTATTGCAGTAGTCGAATTTTACCGTCTGTTATAATCTTACGACTTATAAAATAGTTCTGTTGTTAATCAGACATAATCATCTGACACGTCTTCGAGCGATTAGACCATCTGCTTCCTCCTGATTTTTATCATTCTTGTTCAAGCATTCATTTGCACACGCATTGACTAATTCGGTATGTTGTAATTCGCTACTTGTTGGTCATCTGAAAATCACTTGTTTTCACTGCAATCGATGCTTAATGCAGCTCTCGGTTTTATAGCTCGCGTTTTTCACTGCTTTTCTTATAATGTTTCAACCATCATAAAACTCCCTTGCCAATTATTGCTATCCTTTGAGTATGGAACATACCTGGACATGTCTTTGAATATGGAACATACCTGGACATACCTTTGAGTATGAAACATACCTGGACATACCTTTGAGTATGAAACATACCTGGACATACCTTTGAGTATGGAACATACCTGGACATACCTTTGAGCATGAAACATACCTGGACATACCTTTGAGTATGAAACATACCTGGACTTCCTCGAGGCAATATCTGTCCGGATTCTCATCTATCCGTCGTTTAACTGACTCCAGAACGCGACAGTCGAGGTTCACCGGATCACACGCTCCAACGGCCAAATATTCACTGCACGGTCAAGAAGCACAATAGCATGTCATGTAATGCACAGATCAAGTATTCGCCATATAAAGCACATTTCATCCTGCAACCTAGAATTTGACGATAGATATATAATATTAGTATTATATTGGCACAAAGGGTCGGGTCGGATTTGGCCGGGTAATGTTCTTCATGTTTCGGGTCGGATCAGATATTGACTTCAGAAGTGGGTCAGTTCGGTTCGGGTCCATTTTTGGATGGGTGTGGTCGGGTCATAATAATTGGACACTTTGGCTCACCATAAATTGGTGTTTGATACATGTATAGCTATCAGACACCAATTTATTTAGAAGTAATTCGAAAAATACCGAATCTCATACAATGACATCTGTAGAGCAATAAATAAAGCACGTTGCATCAATGATGATCGTAAAATCTAAAACAAAGTAGAAAAGAAATGTAATCCTTTGCTGAAATCCAATCGAAGTCCAGTAGATATGAGCAACCGGAGTTGAGTCTAATGCTAGCAAGCAGTTTGAATTAGACGAACCTTAAGTTTAGATCTGATGAGCATAAATTAGTCTAACAGATTGCGACAAATTGGGTAATCAATTTTCAAAACATCGGAGCAACCATCGAGAGTCTAGCACAGTCTGAGGAGTATAAGAAGTCGAATTAGAATTATTATCTGTCGACTGTGTACAATATTATTTTGTATGATAGGTGAGCAAGGTGAGGAAATCTCGGGGCTGATTGTGGTATATGGACATTGGCATTTTAGAATCGGCAGGTTAGGTAGGCCTATTCAGTAACAGATCCAGAGTTAGTATCATTCATTCATTCATTTCGATAATTTATACAGCGCCTCTTCAAGGGAAACTACTCAGAGTATCAGACTAACCGATAGATTTCCAGAACTGTGGCTTCGACATCTTTCTGCGGGATACACTTTACCTTCTCGCAGACCTCCCAAAACCTAACGCAACAAAACGCCAGAAGTGAATTGGCATTTCTGTATCACGCATCAATCATTGAAACCAATGAACTGGTGTAAGGATGAGGACGATATGGCTGCGTTTGGGAATTCTTGTGATAGTTGGAAATGTATACCTCTCTATTTTTCAGGGATATTTACCCCGATGGCTAGCACAACACACTAGGCTATTTACTTGGCCGTCAAACTTCGCAGTTCCCGTCGTAAATCTATGTAGTCACGTTGCTCAAACTTTATTTATGAAGGAAGCATAACATTGAGTTGGGTAACATGGGTTCTCAAAACTGATTCTGGGAAATTTTGTGTTTCTTACAATTCTTGAAATAGTCATCTATCAAAATACATAAAGAAGGTTATGAAACATCTTTATGAAGGAAGCACAAACATCCAGAAATGGACGAAAAATGGCGATTAAAACTCTTAGAGCCTATGGGTAAAAAATTGGAACCTCTGGTTAATAACAAAACTTAATTTAGATAATAGCTGAATAATTAGATATTGTTGATTTAAAAAGAACGATATTGATAGCATCGAAATACATGAATACTAACTTGAGATTTTCGGCACTGAACTCCTTTTCAAGAAAGTGTTTGAAGTGTTCACGACCCGCCGGATCCTGAAGAAGCTCACGAAGGCTGAAGCTCCACCGTTTGATGCGCCGAGCAGGAACGTCCTTCCTGGAGAAAGAATGCGGCGATCACAACATCAAAATGAGGTTTGGAGTAATTGCTTATCAACTAAAAGCCTTCAACAAAATGTAATCCGTTGCTGGATAACGGAGTGGATAATGGAGTTAGCAATAATGGTGGTAGTTCTGAAGTCGAGCAAGAAGCAGGAGCGAGATGGGTTGGAGTTGTGGTTAGGGAAGGAGATGATCAAAGGTAATACCAAGATGGCGGACAGATGTATCGGATGTGAAGGCATGAAATGACTCGGTTGTTTTGTGTTGTCTATGCTTACAGCGAACAATCCCTCCAGGTAACAAGAGGGATCAAGATTGGCCTTTCCCTGAAATAGACAACGCTATAAACTTGTATTCGAATTTCAATCTTTCTCTTCCGTCGTACCCTAGTGGGCACATTCCTTAGGATGACCTTTCTCTCTGAACGTGGTTCATTCCATATGTATAATACTGTGCACATTTTCCTACCTTTCTCATTCATTGACAGCGAAGACACAGAACTGATAAACTGAGGAGTATACACTACAAAATTAGATCGTTTGAAAAAACGCTGAATAAGGTCGATAATAAATAAATCAGCCAATCGGAAATTCAAGATATAACAGCTGTTCAGCTGACTCACATAGAAGACTCAAGAGCCCAAAAGTCTGTGCTATCCGAAAGCCACGGATTCGATGGTTCGGGTGATACTAGGAAACTGTCAAACTCAGCATAACGCTCACAGTGGAAAATGTAACTGAAACGGTAAATAACAATAATTAATAAATGTGAATAATGAATATAGGCATAAATTCATTTTCGGAAATTTATTTTTCAAAAGAAATCGTTCAATGCATATAAAAGGTAAAAAATAAACATCAAAATCAGCAAATAAGATTATTATTACGTGCAACTCATTCATTAATTACGTACCTGAGGATCGGAATTAGATGAAACAATTATAGGCTATAAAATGCAAATCGAATCTTCTGATATTTGGATCAGACACAGAAATACTTGTTAAGTACTAATTTGCATAACTTTCAAAAGAGTCTAAAATTGAACTGTTTGCAAAAATACAGCTCACCTTTCAGCAACTTTTGATAGCTTGATTCTCCTTCTCTGTAAAAGTTTCTGTAGTCTTTCGATCTGTCGGGTAACAAGATATTCCATAGCAGTCTCCAAAATTGTAGGCCAAATTCTGATACATCACCTAGAAAGTTTTTTTCTGATATTTTGCAGATAAATACAACTGACGAAAGACGACGTTGACGACGACGATGATGATGATGATGACTAAGATGATGATGATGATGATGATGATGATAATGATGATAATAATGACGATGATGAAGATAATCCTCCTGCTGATGGCGATGATGGTAGAGTGGTGGTGATGATTATGATGACGATGATGACGATGATGATGATGTTGAAGATGACGATGATGAAGATATTGCTGCTGCTGCTGATGGCTATGATGGTGGAGTGGTGGTGATGATCTTGATGACGAAGATGACGATGACGACGACGACAACGACGGCGAAGGCGACGGCGACGACAATGATCATGAGGATGACGATCATCATGCTTGCCTCGACTCTAAGATTGGAGGTTGGACTGAGAGGAGCACTGGAATCAGAGGAACACGACGTCGTCTGGTCGCTTGCAGGAAGAAAATTCATCTTCAACTGAAGCAGTTAGCAAACGAAAGCCGTTTGTTTAGACGTTTGTGTGTGTGTGCATGTGCGTGTGCGTGTGTGTGTGTGTATGTGTGTGTGTGTGTGTATGTGTGTGTGTGTGTGTGTGTGTGTGTGTACTCGCTTGTGGTTGGTTATATTTATCTATGCGTTTGTCTGGTTTGATGTCTGTGTTCACATTCTGGTTGGTGGAATCGTTTTGTTTTACTAGCATGTTACCTATTAAGATATATGTATATATATATACACACACATATATATGTATAATAATAATATATATGTAATATATATATAAACCTTGTATGCGTGTCTGATTACTTGTTTGTATGCTGGTTCATCCGTGCGTCTGTCTGTCTGTTTATCTATGACCCATGTGGTTTGATCTGTTAACTTGCCTGTGCATATGCCTACACAGCAGTACACAGTGTCTGTTATTGTGTCTCCTCGTCATTGTGTGCATGTGTGTGCATGCAGGCATGTCTGCCTGTGTGTCTGTCTGTCTGTATGTCTGCCTGTGTGTCTGTCTGTGTGTCTGTCTGCCTAATTGTCTGCCTAATTGTCTGCCTAATTGTCTGCCTATATGTCTGCCTATGTGCCTGCCTGCCTGCCTGCCTGCCTGTCTGTCTGTCTATCTCCTCACCTTGAGGGCCTTACAGACTCGACTGCTCTTTCGAATGTCGATATCCGTCGTGTTAACACACCCAGGCTACAAAGCAAAACCAGTCACATCTGATTTATCATGAAGATCCATCCGTTGATACCATAATTATGAATAAGTTAGTTGCGCAGCATAATTTGCATATTTAAATCTCGAGCTAGCATTGTTTGCACCCACTGACCTCATCATCGGGGTTAAGGATCTCACTCAATTCTGTAAAATGTGACAAGTGACGCATTTACGTGTGCATTTGTTATTCAATGGTAGTTCTGTTAATTCTTTTAAATTGAGCATAATAATTTCCACACGAGTGTAAGCTCGATTTCATGAAGGAAAGGAGGAACTCAGGGCAGTCAATATAATAATATATAACGAAATAACATATTATTCTTATTATTAATTTATTTTTATTATTATTATAATTATTATAAGATTACCACTGGTCTGTGGACATCCCAGAAGGCACGTTCCTGGCTGTCAAGCACTTTTCTTTCCAGTCTGTCTCGTTTCTTGTCAACCCTAAAAACACACTTCGTATGATTATTTTAGTAACACTTAGTAAATGCAGTCTTTGCATTTTCCATGTTTGAGTAAGCAGCGCCTAACTAAATGAACAGATATATAGGCAGGTACGAATGTAAGTAAGTCAATATATATGTGATCTTTATTACAACATGTGCACCCTGATATTACACCTGCGTAGCTGTGACAATTACTGTCACATGATCGTTATTACTTTCATAAATTCGTTAATCCATTCAATTAAAAAACACGCTATCGGTAAAAAAAATCCCTCGGGTGGATGATTAAAGTATCTAGAATTGGAGATGAACCATCGCTTGGCAACAGGTGCCATATAATGAAGGAGAGATACCAGAGTTAACATGATACATAAGGATGGATATTTTGAAGTCGATACGAATGCGGATGGGAAGCCAGTGTAGTTGCTGCTGCAGTGTCTGGCGAGAAGTGATCACTGGTACCAAGACGTATAGATATTTGATGAGCAGCAGTACTTATAACTGAGAACAGAGATTTTTGCCCAGGTGAGGGTAGACCGGACCGGATGGCTGCCTTAAGAGACTGATTTCAAACGCAGCTGATCATCAGCATATATCACACAACCTCCATCTTAACCACAAAATATCCGTCCCTTCCTCCCACACAACTTACTATCACCCACTGTCTTCATCCTCCTCGGAGTCCACTGATCTTAATAAAAATGCACCAAATGCGTCAACACCTTGGCCAAGAAAATGACCGAAGAGATTGACTCATTAGCTCCTCTTTCATATTCAGTCATATTTCGTTAATCACTCCACGAATAATTCACTGTCTCACCAACTCCGTCTTTAATTTTGTTACTTGCATATTGTTTCATTTGCAAAGTTACCCATTCACATCCACATTCAATTGTTCGCTCACTCTGAAGCAAATTAAATACTGCATTCATTAGTTCATTCACTCGTTCACTCAGTTAGTAACTCAATGCTTCTCTGACTTACTGACTCATTGACAAACTGCCAGACTAGCTCACTAACTCATTCACTCGCTCCTTCCTTCACTCGCCAATTCCTTTACTCTCCTCCTGCAATGGTTCCGTATCCAGTCTCTCACTCAACCACTTGTTCTCCATCTCCACCGTACAATGAACGATCCCTTCCACAAATACATGATATAAAAACGGTCGTCGATAAACCCAACTTCGCCGTATTCTGCTGTTTGCATTGGCACTTGAGAGATTCCTAAAAGAGGTCACATAAATGCCAAGATACAAGAACAGATACATTCCTACATACCTATAACTACATACATACATACATACATACATACATACATACATACATACATACATATATACATACACATATACATACACATATACATACATACATACATATATATACGTATATATATATAAATGAAAGGATATGAATGATGAATCATAGTACCTACACTGATAATTATTTTAAATACAAGCGAACAGAAAGCGCGCAAGATATATATATATATTTATATATACATATATATATAAGTATAGCATGATATAATATATATACATATATATACGTAATATATATACGTAATATATATATAACGTATATATATATAAACGTATATATATATTACATATATATATATCACGTATATCTATTACGTATATATGTATACATATATATATATACATATATTATATCATGCTCAGATAATATGTACCTATGCCTGTAGATGCGCATTTACATAGCGCCTCACAAAACGCACCCAGGTCTCATTTGATATATAGTCGTCCACAGTCTTGGATGGCTTTGCATGAAGAGCAAACTGTTGATTGAGACCAGCGTCCAATAAAGACAGCAGGCCACATCCCAAGGGCCGTATGCTAGACCAGCCGCGGTCGCCGATGGCTCAGTGTAAGCGCGGATGACACGGGGTGTATTCTATATCTGCTCTGCCTGCGCTCCGAGCGTACTCTGGGTGAAGTCTTAGATCGGAATAGACTGCAGTTCCAATACGCCGGTACAGCGCTCTGACTGGTCTGCATCTACAATGGCTCCACAAATGTCAGCTTCATTCGTCATTCTGATGTCCTTCTTGCGCTGCAAAATCCGTTTTATGATCTTGTTCTGGACAAATTTGACGACCACCTTAGTCTTTTATGTTTTCGTTGACAGAAAATCTGTTCAGTAACCGTTTCAATAGTTGTTGACTTGTAATTGTCCAGTTTGGATGAGCGTTTTGGGTAGGTTAGAGGGCAGCCCCCGTAGCTACGATAATTCGCGCCCTGAGACAAACTATTTCATCTCCCACCTTTATTTATTTCATATCTACCAAATACGTCGAATGGCAATTTAAATCCTAGTGAGGTAACACATTATACAACTTCATAGACAATTACAAATATTCAAATTATATCATGGCACTCCTAAAAGCTTAAATGGGCGCAAAAATAATGCTTGCTAATACGTTTTTAAATAATGACGATGTAATTAGACATGTTTGGGAACCAATAATATATCTTATAAATTTATTTGGGATAAATTGTTGAGCCAGTGTACACATGGCACAATCTTCTGCATTCCTCCTTAACAAATACTTTCTGGATCAAATATCTTTTAGCGTCGTAGATTTGCTCTTGGACCGAATGCATCACCTCATCAGAATGGATCTGTTCCCAGATCAAATTAGACACAACACCCTAATAGATCTGCCAGAGGATCGATTATGGCAGTACCCTGTAACGGAGTTGTTCTCGTATGGCCAATGACGAAGCGGCGGATATAGTTTTCCGTTTAGTAAATGTAGCACCACGCCTACAGGGAGTTATTGCCGGACCAAATATGGAACCACACCGGGCAAGGAAAGCTCTATTATTATTCGTCCGTCGCCGACTTTCTGTGCGTCCGTCCATCACGAGTAACTGGATCTCGAGTTTCCAGTGCGCACGCGTGTGTCCAGATATTTATATAGCGCCTAGAGCGAGCCTTCTCAGGCGCTGAATAATGTAATGAAGTTTGCCAGCTGTTCAGATTAGACGCAGATGGAAAAGACTTTTGCGAAGGCGTCGTCTTGGCCCAGCGGGTAAGTGCTTGCGTCGCTGTGCACAGCTCCGGGTTTGAAGCACGTTTAAACACCCCATGGCGCCCATAACGCAGATACCAGGTCAAAACGTTCGTCTCCTTTGCTTCTTTGGGACACGCTGTTGATTTTTCCAAAAACTGCTCTGGGCCATTATTGAAGGCAATTAAGTATGAACTTAAAAATTAAAATGACAAAGCAACTGTTAAGTATCAGGGTGAATCAATTCATTCGCCTGAATGCATACTTCCTAGAGTCATTCATCTATACCATCATTCAAATGGATGCATGCCTGGCTATTCATTCACCAGATTGTACATGTGCTCATTCATTCATCTGATCATTGGTTCATCTGATCATTGGTTCGTCTGATCATTGGTTTATGGCACACTGCGCTAACAATTATATATATATATGTATATATATATGTATATATATTATATGTATATATATATGGATTACGTATAAGCATGTTAATTTAAACTGACGCTCAACTAGAGTGACGCTAGAAAATAATATTATTTGAATGTAAAAATCAGTTGGTCAGCTGCAAGCCGTATCGTCACGTGATTCAACGTGACGCATGAGTAACCATAGCGATAGACGATGATAGCGTATGTGAACGCCTAAACAGAGACTTGAATGTTATCAAGCGTTGATGAATGAATGATGACTATTCAGCGTCTGTTTTGAAATGAAGAAACGTCTGTTTTCGTTCAAGGTCGATTGGAGCAGAAACTACGAACTTTCTGTCACTGAATCGGACACAAGAGATGCCTAGCTAGATCCAGTGTTCCGTCTAAGTGTTTTGAGATAGTGTGCGAAACACATTTTGTGTGCGCAACATTTTATTAATGGTTCACACTGCGCAGGTCCGAGCTGAAAGCGATGATAGTTAAATTAAGATCATAGGCCTATTTAAAAGTCTAGGATGACATGTTCTGATAATTATAATCTAAGAAATGTCTTTTGTCTTAATTAAGATAAATAATTATAAGGGAACGTATCAGGTTGGAACCAAAGTTTCGGGAGTAGGGTATAGGCGGCAGCCGGTTTGGAGACACAATATTTGTGTGCGCACACTAAATTCTTGTGTGCGCACACTAAATTCTTGTGTGCGCAGGCTCCATGACCCGTGTGCGCGCGCATCTGCGCACACCTTAGAGGGAGCATTGCCTAGAGCCCCAAGAACTTATTATAGATATTTCTTCGGACGAAAAACTGACGATTGATAGGAAGGCTTAGATGAGCTGATAAAGCCTATTTAATCTAACATTCAGAGCTACTCATCGGTAATTAGTGCTATTATATGTTATGCATCGAGTTTGTATTGACATTAAATTTTGAATATGACTGCAAACTTTCCTACAAATAAACTGATGTTAATAATGGTGTTTAAAGGAAATGAAGCGTGTGTGTGTCTGGTGACAATAATTTTCATTACTACTTGATGTGATGTGATGTTCTCGTCGACCGAGGTCTACCCAACTAAACTAAAGACAACTGTTTCGAAACGGGGCTGTCCATGCATTCTCCTGGTTGTCACACAGTCATACTGCGACTGCTTACCTGGCTTGTGCCTCGGCCTGCATGAAGACGAACTCCCATTTCCTGGAGAAGAGCTTCTGGAGTCGGGCGAGACTCTCCGCCTCATAGTCGGCCAATTCCAGCCTCTGTTTGTTCTGCATCGTTCGCTTGCACAGGTAGACGGCTACGATCGAAGAAGACACACAGATCGAATCACACAAACACACAGACGACAAACACCATCCTTTGTCTCGCCAGGCTAAGAATTGGGGGACAAGCTCCCCGGGGTCGATATTCATCGATGAATACACTGCATGGATGGATGATGGATGGACGGTGAGAAATAGGGTTATTGCTGAGGATATATATTTTATGCATATATATATATCTATGTATATATACATGTATATACAAACATATATATATAGTTATATATATATACACATGGTGTCAATTACAATAACAATGGGTGAGAGTTCGGTGGAAGATTGGGGATGGTTGGATAGATGGGTGGTTGGGCTGATGGGTGGTTGGGCTGACGGATAGTTGGGTTGATGGATGACTAGATGAATGGTATTAGTTGAATGGGTGTGTTGATAGATTGTAAGATTGATTGAAGAGCTGAGGTAGAGGTAAGAAGAATGAAATAAAGGAAGCGAAGGATGAACGAATGGATAAATGAAGGAGGGGAGGGAGGTAGGAACAGAGAGATGGATGGTCTAAGGAGTTAATGGGTGGACGGATAAATTGGTAAATAGATGAATAGGCAGATGAACGAAGGATTGGATGAGTATTTTGACTCGGATGGGTGAAAGATGACCATGAAAAAACTGCCCGACATCCACTGATTCCCTCTATCGCATTGCATCAGGTACAGAATCTGGTGTTGTCTGTTTGGCTATGCTCAGTATATCGACGTGAGAGCTCTTTTGTCCTGCATCTGCTTCTTCGCAGTGTTCTATACGTTCTGCCTCTAGAGGGGCTTTTGGTCCCTCGTGCCAGGCACTGCCAGCACCTCGACCTATCAGCTCTTGATTTCTCGGTTGTCTGTAATGAATCTCCCGTTGGAGAGACGACTTTTGCATAAGGGATCCTTCACCTACGTTCTGCAGACTCCTTCACACTTATTTGCATCACCGTGGTTAGACTGGGAACGCCATTGAGCAGGCTTTTGAAATTGGCGCTATATAAATTCTTAAAATGTATGATTAATTAAATGAATGACACAAGAGGAACATAACTGAGTTCTCCCAAACCTCTGACAAAACGAGGAAGTGCTTCAAAAACCTGACTCACATCTGCCATGAACTATAGACATCAACTGCTCTTTATATTCTGAATAAATCTGCATAAATTACTCAATTAAGTGCAGTATAGGTCAGTGAAAGCATGATTAGGCG
>OY365807.1:9758845-9766345 GCA_959347315.1 Bimastos eiseni
CTTATGGATGGATGGATAGATAGATGGATGGATGAACGGATGAACAGGTGGATGGATGGATTGGTGGGTGGATGACCTTGTAGTTGGGTGAGACAGAGGGTTGGAAGGATGGATGGATAAATGGAATCAACCGGTGGATTGATGGATGGATGGATTAATGGACGGATGAATGGATGGATGGATAGATGAATGGATGGATGGATAGATGGGTGGGTTATGGGTGGATGAATGGGTAAGTGGATGGATGGACGGGTGGACTGATTGATTGATTGATGTATGAAGGGAGGTATGGATGGATGGATGGATGGATGGATGGACAGATTGCTGGATTGGTTTGTGTGGGTGTTTGATGGATTAATTAGTAGATAGACGATCGGGAAGATGGATGAATGAAAGGGCAGATGGATGAACGTATGGGGGCGGGGATGGGTGGTTCTGTGAGCGAGTGACAAGTGATGTTCGTATGTTCTTCTGGTGAGATTTTCCGACAGGATGAGCGGCTCCACCCTTTGGCGAGTGCGTCGTGTGAAGCCGGCCAACGCCAAATCTATGTCCAGGCAGAGCGGTCGTCATGGCAACAATACGGTTGGCCGCGACATCTATCGCAGTGGTTGGTAAATTAGGTATATGTCCGATTGATTTAGCGAAAGGCGCTGAAGGAGGAGGAGGAAGTGGATAGCTCTAGCGACATCTGCTGAACAATTCTACCTGTACCGTGGTTCACGTCATCGTTGTTGACGCTGACGTCATAGGTGACGTAGATGTATGGATGAATGGATGAAGCGGAGAGGGTGAATGACAGCTGGCGCTGCTGTGGGAGAGAGCGGGAAAGATGAAGGCTGATGTTGCTTTTGACATGCATACATTGTGCAGATGGACACGTATCCACCCTGTGCTAACACCCCCCATCGTACGTACAACTGCCGTAGCGACGTCTGCAAAACAATTCTACCTGTACGGGTTACCATTAACATGATATGATCACATTTGGTCAATTCTAACGAACTCTATTGGATGATCTATTGAATTTCATAATTTCCATGATGTCCTTTCGTATCATGCTTTATGATATATCAGTTGTCGATCGCCTCAGTTGAAGGAACCTCATTAAAATTCTAAAAGGCTGAGAAGCGATAAACACAAAACTCCACAGATATCGCTGCACCCTCATCACAACCTCTCGGTGTTTCATTGTCACCTCACCTTGAATGCAGACACCACCCACCGGCAGCACCAGAAACACCACGATACATCCACCTACCGACACCACGGATACACCCACCTGCCGTAATCATGCCACCAGAAACACAACGATACACCCACCTACCGTAATCATAGCTGTCTGGATCCCAGGAGTTGGACGGCCAAAGAAATGGAGTCTACAGCACAAGAAGAGCACATCCGAACTACTACATCCCTCAACGTTAATTATTATTATTATTATTATTATTATTATTATTATTATTATTTTATTATTATTACTTCAACTACTACAACAATTAATTCTACTACTAATTTAACTACTACCACACTAACCATCAACACTGGCACTACTATCTGCACCACAGCTGCAGCTACTTATATATTACAATAACTACCGGTATTATTGATATCATCATCGCCGTCGTAATTGCTGTCGTCTTCATTATCATCCTCCTCCTGCTCCTCCTCCTCTTCATTCTCCTTCTCCTTCCCTCGCCGTCCTCGTCTTCCTCCTCCTCCTCCTCATCATCATCACTATCAGCTATGATCATGTTTATCATCATCGTCATCATCATCTTCATCGTTATGGTCATTATTCTTCCTTAACTTCTTCTTCTTCTTCTCAAAATCCTTCTACTAAATTATAATTGTAGTTATTATAATTTATCATGTGTCGTAGTAGTAGTGGTGGGGAAGTAGTGGTGGTAGGATAAGTAGTAGTAGCAGAGGAAGCAGTGGGCGGAGTAGGTGGAGTATTAGTAGTAGTAGTAGTAGGTAGTGGAAGCAGTTTGGTAGAAGTAGTAGTAGTAGCATTGTCACTCATTGGATCGTCGGTTTGTCGGTTCGTCGGAATTCTTTCAACTCTTTTTTCGGTATGGTACCGTCGACCTACAGAGCTGAAATTTTGCACACATGTCACGCTCGCTTGGATGACAGCGCAATGTATCAAATTTTTACGGAAATAACAAAAAAATTTGAAAAAAATGATAAAAATTGTTCAAATTAAATATCGTTTACCCACTCGAACGAGTCCTCATTGAAGAGCTCCACTCTGTGATAAATGGATCGATTGCGCCATCTGCCAGATTACCAATAGTCAATTAATGAATAATCCATGTTTTTACTTTCACTTGTTATTTAGTTGCAACACAACCAGAGTTTTGGTTTTTTATTTTGAGTTAATTGGTATAGGATGGTTACCTGGAAGCGATAGTAGGCGATGTCATTCCGAACGGTCAGTATGTGGTCATCTATGGGAAATATGTATCCGTGTGCAGATAGCAGATGTGCCAGATGTAAGGCCTCTGTCAATCAAATGTCAATCAAACATATGCGATCATGGGTACTGTAGGCCTATCTATAAAAAACTACATGTAACAGATTCAAAATTGACCGATAGACTACATTTCCGACACCTCGTAGCTGTTAACAGAAGACCATGTGCTGTAAGTTCAAACTAAGCAAACGGATTTCCAGTTAAGAACATCTTTGAGAACTGAACAATCCATCTGTCGATAAATCCATCCATTCATACATCTAACCGCTTATCCATCAACCCATCCGCTTATCCATTCATCCATCCATCCGTCATTTCGACGGAATATTTCGTCTAAATGCAAAATTTTCTCAGTAATTTCGATCGCGCCAGAGTTTTCTGGTGTAAAGTCTGTGTTCCGAATTAATTCTTCGTTTTTGTCAATAATAATTTTGTGCGCTGAGAGGGTAATTTGTCCGCAAGACACTTTTGGCACACACGTGTAAGTAAATGAAATGCAGAATGCCCATCCTTCTAATGAACGATCGAGTTTCATACACACGGACCGCGCATACAGCCTTTAGACGTTTCTTTCCTATCAGTCATTGTACAGATCTTGGAGTTAGTCACTGGTGTCGTTTCAATCTACCAACTAACACGCGATGACCCTTCACCGCACATCTGGGTCCTCGACGAAATCTTCTACCAATGAGAGACTGCTGGCGGCACTGTTGTCGTGCGCTGTAAGCGCTGTTACCTGTCGTCTCTCCACCCTATAGGTAGTATAGGTCCTGAGACTCTGAACGTCCATGTTACCTGATGTATTAGTCTAGTTTCCAAAGACAACCATATAGGCTAGTGTCATACAATGTCATACATACTATCCATCCATTCAGGGTCAACTATATGCTTCGCCAATTTCATACCTAGAAGTCCTTCAGACCTGTGACAGATTAGACTAGGTGACTTTTTGCCCTTGTGAATCTGCCTCAGCAACCACGAAGTCTTACCTTGATCCTCTATCTTCATTGTTCTAATCAACCAGCTCACAACAGAAGCGCCTGAAAGACAAATATTGTAGCGTATAAACTACACTTGATTTCCTCAATCATTCTCATTAATCACTGAATAAATCGGGTAAAAGCTTTCACTACCATCGCCTTTCTGAAAGGTGTCAAAACCATAATGTTTTATTGATTAATGATTAATTGATAAATTAATCGAATTTTAGATTTGAACCTAAGCGCGGATGATGATGGCAAAGAGGTGAAGTTGTTAACTGAATTAAAATTACTAAAAGCTGAAAAATTAGTTATAATTATTATGTTGGTTACAGGAAAAAATCATACATGTATGCGTGTTTTTGTTTCAATGGTTTCGCCATAAACCCAGAGAAGTCCGAAGCCATTTTTTCCTTTCCCAGAGATAGAGATAGATAGATAGATAGATAGAGAAAGAGAGAGAGAGAGAGGGAGTGCGTGTGTGCGTGTGTGTGTGTGGAGGATGACTCCAAGATCCCGGACAGTGAGTGACGGAGAGAATAGAGAAGAGGAGTCAGAGAGTGAGAGTTCAGCGCTCTGAGGAAACTTAGAGAAGCGGTCAAACTAGATGGGCTCGGATTTGCCCGGTTATGTTTGAGACGCATAGACACTGTTAGACAGACTCCATCGCATGATGTCGTCAATGCAGGCACTAAGTCTCTCTTTAGCATTGTCAACCTCGTTTATTCGCAGATAGAGTTGAGTATCATCAGCATAAAGGTGGATTTCCACGCCGTGGCGAGAAGCGTTGGCTAAGAGTGCAGAAGTGCAGAGGACGAACAGCAGAGATCCTAGGACAGAGCCTTGCGGAACACCAAAGAGCACAGAAGCGATGGATAATACAAGCAGGTTGATGCGAACATACTGAGTGCAATTAGAGAGGTAAGACAGAAACCAATCGAAGATAGTGCCAGAGATGTCGAAGTAATGTTTCAGGACTCCGAGTAAGATGCAGCGATCTACGCAGTCAAAAGCAGCAGCGAAGTCGACTCAAAAGTTTCCCTCAAATCGCTGCAATCTCCAGGGCATGCCTGTTTCATCTCCGGAGAATCCCATAACTTTGCTCTATTCTTGACTCTGCATAACTAAAAACACTGATACATTGCCTTATTCTGACACGACTTGACTACTGCAACTCAGTACTCTATGGCCTCCCTGAATGCACACTGCCTCCGCTAACTAGAATACTGCAGCCTGCGCCTTGGACTCTCCTACCGAGACCCCATCACACCTGCTCTTTGTTCTCTACGCTGGCTTCCTGTTTGTGAGCGTAGCTGCTATACAAGCAGGCACTCCTCATGTACAGAGCACGCACAGATCATCTGCCGTCTTATCTGTCCTTCATGGTCACACTTTGCAGCTCTATTAAAGGCCGCTCTTCTCTTAGACCAGCCTTTGCTGGAAAGTACGTTGTCCCTGGTACACGTCTTGTCTTCGGCCGGCGGTCATTCACTGTTGCCGGTCCCTCCATCTGGAACTCTCTACCTCCTCATGCTCACAACTCTCCTCATGCTCACAATTCTCTCAACTCTTTCGCTCAAACCTGAAAACCTACCTCTTCCAGTCTATACCTAAAGCTCTCGATGGTTGCCCGGCTTCAAGGTGCACTTCTGAACGTTCTGTAAGGAGGGCATTATCAAATTACAGTTGTATTGTATTGCATTGCATCGAATCCATTGGAAAAACCCTATAATGAATTATGCAGCTCGTTTCAAAGGATGGTCGGCCTTTGTAGGTTTTACTCATAGGTAGAGAGGCCATAGCAAACTATTATAACCAGGGTAAAGATCAGCGTGCAATAAAGCGTTTACCGAACCTGTGGTGGTAATGAACTAGATACACGATTTAGGATTTCAAATTCTTTGCCCTTTTGGAGGAGATTGTTTATTTGTGATCAATCAATGGTCTAACAGTAGGCCGAATAATTGAGTAATTTGATTAAAATCAATACGGTACACGGTGTTGTTGAGCCAGAAGGACAATTGCTATTGTGAGACATAAATAAGATACAATTGGTCTCATCCAGTTCAAGGGATAATTTATTAGCTCGAGAGTCTAGACCAATTATAATGGCAATCAGACAAAGTTCCGCATTTACCTTTTCATGTAAGCTATTAAAGGGCGTATGGGAATAAAATATAGTTTTTATCATCCTCAAAGAAGAGAATCAGATGCGCAAGAGGCGAGGCATAGGTTACTATTTCTGGATGTTTACTTTACAACACACATGTAATACACCACGTTTATCATGCAAAGCGTCTACATGTGCAATCCAATATACAATTGATGTTTTACGACGATGTGAAGTTACTGACAGTACAATGTTATCAAATATAATGTTATGTATCTAACTAGGCCTATATAAGACACCACTTATAGTCCCCTTTTAGAAGACTTATCCATGTGACATCATAGTGTAATGTAAAATAAGGCAGAGTGGTGAAGTGTAGACAAGATAAGGTGAAATGAGTAAGTTTCAAAATGTGATTATGTACGACAAAAAGGGTCATGTAAAAGCCAATGGAAGGTAGCAAGTGTAATGTAAGAAGAGGCAATTCAAGGAAACCAAAGAGGAAATTGTAAGAGGAATTTACGTAATTTGAGCCACGGCAAACCAGCGCTTGTAAAGCGCCTCCCAGCGGACGCTCGTCTCAGACACAGCGAAAGGTAATCAAACGGACGCCATCAAAATGGCGTGATGACGATAAACGTTGGCATACCTTGCCTCTGACTGCCAACCCCGTGCACCCCCTCCCCAACCAAGCCACGGGCCTTGCGTGACGTGGCAATGCAAATATGGACAGCACTCAGCATGCATCAGATTGCTTCGACCGACTGACGGAGGAGACAGGGACTAAGACGAAGACAGACGCCAAGACATATAAACAAGAGGGCAGCAGACGATCGCAACGACACAATCAAGCACACGCGCTAAGAGATGAGGACGGTGTGATGGTGACACTCCAGAATATCCCCGCAGGTTCGCACCAGACGACCGGTTGCCATGGCAACGTCGGGAATCTGCTACAGAGATTCGCATCTATACCGGCAGACAGGTAGACAAAGGCAGACAGGCAAGGAGATGCACACGGGCAGAGACAGAGACAGAAGCGATTCAGGCAGAGGTGAGCACCAAGCAGAGGCAGGGACGGTCAATTTACAGAGGCATAGCCGGAGGATGAGGCAGGCAAACAGCCAGGGAAAGAGAGACGAGCAGAGAAAGACAGGAAAGCGGACAGGCGGAAGGGCAATCATCGAGTTGGCGGCAGGCGGTGTGCAGCCTGATATGATTGCAAAAAGAGAGACAGACAGACACAGACAGAGACACAGACAGACAGACCTACAACAGACAGAGACCAATACAGAGACCGAGGGAGAGAGAGAGAGGCAGAGACAGGCAGAGACAGAGAGAGATAGGCAAACAAACGCACACGTAAACACGGGTATTCAGAGCTGCTGGGCATCTCGAAGAAGGTCGTGTCTCACGCACAGAGCAAGACTACAGGGCCCCACGAGGAGAGGAAAAGGAAGGAAGGAAGAGAGGGAAGCAGGGAGGATGGGATGATAAAATAACGCGTGGGTGGGGAGGAGCATAATGTTAGTTCGAGATCGAAGAGAAACATCCCTTGCACATCTCGCATTGACTCAGAGGCGTAAATCCCAACCCCTGAGTGATGCTGGCAAACACAGATCTCCAGTGTCAGGAAGGCAAGATATTCCCTCCTAAGACTAAAAAAACGATCCCCTATCTGAAACTGGAGGCAGTTGCCTCCGGACCCCCCCCCTATCTGGACTCCTCTGCATTGACTGACTGCTTAACTATAATTGACCAACTGACTGACTCATTCATTGTCTCTGACTGATTGACTGACTCTGATTGACTGACTCTGATTGATTGACTGGCTCACTCACTCTGATTGACTGACTTTGGTTGACTGACTGACTGACTGACTGCCTTGCTCTCAGGCAGAGTTAAGCGGCGGGCTGCATCCAGTTACATGT
>OY365807.1:9771345-9852007 GCA_959347315.1 Bimastos eiseni
CATTCGACTTCCGCTAAGGATGTTTCAAACCAATTTGGAGTGGCAGCTGTGAAGCGATCTAACAACATCCCATAATTCATTATTGCTCAATGTTCTGCTTATTCTTTCTATAAAGCACTGATCGCTTCATCTTTGCTATAAACACGTCTGTAGGCTTATGTCCATGTTCCACATTGGACAATTTTAGTGGGCAAATGTACTACACGCGTCTTTAAATAGATTCGTAAATATATCCTTCTCTATACGAATGATATTGCCATGTTCAATTCACACGAGAGGTAAAAAGGAGGCACATAAATATATTTGTAAGGATTTAATATTATATATTATAATAAAAAGTATTTGTATATGAATCTTAAATGTAGGCTTTGAAATACTAACGCGCTTCTAGTAAACTGAGCGCGGGGAACAAGCTTATTCATGAGCGCTGCGTCCTGCCAGATTGGCTGTTCACTGATACCAAATGGATCTCAGATACCAAACAGAAGTCGAATGGAGGTCACGGAAATGGAAAAATGAGGCACATAGCAAGCTTGAATCATGCTTGAGCATCTAAGAGAGATACTGCTATGCATCTGATCAAAACTCTCGGCAGATACTTCGTCTGACCTTGAAAGTGAAATTAACCAGATATTTTAACCGTACTAAATATCAAAATCTAGCTGATCTCAAACTATTCCAAGATATTCAAGCAATTCGGTATGCATACATTAAGACACTTTATATAGCGCCTTTTGACGTTAGGCTCAAAAGCACCACACTCCTCACTCTCCGACTGTTCTAACCAAACTGGCTTTAAACATTTCAAAATGTGTGCTTGACAGAGTTAATGTAAAAACGCATTCGATCGGATGCGTTTTCAAGCACAGGAGAAGCGCGGCACCTGCATATCTCCAAAAGTAGTGAGGGTGCAACGCGCGCCGTCCTGACTGACTGTGAACCGGAGCACAGAGGTCCCTGATGCATGCTGCTGCAGAGACGTCCTCCAATAAGAATATCTACCAAGTAAGATAATATAAACGGAATTAGAATATATCGCGTCTTGAAGCACACACCGATACGTCAGTTCATTGAGGAAACCAGTAGATATTTTCAATTGATTTTTAAGTATCTCAAGATAGATCAATTGATCATGTAAAAGTTGGAGATATTTCTATGGATTTTTAAGTGTCTGTGCATATTGGCCATTTCAATTGATTGGTGAATTCCCGAAAATATTTCAATTTATATAAAATATATATACAATGTGGATTAGAACCACCAGGCTCCGGCAGAATATTATCAAATAATCTAGAAAGTCCTATAGATATTTCAGCTAATATTTTAGTATTCGCAGATATATCAACTGATTTTGGAGCATCCACAGATATCCGATGTCGCCTTACTATAAAATATTCCCAGATATTTCTCCCGATTGCCTCCACATCATTGACCTTGTAACGTGGGAATCGTTATAACAATCGACAGGGCCCAGATCCAACCCCCACCGGATCAGGCGACGTACACAATCGGCTTTGAGTTCAGACAGCGCGTGAGAATGGCCCCAAACGAATCGATGTCACAGCGCTAGCATCTCAGTCTAGCGCTTGGCTGCTGAGGCAAAGAATTGCCATCGTGTTGCCTCGCCATCGAGCGTCGTCATACGAGGCACTCTCAGCGCTTGTCCGTTGCGAACAAGGACTTATTACGCACAGGACTGGTAAGTCCCTATGCATAGGGTCGTGTCGCTAGTTTTTGGACGATAATCGGAAGCAAAAATGTTCATATCTTGTTGACATAACAAGCTGATTCGTCAAGTTTTAGTCATATAGTAAAAGTGGACGGAAGACTATGTCAGCAAAATAAAAAAATTATTTTTGGAGTTTTAAAACATCATATTATATTCAAAAACAAGCCAAATTTAGATTGCGCCTGTTTAAGAGTAAAAAATGTACACAGATGTTTGACTAGTAACCATTTCTCTAATATAGATTCTCTGGTTGCTAGGTGAGACCAGGCCGACGTCTCGAAGCCACTTTCGGTCTCTATTGCAAACTCCTCTGACGCGGTTTAGAGTTGTAATGTAATGTATTGTATTATAATGGAGCACTGATATAGCGCCACTGAGGATACGGATATACTCGTCTGTGTGCCATTGGCAACACTGTCCTAATGAGCCGAAGAATACATCAGTTCATCGTGCAATGATTAGCCGAATAAATACTGACGACGTAACGTGATTGTAATTAAACTTAAAATATGATTAAAATGTAATGTTGCAACTGTGACAGCAATCGAGATGGCAATTGCAATTGTCAATTATTGAGAACAGCAGGTGACAAAACATACTTTTATATGGGCTGCATTGAAAATGTAATTGGAACTGCAGGTGTTTATAAAGCCGTGAAAAAAGCATGGTAATGCTGGCGACGAGGAAGAGAGGGGACTCAGGAAAAGAAGGATGATGATGTTGCTGGGGTTAGTGATAATACCTAGGGTAGTGTTGACGACGATGACGGCTACAATGATTAGGAGAGGCATGCTAAGCTTACAATGATGCTGATAATGATAATGATGACGACAAAGTCGTTGCTGTCGACTATAACAATGCGGAAGAGGAGGAGAAGGAAGAGGAGGAGGAAAAGGAGAAGAACAAAGAGAAATAAACACGGAGGATAGAGAAAGAGGAGGAGGAGAAAGACAAAGAATGAGAGGTGGAGTTGAATGAGAAAGTGGAAAAGGAAGGAAACTGGTTGGAAAAGTGGTGGAGGAGAAAGAGAAAGAGGAAACAGAAAAAATAGAAAGAAGAATAGGAATATGAGAATGTATACGATAAAAGAGGGAGGAGATAGAGAATGAAGAAAAGGTGAAAAATTTCGAGAGATAAAAGGAGGAGGAGGACGAAGAGAAATGCGAAGAAAGAGAAAATAAAGAGGAGGTAAAGAAAGTGAAAGAAGAAATGGAGGAAGAGATGAAGAAACAGGAAGAGAAGGGAATTAAGAGTAAAAGAAAGAATAAAAAAAGGAAGTGAAGGAGAAATAGGAAGAAGAAGAAATAAGATAAAGAGAATAAGGAAAGGAGGAAGGGAAGAAGAAATGGGAAGGCGATGGAGGAAGAATAGAAAGAGAAGGAGAAAGAAGATAAGGGGTAGAGAAGGAGAAGTAGGAATAAGATGAGGAAATAGTGAAAGAGATAGAGGAAATGGAGGATGGGGAAGGAGATGGAAAAGGAGGAGAAGGAAGACAGTGCGGAGGTGTTGTCGACGGTTGCAGTCAAAGTTCATGTACCTTTCAAACTTCCCTAATTATATGTCTGTCCGTCGGCATAGCAACTGTTGCTACGACGACGACGACAAGCAATGGCCTGAAGATTTAGCATCTACGGCGAGCAAGTCGTCATGAACGACTTCATTTATTTATGAAACGATGATTTGTCGTCTTCTTTGCCTCCTCCACCTCCTTTTCCTCCTCGTCCTCGTCCTTCTATTCCTCTCTTCTTTTTATTTCCCTTGTCCTTCTTCGTAATCATCTTCATCTTCATCATCGTCATCTTCATCAGCAACAGCACCTTCTCTTTCTCCGGCTGCCTCTTGTTCTTCTGCGTTCTATTCTTCCTCATCTTCAGCGCTGACATCGACGCTGCCAATGTCACCGCTACATCAACACCAACTGACATCTCTCGTGAATGCATTGGCAGAAGATTCTATATCCAACGAATCGACGAATGAGACCATTCGCAAAAACACCCGAAATGCTTCCGTTATATTAGAACAGCGCCATATTCCGACCAAAGCAGAAGTCAAGGAAAAATTCAGCATAATGTTTATGAATATTTGAAGCAGATGAAAATGCGCCGACGAACACAATGGAACAACCTTCATAGCAGTCTCACCCCCTCCCGGCGCCTTTGCAGCACTAGCTAAAAATCACAGGAAAAACATATTTCTCTTCTAATAATTCCCTCGGCTGTCGCTTAGTTTGCATTGATGTGACATCTAATACCGCGCTGTGCAGTTTCTGTAACGCTTTGCCCTATATGCTGATACCCAGTAACGTAATTTATGGGAAAGTAACTCACAACAGTGTAATTCTCAAAAAAATGTAACGAAAATGTTTGTTAAAATGAATAAATGACTTCTTTGACGATAACTATAACTATGACTAAAATATAAGTAATAGTAAGGGGCCGTTTACATATTATATAACGCTCAAGGGGTAGGTGGGTGAGTTCCTATCTTGTTAGAGTTATATTGTGTAGGGTGGGGAAGGTTGAAGGTTTTGTTATATAACAAACTTTTTCAGCTTGTGCTATTTTGCCTGTTTGCCTGCCAATTGGAAATTTCATGTACCACTGACCTTCTATGTTTAATCGAAGTTCACAATACGTTGTGAACCTAAACGAGCACCATCAGCTGTCACCTGGCGAATTGATTTATTATTTATAAATTTACTTTTAAGAATATCCTGATTACAATGTTAACAATTTCCTGTGCATAGCTTTAAACGCTCTTAAATTCAATTCTGTGTGATTTGTTTTGATTCTGGTTAAATTAAAATGATTTCACTTGAAATAATTATTTAGTTAGGTATTATCAAGATGTTTTATTTCATTTTCTATGGTAGGCCTACGAGTAAACAGTTTATATATGTTTGCTTAAATACCCAATTGTAGTTGTAGTATACACTCAGTATTATGCGCTATTAAATAGGTAAAGTTGTACCGCAAACCTATCGATAAATATCTGATAGTGCAATATTTAACCAATCGATTCTGTGTGATACTGTAATCCTCATTTCTAGTGCAAAACAGGAGGGAAACAAAAATGGTGCTTTTACAAAGGTTTCAAATTGGGCAATACAATTATGTCGATTGTATGTCTTTCAATATGCTTATAGACTGGGGTGGGGTAGGAGTAGGTAGCATATCTGTCATATAATATAGGTGTGGGGGGGGGGTCAGAGCTGCTGTTATACAACGTTATTAGGGGTAGGGGTGGGTAAAAAATTTAGATTTTATGCGTTACATAATATGTGAACGGCCCCTAACAAGGCTACTTGACACTGTGTATAAGGGAAATAACGCAGGTGAAAATTACTCGCTATTTTAATTAAATAACAAATAAAAGTTAATGTCATCAAATACGAGAACATCAAACACGTTGTTACTAGCATTCAGTGTTCGCTTCAGATTTTGGATTTGTGAACTACACGCAACTTAACAGCAGTGGAGCATTTTTATGAAAGAACATCTTGCAATTTGCAAGCATTTCAATAGCAATTGCGACTAAAGGTAAGTTGACTATTGCAAATTTGAAAAATTAGTATCATGGTGGTAAAAATGGTGATGATGATGGTAGTGGTGGTGATAGTAGCAAGTATATAGTATCAAGTAGCCTTGTTACTATAAGTGTGGTGATAGCGACGATGGTTGTGGTGACAGTTGTAGTGATGATGATGATGAGGAGGAGGATGGTGGTGGTGGTGGTAATGATGATCATCATCATGAGCATGATGACAGTGATAGTGATTCAAAGCTTGGTGGCAACGATGGTAATGATGACGATGATGATGATGAAAAACGAATGATAATGGTGATAATGACGCTGACGATGTGGTGTGGTGACGTAACGATGATGACGTTGTGATGATGACGTGGTGGTGATAATGTGGTGATGATGGTGTGGCGATGATGATTGTGATAATGTGGTGATGTGATGGTCATCATAAACATGATGGTGGTGGTGAGTCAGTCAGTGGTGACGGTGATAATGATAATTATAAGAATGAACAACTGAAGTGCATTTATCATGGCAGGTGAGTCTTGTCGTCGTCGTCGTCGTCGTCATCGTCGTCGCCGTCCGTCAAGGGATAATTATCGGTGACATCTGAAGATTAAAGACGTTCAAATGCTGTAACGAGTCAGGGAGACATGCACAGAGACACACAGAACGACAGACAGACACAGACACAGAGATAGACACGCGGAGACCATCATCATCACTATCACCATCATCACCATCATCATCATCATTACTCACCTGTAAATACGCTGGGTATCTTCGACATAAAGCTCTTCACTGTTCGCACAGGTATTCCTGTCTGTACGTCCTGCATCAATTCGATTATCACCTCCATCTACAAAACACGTGACCTCTCCAATTATCATCTTTATGCTTCTGATCGGAGTCAACTCGTAGTATACTTCGTTGGGGTCTGGAACATAGACGAGCATCATGAGGTCGTACACGGAACCATGGCTCATGCAGAGACGAGTGGCCGCACTGTATTTCCTTTAGTTGAACGAACCATTGCAGTTATTCACTCCATTAAGGACCCCTTACTTGACTGGTTCAAGATCTAAGATGAGTTGCATAATTGGCATAGTAGTATGCAGTGCTTAAAGTGTAAAAAGAAAAAAAGTGTAAAAAGAAGCCTGGACGCTATAGGGGAGCCGTCCATAAATGACGTCACGCAATTTTGGACGATTTTTGACCCCTCCCCTTCGTCACTCGTCGTCACAAATGCCCTGACCCCCTCAAATATGACGTCACGTCACAAGGCCCTGACCACCCCCACCCCAAATAAATAAAGCCAGATGTCCCGAATGCAATGCAAATTTTCTTATAGTAGAACGAAGAAAAATGAAGAAATTAAGTTGCCTATAATGATTACAATCTTATGCATTCCTCAGGGTGAAAGACTATCATAATCATAATTATTGTTGTTGAATTGTGGTAACAACTACTGCTGATTAAGTGGAACCTGTTTAAATGAGTGTAATTTTTTAATTAAATTACGTATTTTGATATGATGATGTGACGTCACATTTCGTCGACCCCTCTCCCCCTTGTCGCACATCGTCACAAATTTGTGACCCCTCCCCATAGGCGCGTCACGTCATTTATGGAAGGCCCATAGTGTCAAAAATGTAAGAACAAAAGATTGCAAAGGCAGAGCACCAAACATATTGTGGCAAAGCGACTGATCGGTTAGAGCGGCCAGCCCGTAACATTCAGTGTGCGCCGCTGACTGAGCGGGTTCGCTTCTCATCCGAGGCGTCAGTCACTGTGTATGGACCTTGAGCAAGTTCTTTGCGCACAATTGCTCTGCAGTACAGCTGCAATCGCGCCGTCGAGGCGTGTATATGCACTTCCTAGCAAAATATGTTAGAAGAAGGGCTATATCAAATTTCGGTAATAAAATAAAATATAAAATAAATATTAAGTCGACGACAAATGGTTCGTGCACTGTGGTCCACTTTGTTCGTTAAAATAGAAGTTGGATTGGTGATATTAATGATGCTGGAATAGAAGTTGAATGGGTGAACGAAATTCTTCCAAAACAGATGCTATTTAGATGAACATAAATGCCTACTGAAATAAACGCTGGATCATTGAAAAGAACATTTGCCTAAATAGAAGTTGAATTGGTAAAAATGGTTCTTGCTGATCCAGATGCTGGATTTGCAGACATTATTATTATCAATCCAACTTCTTTTTGACCAAATACAATGGGCGAAAAATAGAATTTGTTATCATTCGTTAGGAGTTCTGTCCATCAGCCATTATTTTGTCGTTAATTATTTATTGGGAAAATATTTGTTGTGATTTAAATCGTACAGAGAATAGGGACTCTGTGAAATAGATGGCGCCAGTATCAACTGTGGGTAAGCTACCCGAGGTAAAATCGTGTCTGATGTATGTTTCTTCACGCAAAAGTAATCTAACAGTTAGCCAAATTATAAAATGCCTACATATTGCTGCGTGCCAAAATTCAAAGGAAAAGAAGGCGGCAACCTATTAGATCTTAAGGTTTAACCTGCATGCAATATTTATAATTTTCTTGTTCGCGCAGCGGTAAATGGAAAGTCCGCTGTGATTGGACGTAAAAAATGAGACATAGATTGCCCTCTCCTCTCTCCATTTCTAGCGTTCAAATTTGTGTATTTATCCATGATGGAGTTACATTTTTATTCTTACGCCAGCCATCGATCGGAACGACATAAACAAACAACGCATGGCCAATATAAAAAAAAATTCTTAGACCTATGTGCATACTGGCGCCACCTGTTTCTACTTAAGGAACTGCCCACAGAGTCCCCTATTGCCTTCCTTTCTGAAATTATCGACAAGGGGCTAGTGGTGCCGGCATCGTTTTGAAAGTTGTGAAAATAAAGTTTGGAAACGCGCGAAGAGCGAAATTTTTGTCCTGCTCTTTTTCCTGTTGAAAATAACGTACGTATATAGAGGAATTGCACTGTTGCATGGACGTTCATGGACGGCGTCCAGGCTCTGCTGGCCAAATAAGTGGCAGGACGGCGTCCAGCCTCGAAAATAAGTGCCATGACCGTCCATGCACACTTTAAGCCCTGGTAGTATGTTAAATAAAGATTTTAAAATAATCTGTCGCTATATAATTTATCTCACACTTAGAGAAGTCCGTGCGAGCCCAACAACGCCGCCAGATGATTTGACGTCGATTAACAATCGGTTTGAGGCCGAGTTCAAATAAAGGTTACGGTCAGACATATCATAAAAATAAATGTAGGGACTATTTATCTAAATGGTTCAAGGAAATACATGTAAGCAACTTCTAATGTGAGGGTAAATGACTTCCATCTCACGCAGCTGTATTGGACAGTATACTCTTCTGCTTTGATTTACTCTTACTTATGGGCTTAGCTAGGTGCCTATCTATCGGACTACTGATATGTTGACTTTTAGACCCCGCTATAAGCTTGATAATAGGCAGAATCCATGCATTCTCGAGTACCCATCTTCATTCCAACGCAGGACAAAAGATCCATTGCAAACATTTCTAATTGACTACTTATACTTTCCCGAAGTGCACAATTGACGACGATACTCTCTTTTATTGAATAGAGTGTTTTATATAGCGCTTTATGAGCTATATATATATACATATATATATAGCCTATATATATATACATATATATATATAGGCCTATTCACAAAGAGCTTTCATGGTCGTTATACTGAGTCTGGTGAGCAGGCGCAGATCTACAATCGTTCCATTACAGAGTCCACGTGCTCTCGAGTAAATCACAGTATGCGTGTAGGCCTATATGACCATTTTATAGCGCCTTATCGTAAGAGCCTCGCGACGAGCTGCACATGTGTTGTGTATTTGCATTTAGAGAGCATTTCATGTTAAGGACAAAACCAGCGAATTGACGAAAAGCGTGTACTAGCTCTTGTTCCCTTTCATTTCCGGATGCTAGCAGGTTTGTCTGGCAAAGTAGACAATGATTTTCCAGACCATTCATATTCGATTCGAGATACTTTTTTTCTGCATACAACTGCCTTATGATAGAGAGATCTAATGATTGGTTGATTGGATGGATTACTGATTGATTGATTGATGAATTAATTCAATGAATGAGTCAAGTTGGGTTATGACTGGGAAAAAATGCAAATGACTGGGCAAAAAAACGAGTGAACTAAAAAAGATTGAATTGTGGTAAGTAAACAAATGAATGGCGAGGTGAGTGTAACATGATCTACGAATTTAATGAGACCGTAATTAGATGATGATCTACTGGCCACATGGCCTAACCATACCTTGAGTTAATACATTGGCGTTGCAAGGCAAAGTGCCGCCTGGGGCGAAGATACGAAATGCCGCCCCTGTCTATTTTTTCCATCACTTTATTCTTGTGCATATCCCGGACATGCACAAGGGGGAGATAGGCATAAGACACCTGTTTTGAGTGTTTCAATAATATGCACGGTTTCATATTTTCATTCCTACTAAACTAAAATATTAAACAACAGGGATATAGGCTGTAGGCACGGGGCACACAATGTTCCCTCTAAATTTTGGAGTTGCGTGCGCAAGGAATTTTGTGTGTGCAATATTCTACAAATGGCTCATACTTTTGTGCATAGTTCCACCTAAATGCGATGATAGTTAAATTAAAACCATACAAAATGATCTGAAGTCTATGGTGATAAGTGCTGGTAACCTGCGCAAGAGCAGTTTGAGCAGATGGTGTATTGCATTGTAGGTCTACGTCATTGTAATTAGCCTTCAATTTATTTGTATTTGGTTTAAATTCTCTTTTGCGCCATTTCTATCAGGGCCGGCTCCTGGCATAGGCGACATAGTCTCATTGGTAGGCCCCGTGGATTATGCGAAAATATATCGAAAAATCGTTTAATCGCATTATCATATTATCGGGACCTAGACATCGACAATTACGTCGTTTGGTCGGTAAACTAAAAACTCTATAGGCTAATAATAGCCCGGACAAGCCAATTATAGTTGACATTGAACGAAATTTCCGAACTTTATACAAAAATTTTTGAAAACTCACCATTTACGAATTTATGCAAAAACTGCCAGTTTATGCGAAAATTTGCGAAATCGCATGATCCCATAAACTACGGGTCCCTACCCATAGGAAACCGCCTAGGGCGCCAAATTTTAGGGGCGCCAAAATTTAGGGATAATACCGTTATGTTTTCAGGAATAAAATTTTGTGATGATACAAAAAGAAATTCATAAATTAGTTATTAAAAAGTAATTTAAGCTAATTAAAACAACGATATTCAATCTTCTAGCACCTCATTGAATCTCCCAATCTTTCTCTACTAATTTTACTATGCCAGAATCGTCTACATATTTTGAAAAATAATTTATGTGCCCCGTATAATGTATGCCTGACCCCATTATTTCTCACATCCAACTGTTCAGGCAACGAGGGTTTGGGCGCTCTTAAATAGATGTATGGCAAATTCTGAGGACTGCTCTGATGTTTATAAATACTATGCGCCATTCGATCATTTTGATGGTACTTCGGTGTATCGTTAGTTTTATGTCGAGAAAAAGCCAAAATGCCAGGTTTAGACAAGAGCAACAAGATTCTTGAAGAATGCAACCTATACAACAATATTTTTTTAACCAAAAATGCCGCACCCGTGACAAGTGCTGCATGGGGCGGTTCGCCCCCTTTGCCCCCCTCGCTACGCCACTAAGTCAATATCTTCACCAAGAGAAATTTTATTAACCGAACGTTACATGAATATGTTTAAAATTGATATTGTTATTTATAGCCTACCTCTCGCGCATTTGTTGGTAGTCTAATAAAGACTATTCCTACTTACTTAGTTACTATCAAACCCAAGGTGACATCGCAATGCGGTTTTGCTTAGACACGACCAATGATCTATATTCTTTGTTCATTAACAAAAGGTGCTATAGAAGCTTCGTGATATTATTGTATTAGAAATGGCGTGCCTTTTCCCCACTAAAAACGGATGGCGGTTTTGACTGATTTAGCCCGACAAATTATCTAGTAGACAAGATCAAGGCAACACAGTCACCATAGGATTCATGTATGCACGCAAATGTTAGCCTCGGAGGACACAGAACGGAAGAAGACGTCATGATATTTTTACGGATCATCGCAAGAGACTCAGCGGCTTTTCACAGCTGTCGCCGGCGCTAATCAGCCGATAATTACGTCACGCACGACGTCATACCCAACAATCAGCCGAAGCGCCATGACAACCGCGAGCAAATACTACACCACTAAAAATAATAAGCAGAATGCGTTGACTTGGTCGAAGTCATGCACGCGATACGAAGATCGGAAAGTTACTGGCCTTTTGGTAACACCACCGACTTTCACCTTGCCAGATCGGGTTGAGATCTCTGCTCGGCAAATCGGTAATTTGTTGGCTAGACACATATGGGAAGTGCTATTGGTGTACGAGGCTTCGTCATCAGGTTTGCGCTTGTGAATAATAAAACATTCGGGAAGCCTTTGAGGAAAGCTGTCGGCGAGGACACGCTTTTATGCATTTATATAGCGCAGTAATTTTTGCAGAGTTGCGCAATAAAAGTGTAGTCACCTAATCGTCCTGCATGCCCAACATGTATTTAAACTCTCAGCCGCAAAGCATTATATAGGATGACACAAAAGTTCGTTCACTGTTTTCAAACTTAAATATCTCTGTCAAAACGATTAAGATCTCTTAAATATTTTTTTGGCGTATACACGACTCACATTTCTGGCTCACGCCTGGATATGACGTCACAATTATTCACGCCGTTTAATTGAGTAAAAATAGGAGCATCGACACTGGACTGTTAGCAGGAGTCTGGTCAATTGCTTTGTGTACCGATGTGTCGCCGTTCAATGTGTTTCATGTACTGAAGAACGATATAGCTTGGGGTTCACAGGAGGAGAACGTTCCGTCTGTTCCAGAGATTAAGTTTAGTCCATCAGTGATGACGTGGGGATGGATGACGGTCAGAGGTCTCACAAGCCTTCATTTTGTGCCAAACGGTACCAGACTGAACTCGTAGTACTGCATTACAAGCATTCTCGAAAACGCGTAGCCAGCGTTCGAGAGAAAATGGCAGTGTTATGCAACGAAAGTTATTTGTTGAAAATGATCTTTGGAGTATTTCAGCAGGAAGGTGCACACTGTCATCCATCAGCTGTGACGACGAAATGGCTAAACTACAAACTCCCGTCACGCATGAAGTCGAAGGACTGGTCACCAAAACTCTCCGGATCTCTCTTTCTCTCTTATTGAGGACTTGTGGAGTAGTCTGTCTCTAAAATTTTATAAAGAGCCTGAGTCACGGAACGTTGATCAGCTCAGACGTCGCCTCCAGCGTGCGTGGAGATCGATAGAAGTTGGGACACTTCAGTTGCTGATTCAGTCTATCAATCAATCAATCAATCAATCAAACATACTTGACATAGCGCCCCTTCAAGATATGTACTCAGAGGCGCTACTGCGTCTATGTCGTATAGAGTCGGGGCTGCTATTAAGCAGAACGAAAATACTGTACGCTAATAGCCTACGTCTGTAAGATCATTGCAAAAAATTGTGTTATAGTCTACTAGACAAATCATTTTTTTAAAGTGATATTAAAATGAACACACTATATCGCATGGCAGTTTTTCCGGGAAACTGGTCCTCATGAAATTTTTAAATATATATTAGCAACAACTGACCCGATCAAAGCCAAATTTGTAGGCCTACCCATATATTTTATTTGACTCGTGTGCGCACTGACAAAATATCAGAAAAAACATAAAGCCCTTACTGAGAAACGCATTTTGAAAACGGTGAACGAACTTTGGTGTCGCCCTATAGTTTATGTATTGATGAAATATTGGCCTAATTTTTAACGAGCTAGGCCTATTAATTATTAACAGAAAGCGTCACAAACTTTTTTAGTAATATTTTTCGGTAAAAAATAACTCAGGAAATTGCAACAAAACACCGTAGAAATGAGTTCATTGCAGGATATTTAACACTGACGAAACTATGAAACAGACGCCGAGAAAATAATGAAAAATCAAATAAATGAAAGGTGAACTTTAATATTGAAAATTAAACGAAACGTCATAAACTTTCATTTTGTATTAATATAGCGCCCCTTCAGGAGGTCTAGTCGGAGGCACTCCCAGCCAGTGGCGTAGTGAGGGGGCGAGGTGGAGGGGGAGGAGAACCGCCCCGGGTGGCACTTGTCCTAGGGCGGCATTTTTGTTAATAATATAAGTATTGTTGTATAACTTGCATTCTTCAAGATTCTTCTTGCTCTTATCTAAACCTGGAACAATGATTTTTTTCTTTTTCTCGACTTCAAACTTGTCCTATGGCGGCATTATCTTTAAAAGTTAAAAAATAAATTATTGTTGTATAATTTAAATTTAAATTTGCTTAATACACATGGATGGCATTGCCGTTTTATACCTTCGCCCCAGGCGGCACATTTGCCTAGCTACTCCACTGCTTTCAGCCCATCCACGGCGATACAAATATTAGTTTTAAGCAACCTGTATAACAAAGGCGCATATACCACCTTGGCAGCAGTCGAATTTCTAAGGAAAATGTATCCCAGTTGGCAGAAGCCAACAACTGGGAAAGCGGGAATATTCAAATACAGTAAACATGCAAGATAACCGTAAAAGGCTTAACAGAAAACAATATTAGACAACTCATTTTGTATTAAACCAAAATATATAACAAAAACCTGAACCTGTTTACCGACGTAATGCATGATGGGCCTATGGCTACAGGATTAAACAATGAAAATGGTCAAAGAATAAAATGAGAAAAATTAAAACATGAAATTTACAATTATTCACACGAACAGATATAAAATCGGAGACAGTTTAGGCCGTACTGAAATACACCGAAACAACAAATGTACGAAAATACTTGCTAAGCCTAATCATCACAGGTGAGCTGTTAATGTAAAGCACAAAAATGTAAAGTGACAAAAATTATATCTGAAAGATAACAAGTAGCATGTGGACTTGCCTTTCGATAGACCATGATGACAGGAATGTCATCGAGACGTAGATTCTGATCGATGCTACGGGTCCGATTGCTCAGTGACAAGAGTTCGGTTCCCTGTGTCTCTGGACGGGCCATTTCCACTTTGTCGAACGAACGCACCCACAATCTCACCAGGTGACTGTTAGCGTCGATTCCAGAGACTCAGCTAACATTCTTAACGTTTGATGCGAAATAATTGACGCTAAACTCCAACCGCGTATGCTTCCAGTGATTCGACTGAAATGTGGAACTATTGATGAAATAAACGCATGACCAACGCAGATTTGACCTGGAAGTCTTGAAAACCGGATTTGGATGCAAGATAATCCGATCCGTATCAGTAAATTGTTTTCATCGAAGACCTTGATCACATTACGACAGGTTTGTGAACGGCTACTGGCACAAACACTCTGAAGACAAGCGACGTAGACTGCAGGCAGCACGCAAAGAAGTTCAGATGCAGAGAACGTCCGAAAATCGCAATGAAACAAAATTCGGCATTTGAAGTCCGAAACGAAAGTCTAGAAGAGTCTTGACACCAATGCGACGATGATCGGTCACACGATTTCATGGTACTAGGGCACGTTCAGCGTACGAAAGTTGATGAAGCAGGTTGCCCTGTCACCGATTATGAAGCATTGCTTTAACCAAGTCAAATTCATGCTTTCTCCATGACAACAGTCGCTATGACAACAAAACATCACGCAATGAAATGCATAAAACCTACGTTATTTATGCAATAAGAAACCGTCAACTTCAAAGACGGAAGTGCATTGTAAGCATCCTACACATTAACATTGCATAAATTTGCCCTCTATGGCATGCACATTGCATAACAACTTTAATTGTTGGAAGCGGTTGATTAGGTCATGCATATATATGCATGACCTAATCAACCGCTTCCAACAATTTAAACCATCGAACCATTTCCAACAAAGGGCATTTATATAACGCCAGAGTGAACCCCATGTAAGCGCATGCATGATTGTGACCGCAATCAGGATAATGTCTTAGTGCCTCTTCAACGGATGCTCCGCTGGGAGTCGCTCTCGTTCAGATTGATTGCGGACGTTTTATTAATTGGTGTTTTGAGCATCATTGCCGCGGTTTGAATGAATGAATACGACGAGCGCAAGTGCACGCCTCTTTGATGATCCTCTCTCAAAGACGTCTGGCATTACATCCTCTGTAGACTTCCGGTGAGTGGACAGACCGTGATGGAAGTGGGAATCCAGAACAGGCAATTTACGTACTGTAAACTACTTCCATACAGATATCATGATGACTAAACAAATTCTTGCCGCTGGCATTTTCCGCTGACACGCGATGTTGCAGTACAGTCCGTGCAAAGCTCGTCAATCAGAGGTGGGATAATGAAGATGTATTCGATGGTTTAATCCACTGGTCAAAGGCTAATCCTAGCAGCTAACATCCTAATTTGCAGCTGAATTTATCCTGGTTTGGCTCCAATCCTGGCTTAAGGTCTGGACAAAATATCGCATATGCGCTAATTATAATAAACTGATAGGAGTAATAATCGGGTTTAAAATATGAACGATTATGTATAGCCAGCAGTGTTGTAGTTTTTAATTTATATAGTGCTACTCATATCAGAGGACATTCAGCAGCACTCCCAGTGCAAGAATCCCTAGAGCAAAAAACGTGTTGAGGTGAGATAGGGATGTACTAAGAGACCCAAAAAGAATGGTAGCACGTAGAAATGAAAAAAGGGTTTTCCATAGTGAGTTGGAAAACGCTCTGGTTTGGATCATAAATAGTCCTAACTCGCGGAACAAAGAGAACATGCCAGTTCAAGGGTGGGAGAGGTTAATGAAAAGCTTCAGACAGAGAAGAGCGAATTTGGTCGTTGGGACATTTTGGAGCAACGCCCAGTTTGAACCTTATGACCAGGACAAGAATTGCGAACTGATGCAATCTGGTTGGAGTAGTCTACTTAGGAAAGAGAGCAATTAATCTCATGCAGCATCACTGAGAACTGGCTGGATACGGGACTGGAGGACATTGGAAGGCCTAAATGAAGAGGATTGCAATAGTCAAGTCTATAACAGACAACTGTATGAAGTTTTCAAGTTCAAGTGGATGAGGAGACAGATCATCAAAAAACCACGTGACGCCGGAGTTGAAAGTAGTACGAGCCTATAGTGATGTGTTGAAAGATGGTAAGAGATAGTCGATCATGAACTGTCCATGTTTGATTGTTTGATAGTAATGTCACGTACATTTATAGAGAAGGTAGGTAACCTGGAAGAAAGTTTCAGTAAAAAGCATAGGACAAGGTACGTGGAGCTGTTTAGGGCGCCAAACCAGATGAGTAGAGTCTTGGAGGAATTGAAAGAGAGTCAATTTGAAGACAGAAATAGATGTTAATCAGTAATAATCATAGGAAAGAACCTCGATACGGCCAACATGAATGAGTCAATTTGAAGGGGGTCCATGAACATAATGCTGCACGTCATGCATACACAGTTTTACATACATACATACACACATACATACATACATACATACATACATACATACATACATACATACATACATGCATACATACATACATACATAATATGCACACACAAATACTTGCTTACTTATCAACTGCGTTCAAGTATTGCTGCTGAACTGAAATATACGAATCTCTGGCAATGCGTTTAATAATTATGTTTCCTCCTACATGCAGTCATGCCGTTTAGAGTCAGACGGTCATAAGATATAAATAGACCCCTACTCAAATGTCCATGTAAACACATTGTGTCCTACAATGTCACGCAAATCATTTCGACACATATTCTGGAAATATGAGGTCGGAGACCGGACTCCCAACGCTTTAGAAAAGGATTCCGGGACATATATGTACAGGATCTCGTAATAAAAGTGGATTTTATATAGCTCCAAACACAACATTCACTCCAAGCTACAGGACTATTTCTGTAGAAGTGTTTATATAAATACATATATAAAAATATATATTTAAGTTTCAAGGTACATAATGTGTATGTAAATATTATTATTATAAGTTTTCAACCACTGGATTACAATGGACGAAGTGTCACTCAACACTGTCAAGATGGTGGTTAGTTGCAGTCTAACAACACTGTGTGATAACACATATCATCAGCGTCGCCCTCCTCCTTTATCCACGCTTGGGACTGGCACTGCTGGACTGCAAGCAGTGGAGGAGTTTTTCATACCACTTACAGTCTATTTGTATCTCACAGCAAGCATCCTTTTGTGAGTCACCAATCATCGATTATGAACCCGATATACATGCAAAGCCTATACCAAAAGTCGTCTATGCTATATAGCGGGACTTCAGTCTATCTATAGACTCTTTCCTGCCTTGTTTGCTGAGAATCCATTTCTTCTTGTATACTTCGCAATTTTCTCCTCTGTTTGATTGTACGTATTCAATAACATTGCTTGAAGTGAAAAATTGAACTAAACTGTCTATGTGTGTATGTGACTATGTGGCTATGACTATTATATGTATTCATGTAATTTTATTTTGAGAGATGCCAAGGGATCATATTTCCTGATGCGATAAAGACGTAGATAGAAGCGTTAATCCATGAGATACAAATACACATAGATGCATGTAGACATATATATATATATATATATATATATATATATATATATATATATATATATATGTATATACACTGTGTCCGGATGAAAAGTAGTACCAAACAAAAAGTGTCACAACTCGTTCAAAACTGTAAGTATTTGCCTGAAATTTTAAACTCAACAACAGTGACCATATTTACAAGAGATCCCAAAGCCGTTTGGAAATATTCGTGAAGTTGTCAAATTTATGATCGATTGCGATGGAACCCTGAAAAATTAAAGTTTCCAACATAGGCCCTTACATAAGAAGTGAAGTTCGGCTATAGCGGGTGTTCAAAATGTCCTCCTCGTTCACGGACACACGACCGTAGACGTGGACGCCACTGTTTTATGGCCCGGTCGATGATAACGTGGTCAAGGAGCTGCCACTCCTCAACCAGACGTGCCCTCAGGTGATCGATGTCACGAATACGGGAACGATAAACGCGCTCCTCCAGTACACTCCAGATTTGATAGTCAACTGGATTGAGGTCTGGACTGTTGGGTGGCCACAGCTGCGGTGATATGAAGTCGGGTGTCTCCCGGGACAGTAGAGCAATGGTCTCACGTGCTCGGTGCGCTGGGGCACTGTCTTGTTGGAATGTGAAGTAGCCGCCAGACACGTGCTTGATGGCAGGAAGCATATGCTGAGCGAGCAACACATCGCGATGGTACGCACCATTCACCTTCACACCCGGCTCAACGAAGATCAAATCAGTGACCCTAGGGTTGACACGCCGACTGAGACCATTAGTGACTTTGAAAAGTGTGAACATGTTGTGAGGAGACGTTCAGCTGGCATATTTTTCTTCCGCGTTCCATCCGCCGCATAAACGCGATCGTTCTGGAGGTTGACAGGAGGAGCGACGGTAAAAACTTTTTCGTCCGTAAACCATATGAATGGAACTGTGTGTTCGGGGTATTTCTTTAGCAGCTGCTTCGCGCGTACAAGACGTGTCAGTTTCTTTGCTCTTGTTAGCTCTTGTGCTCGCCTCTTCCTAAAACAAACCAGTTTCAAGTCCTTGGAAATGATTTCGTGAACCGCGGTCTTCGGAATCCCAAAATTCCTCGAAATCTTACGCACTGTTCTATGGGTTCCTGGTGCATTTTCTTGGCTTAATGCCAGCCTTTCAACCAAATCAACGTTTTCAACAGTGCGTGTCGTGCGTTTTTGGCTACTGCCAGGTTTTCGCTCCACTGTGCCCGTTTCATCGATCTTCTTCAATAACTTAATCACAGACGAAAGACACCAGCCTTTACTCGAAAATTCCTTCAGAAACCTTTTCGCTCCATAACCATGTTCTTGCCTGAGTACTTTAATTAAAATTTTATCTTCTTCTGTAAACGCTATTTTTTTTATTGCTTACACCAAACCAAGTGACGTATATCATCGATGACGACGTCACAGCGTCGGCGTAAGTAAGAGCCTATGTTGGAAACTTTAATTTTTCAGTGTTCCATCGCAATCGCTCATAAATTTGACAATTTCACGAATATTTCCAAACGGCTTGGGGATCTCGTGTAAATATGGTCACTGTTGTTGAGTTAAAATTTCAGGCAAATACTTACAGTTTTGAACGAGTTGTGACACTTTTTGTTGGGTACTACTTTTCATCCGGACACAGTGTATATACATATATATATATATGTGTGTATATATATATATATATATATATGGTAATGGTGCAGACCTACATCAGTTCTTGATTCAGGAATATAATCAGCGTTTGTAGGATATAGTATAGAGGCAATGATGTTGGAATCGTCAGCAATGATGATAATCCAGATGTTTAGATGCGTTGGGTTGGTCGTCAATAAAATCAGAATAAGTGAGTGGCCGAGAGGGGCGTTCAATCCCCTCGCTGAGTGATGGAGGCAAAACTCCCTGTCCAAAGTGCCAGGAAGGGAAGATATTCCTCCCCTTATAAGACGCAAAAAAGTCCCCTCCCTACCTTATATTGGAGGCATTTGAGTCCGGAGCCCCCCTATCTGGACGCCTCTGGTGGCCGAGAATAATACCTGGAGGTACACAATTCATAATAAAAAATTGTGTTAAAAGTATAGTCATTGCAGTACAAATATTGCGCGTAGAATTCTACTATTAATAGCTCTTGAACTGCGCCAAAGCCACACCCAGGATGTCAACATCAGACAGGAGATCTCGTGATTGACAGTATCGGCGTTGGTGAGACGAATAACGAAATAAATAATTTGGATTGGAGGGACCTAGGTAAGATTCGAATGAGACGATTGTAATCAGTCAAACAAAGTCACTAGCAATTCTCGAATGGTGAGTGCTCAATTTATGAACAATTTGCTCGGTGTCAGAGATTTCCACGTCGTTGATAGTTACAGAGCTAACAATTGCATCGGGGGATTTAGTACCAAGTATTGATCTGTTAGTCTTCCTCGTTTGTCATTAACCAATGCTATGGTTAGCAAATTCAGAAGTGTAAACATTTTGTTCCGCTTTCATGTAACATTTTGACTTTATTCCTAAATTTTGCAAAATTTTTCATGCACCCACAAACATACGTACATGCATTAAAACATGAATATAATAAAATTATATCCAGAGCTTTTGTACACAACAAATAGATGAAATAAATAGATTATTAATATTATTTATTCGCGCACAAAACACATACCCTTGTCCAATGTTGTCCATGTCATAATATACTATTACATGCATTCTGTATATATATATATAGATATATATATATATATATATATATATTGGCCTACATTTATATAAAGCAAATCTGTGTTATAATGTGTTCAAGCAAGCATGTATGCATGTATGCATGTGTTTGTGTATGCAATGGTGTTTAGGCATGCACGCATGTACGTATGTGCTTGAGTGTGCGTATTGCTAGAAGTACCTGTGTATATTTGTGTGCCTAGTCACTTAAGTACATACGGCGTCTGCCGTTCATCGTTCTGCTGCTGTTGCTGCGACAAATTGATGGCATCGTCGTCGTCGTCGTCCTCGTTCTTCTTGAAGCATCGTGGCTCCCTCTATTTCGATCACAACAGCATCCTCTCAAGAAATTCTTCCTCTTCTGCCCGTGCTGCTGATACTGCATCCGCGTTCCGTTTCCTCTTCTCTCTCCGTCTCCTCCTCCTCCTCCGACTACTTGCGGACAACAAAGTCGTGCCGTCTGCTCCGCGATGGAACAGGCGGTCGGTCGTCGGTCGGTCGGACAGCCCTCACTCGATTAAGAATTCATCGTCTGGTTGTGTCCAGCGAACGTGTATCCGTTGGTCGAAGTAAACGCATCCAAGATATCGCTCGTACATCGTATACACGAAGTATAGTTGCCAGCGCATACAAGACAGAGCCAGATAGAGAGAAAACAGAGCGCCTGCAAGGACTCCGTCTCTGGTCATCACGCAGCAACACATGCACCACTTCGATCGCTGCGTCGCTAATGGACTCGTCTTTTGTAGATGTGGACCCTGATGCGGCGGAGGAGGAGGAGGAGGAGGAGGAGGAGGAGGAGGAGGGTAGGAGAGGAGGAGGAGAAGGCGCATCACGGCTGATCACATTATTATGTAGCTGCTGGAGCGCTCGACTCTCTACATAAACAATCTGCGCTATACGAGTTCATGTCTAGCGTGCTTTTTCACTACCATTCGTACTGTGGTGGAGTTTATGCTTACGCGTTCGACGCTGGAATATGTAGACATTTTGTAGCGGTTTATTAATCATCTGTATGTCTCTTGTTCGACCTCTGCGCGTGCAATGCCAAGTGCATGGTGGAGCTGTGGGCTTAGGGCGCACTATAAATGGACATGTTGTTGTTGCTGTTGATCGTGATGATGACGATTATAATCATTATGATCATGATATTGGTACAGGTCAAGGCTACTTACTCGGTTTAGAGATGATTTCGATAGAAAGTGACAATTCAAGCTTGGCTAGCTTAAAATAATCTTGAGCTAGATATTTGCCCTGAGGCCTTTTTAAATTCTGCCTTCTGACTACGTGGTTCCGCCCAAGAGATGGCAATCCTGGAATGCGACATAGCTAAGAAGCGACCATCGATTAAAGTCTTTTGCATCCCATCTAAAGCGCAATGTAAGTCCTATCAAGGCCGGCGAACCCGGGAGGAGGTCGAGGGGGACAAGTCCCCTCACCTTTTACAGAAAGGGGACACGTTACACGCTTACCCCTCCCCAGGGTTCTAACCCCTCTCACTTGGTATCCCCCACCTCTCAAAGGTGATCGCTACCTCTGAATCTTAGATTGAGACTACCTGCAGCTGAGTCCGACACTATGCAGTCCGCGGAAACCGAATCTTTTTCTCTTATTAGTATTGTGACTGCCCTGGAACAAATCTGTATTTTAAGATATAATTTTTAATTAAGTCTTCTGTTGCCGTTCCTGAGAAAAACGTCACAAAGTCGGAGAGTTTTTCTGTTGCAAAGATGTAACTTAACCCGGCAGAGATGTGGTGACCAATCCGATTCCTCCCCTTGATGTGATACTGTTGACTGCTACATCTCTGCCTACTCTCTTTCTCTGTCTCTTTGTCTCTTTCTATGTCCCTGTCTGTCTGTCTTGTCCTCTCTCTCGCTTTCTCCGCTCTTTTGTCCCCCCTCTCACTTTGTTGTTGATTTTTTAACGACACCGTTCCATATTGAAGATGATTTTGTGTCGCCCTTCCCCTTTCTCCATATATATATATATATATATATATATATATATATATATATATATATATATATATATATATATATATATATCCTCTTCTGCCTCTTCTCTCTGGTCTCCATGGCAATCGAATTCAGACATTCGCTATCTGGGCATCGATCTCTGGACACAACACAGCGCTCACGAATAAGTAAGCTAGTGCCATGTGCTTAACTTTTGAGTAGAGCTTTAGATTTTAGGAGTTTATGATAACAGCAAAATGACTGATGACTGTCACGCGCTTGTGCCTCACATCTCTTCTAGTAATCTGAACAAGGTCTTCTAATGGATGAATGTTCTCTTCGTAAATGACATTCAACATGGTTTGGCATATAGCGCACAGCGCTACTTTGAACAGTTTCTTTGAGAGAGGAAAATAAATTTATCCGTTTAATTACATCCACACATTTTCACGTCTAATAAGTGTCGGATTTTCCGGAGATGGGGGCTGAATCCCATGCATCTTCTTTCTACCTCAAGAGAAAGAGAATATTTATAAGTGACCCTAGACAGAGTGTTTGATTTTTTTGGATAGCTTATTAAATTGATACCAATGAATCAACACAAGCACGTAGACCGTACTTGCCTGGCATTGTCTCATGTATACGCTATGACAAGATAATTAGTTGCTCACTTTGTTGTTTACATAGAAGTTGGATTGATGAAAAATATATACTTTAATTGAACTAAATAACGTGTCACTTTGTCAGTTTGAAATAAAACGAGGATATTATTATAATTATTAAGTTGCATTGATGAAACTAAGGCTGTACCGAATAGGTGATTTTCACTGTTCCGCCGAATACGAATAATTGGACCAACTATTCGGCCGAGTACGAATACGAATAGTGCACAAATAGGTATGTATGCAGACAAATTTCAACATTTCAAATTTGAGCAAATGTTTCAGTTCCGTAAATTTAGTGCATAAACTAACAGTAAACAAACAGTTAACAGCACGTTATTTGTGCATCCTTCTGCCAGTCTGTGTAAACTAGGAATGAAGCCAATTCAACATAACTTAGAAATGAGAGGCTGACACTGCGATGCCGTGGTCCAGGCAGTGGAGAGTTATTTCAGTCCACTAGATCGGATATATAAACTGCTGTCACAAATAGCTATTCGTATTCGGTCCGGCCGCAGCTATTCGACCGAATACCGAATATATCTATGTGGCGTTCTGCCACCCGAGCGCCTGCCTAGCGCTAACGGACGGTGTCGACCCCAGCTCGCTGACACGCCTGGAGTCGCCCGAGTCACTTTCTTACCAAATCTCAATGCCAAACGGTTACTCTCTATATCTACCAGGATGTTCACTATCACCAGGCAAGATTAGGGACGGGTTTCTTCTCCAAGAAAGGTAACACGGCTCGAATTAGTAACGAGGTCTGACTCTGCCTATTCCGCGGTCGCCGGATGGGCAACGTTCTGAGGATGGCCGTACTCAAAACAGGGTTCATAATCATACCGGCACGAGTCTTCCTCGCCTTGCATACCTTCCAAGCTGCTAGCCTCGTCTTCCTCTACCTGATGTCGTACCGTTCAGCATCTTGTGACTCTGAAACTATCGCCATTTAGGGACACCAAGCGTTCTCTTAAGTTACGAGGTTCAGACATATTTGAAACAAGTCCATAAGCCATTTCGGCCTATACAATTATCGGTAGCTAAATCCAACGTCTTATACTCTTAGACATTACTGTCCCCAACTCTCTAACCTCTGTCGTCCTAGACACACCAGTCTCACAGCACTTCGTCATATCATGCTAGACACTTAGCTATCACGTCTTCTGCTCAACACGTATCTCTCGATCTATTTCCGTGTATGGCATAAACGGCCGCACACGTATATTTTGTCATGCACATTTGACTGATTAAGTTCCCGTCCTCTGTGTTAGCAGTTACCCACCAACACTGATATATTCTGCTTCGATAAAAATGACACTGGCATGGTATTCACGGACACTGATAGTGAAGGTCTTCTGTCTATAACCTTCGCTATCTGCACACAGATCTTCGATCCGACCTACGCACGAGGGGGCCCGACCTCGCACTTTAGTCAGCTCTCAGAACTGTGTGTGACGACAAACAACCATGTTTTCACCTGGGTACCCGATTACCCAAACGTACTCGTATCGATCACTTCGATCAGACACGCAAATAGATACTCTTCGGGAAAACGGGAGGATTATCTATGACCAACGTAAATATTGAAACGGGAGGAGTATCTATGACCAACGTAGGTAGCAAACAGTAATATTTACGCATCGATCAATTCTTGGTGTGCTTACTATCTTTACCCTGGGTTTCCGACTGCCCAGACTTTCACGTCGGCCTCTTGGCCCATTTCCGTGTGTGGCATACCGGCCTCACACGCATAAGTTATCAGGCACACGATTGACCGTCCTCTGCGTTGGCAATTGTCCGCCAACACCGTAATATATTCTGATACTCGGAAAACCGGGAGGAGTAACTATGACCAACGTAGGTAACAAACAAGAGTATCTATCGAACGACTATAAAGCCATCAAGAAGAGTTACTTGACTAGTAACCTGAAGGTATCAATCGGCACCAGTGTTTTCTCTTGTTTGTCACGTGCGCTTCTAACGTGTTCACCCTCCACGTGTAATTCCAGCGGGTCCTTCGGGAATTTCCCCGATATTTCTATCGAACGTATTCAATGGAGAACTTTCCCCGTATGTGCCAACTCTCCACCGGCAGCTCTCTCGGTTTGTACGGCTGCTACTGCGGGAATCTACTCGGCTTGTATCTCTTGCGGCCACCCGACTTTTCATGTCTCCGACAACCTGGGGAAAACGGGAGGAGTAACTATGACCGAACTAGGTAGCCAACAAGTATATTTCTCGGCCGGCTTGCATCTATCATATACTTTAATATCCGATCACCCAGACTCTCACATGTCTTTAACTCTCATTGACTGCATTTATTCATCCCATCGTAGGAACATATTTGTATTCGTCACCTAGAGATCTGACCAACGGTAATGCACCAACTCTCGTTTCTCAGACTCGATTCTCTCACAGGCAACTGAGGTAAGTGTCACCACGTTAACTCTATGTTTCACACAGACCTGTATTATTATAATCACTTTCTCTGAAGCAATTGTACTCTGTCTCTTATACACTGGAACGAACCACTGGCAGATCTTTCGAGGAAGTCCTCGAAAAGAGATTATGTAGTTAGATCTGCAAGAAGAAATTAGTAGACGCCTCGCGGGGAAACCGCGAGCCAAGATACTGCAACTAGACACACAAGTGAATAGATTTCTGGAAAACGAGAGGAGTAAGTGTGACCGACCTAAGTAGCCAACAAGAAGATTTGCCGAAAGATCGCAAGACAATAAAGAAGACATACTGCGGGGACACCGCAAGTACAGATATTACGTTTAGTAACTCAAGTAAAGATACGCGGGGAAACCGCGACCTAAGACATTGCGATCAGACACGCAAATCAACAGATTGCTGGTAAACGGGAGGAGTAAGTATGACCACGCTAGGTAGCCAAGTATAGATATTTACGGAAAACCGTAAATAGAAAAGAATATGCAGAGACGCTCACAATTGATCAGGTTTTCGGCACCAAAGGGAACTTTCCCTGTATCGAACGCACCAATGGGGTCACCCTCCCCGTATTTATCGAATGTATTCATGTTTTCCAGTATTTGTCAACGGCTTCTCCGATAGCTCTCAGTCTGTTTCCAACGGCTTCACGGGGCCGCCCTCCCCGTCTTTTAACCAACGTGTACACTGAGGAATTCTTCCCGTAAATTGTCTCAACAGTCGCCATAATCTGTCTCGATGTAGCGTTCGGTTGCTCGGGGCTTTACCCGATCTCTATTTCTCCCGACCACCCACGGGGTCACGTATCCGACAACCTGCTGGTATTCGCGAGGAGTAACTATGACCGATCTAGGTAGCCAACCAGAATATTTCTCGGCCACCAGAACTCCCACGGTCTGCACGGTCGGGGATTTTTCCCAGTCTATCTCTCTGTCGGCCGCCGAGGCCTCTCTCGATATATGCGTCGGTCCCTTCTGGGACTCACCCAGTCTGTATCACTCACGGCCACCAACGGGGTCACCATCTTCCCCGTATTTCCGAACAGACCTGTCATTCATTCATTTATTTTTCTCGATCGGGTCTTTACGCACTCTCGAACGGTAACCAGACCTGTGAGCATTTCTCACGATCGGTCTTTCTCTGTCAGCCTGTTGACTCCTACGATCAGGGCACGGTCCGTCTTGCGATCGACGGCAGAGGGGCCCACCCCACCAGATCGGCGAAAAGCAGCACCAGCCTGACCGCGAGAGCGGCTGTCACTAGAGGTCGTATTTATATGGCAACATTCAACGATCCCTGGAGCGGTACGAGAACCACTCTACGTATGAAACAGTACGAACCACTGCTCCACATATATAGCGATGCACCGCATGTCAGGCTATACTCGAGCCAATTCATGCGTCTGCAAGCTATGCACTCAATTAAAAACCGCCGATCGGTCTTCCTTCCTATGCGCAACACTGTAAAAAAATATACGTAAAATAACACTATGGCGAGCCGATTATTTAAATAAATCATTCATTCAAGCCTTGTGGCCTGTCCGCCACATCTATTTAGCCCACTCTAATTAGTGTAATTCGGCACCGAAGCGAATACACAGCGAATATTCGGTACAGTCTTATATGAAACATAGACCTATATTTTGCATTGCGTCTTTACGTCGAGGGGGCTTTTGTCCAAAGGTTTTGTCCTACGCAAAATCTGGAGGTTTTTGTCCGGGAGGGTTTACATGTAGGCCTATGTCCTACACTCGTCTGAAGCTCAACTAGTTTTTTTTAGAATGTTCGAAGGGTTTTATATAGTCATAGAACTTTGAATGATGAAGAGAATTCTTGGCATTTCTAGCTAGATTAGAATTTGACTTGATTAAAATAATTCTTGCTTAAATGGAAGATGAAATTCCCAACATATTGTTAGTGTAAATAGCAATTTGATTTGTGAAGCTATTCTAATTTGAATTTGAATTGATGAACCAATTTATGTAACGACGGGCCAAAAATATACTTCAAAACATTTGGACAATATTTTGGTCTACGATTCCTTGCCCCTAATATAACCTCAGCAAAAACTAATGATTGAACGGCCGCAGTTTAACTGTTAATTTTTAAACTCCTTTGTCAAAATTATTCTGTCTGATTGTACTAGGCTATAGGCCTACATGTCATCTTCGCATCATAGTTGGCTGTTGATAATTAAAGAATTGTTATATTTTATGGATATTTTATTGACTTCAGTTCATAACGAAAGTTGGACGCATTAGCTATTGTGATTGTTTCTGTGCGCGCTTGCTTGTATGTGTGTGTGTATGTGTGCGTGTGTGTGTGTGCGAGTGTGGTGTGCGCGCGCGTGTAGGCCTATGTAGGCCAATATGTGTAAAGACAGGCTGACAAACAAACAGATAGACCTATTAGACAGTCTGTACATAGCAAATTATCTTGAATGCGAAAATAATAACTGGGACTGCAGCAATAGTTTTGTCTAGCAGGCAACGTGTCACACAAATCGTAAGCTACGGATTAGATTCTAATTAAATAGGCCTATAGTTCAGAATAATGCTTGTGAAATAGAAAACTGTAAATGTCATTTCTGAAATTCTTAGCAAATTGTAGGCTATGCAACATATATTGTAAATATATATATATATATATATATATATATATATATATAAGTATATATATAATATAGGTTCATGGCATAATTATATAGACTTTAACATACAAACATTAACGAAATTAGCTTACATCTTTATGATACCATTTTAAATTCGCAAGCGAATTCACCAATCGTTTATTTCAGACGCAGAAACCTTCGCTAGATGGAACCATGTGTTCCATACATGGAACAAAGACCTATGGTATACGAATCATACGATATCAGCGTATTCAGAGGTCACGACCTATGAGGTACAGCCTAAGCGGAGTCAGCGCATTGAAACGATCAACTGTCGCTTGTAGCCAGTGTTAGGCACGAGACCAAAAACTCAAGACCAAGACCGAGAAATCCAAGACTGAGACCAAGACCGAGACCGAGTGGCACGAGACCAAGACCAAGACCGAGTGGTCCGAGACCAAGACCAAGACCGATTGGTCCGAGACCAAGACCAAGATAAAGACCGATACTTTTTTTCATAAACAATGCAATATATTAATTAAGACGTTATGAGACGGAATAACACACTTAAAACATTAATTTTATTGCTGAAGAATACCAATCTTAATAATAGTCCAGAAAACAGTTTTACCGGCCTCTATGAACTTTTTTATGGGTTCAGCCCGTGACTTCGGCCTGAGAATATCACACTATAAAGTACTTACAGTGTCCGATAGGTAAATACCTTAAGACATCTGAACAAGTAGGCCTAGAGTAACGTTCCGATTGAATGGTGTACTAGTACCACGGACCTTGGAATTGTAGGTTAGCAGTGTCTACACGTGGCCGACCCCATAATTATTATAATGTTCCAGAAGCTTGAAATTTGTGAAAGCAAATTTTGAAATGGCTGGCTCCGATGCAAATGCATCTTTTTCTGCCCATATAGTAACATGTTTACAAAGAAATAGTTTGGCCAGCATGCCAAAAACTGATAACAATCGCGTAGAGCATTAACATCCGGTGTCTCTAATAATTGAAAAATAACCGAAAAATATCAAAAAATTGTTCTGACTGGCCTACGGCAAATGACCGAGAACGCTAATTAAGGCGGAGGCCAATCCAAAGACCGTTCCTTTAAGACCAAGACCGACGCATTCGAGACCAAGACTGAGACCAAAACCGCAGTTTTCCGGTCTCGAAACCGTCTCGAGATCAAGACCGTGGTCTCGAAACCACATCCCTGGCCGCCTCGTCACTCGGATCAAGAATGAACTCTTCGATGACTGTGTAAAACGTCAAAAGAAAACACATCTGATAAACAACCTAACAACTGCTGATCAGCCACGCAGGTATAGCCTAGGCCTAAACACGCAGCACACATGACAGGAGCTTTGTAGACCTACTTCCGTGGTGAATAAATTAGCGTATGCCTATTATTTTTATTTGTAGGCCTATCTATGTGGTCTACAGACCATTATAGCTTATAAATCGTGGGACCAGCTATGTAATTATAGCTTAATGTTTTATAATAAAGGTTACTATCTTCGTTTCACATCAAGCTGACAAACGGTTGATAGCAAGTCGATCGATCATTGCATGAGTCGATCGATGCTAGCTGTCGGCACCCATGCAAAGCGTTCATCGCCGCTATGCAACTAAATAATTATTATTTTCAATATATTGAGTTTTCATTAAGGTGTTTCAATGAAATTTGAAAATCGTGTGAAAATAATAATGCAATATTTTTATAATCAACGTGTGCAAATTCGTCTATTCTGAGTTACGAATACTGGTATCTCAAGTAGTCGTAATGGTTTCGCCCATTTCCTTTCTACCGGACATTTTAGTTGACGAGAGTTTATCAACAGTGAATGTTAATACAAATATTTTGTAAATTTGTACTGAAAGTCTAGTTTTTGAATCATGGAGCACATTCGTATTCCAAAGGTTCGTTGGATTTTGTAAATTACGAGCAAGACGTGTTAAATTCTTCATGCCATCTACAGTTGTCTGTATTGCATGATGATGTCTCATCGGGACATGTTAATAGGCCCTAATGATCAACATAGGGCGGGGAAAGTATTCGTCGAAGAAGTAATGGAGCGCTATAGTATATTGTCAGACCGTCAATCGAGTGGTTGGGGTTCAAATTTCTGGCAAGGGAGCAATGTGTTGAGTTTTCTGCTCCATCTGCGCACCTGAGCTACAGTGAGTACATTGACCGCAGTGGGAAGATAGTGGGAGGGGAGAGCACTAACCGTTCGCGCTCATGTGCCGAAACTAAGGAAATGAAGTTGTTTACACTTCATACCCAGGGTTACCCCAAGTTATGCTCTTGCTCTTCTGCTTGTTGGAATAAGGATTTCTGAAAAATGCTTGATGTTTATGCATATGTGATAATTTGATTCTGTTTTACCTATTCACTTTTAGGTAAAAGTATATTTTAGCATATTTTATTATATCATGGTGCTTCTAGTGTATTTAGCTTATTTATTATTTGACATGAATAGATGTCCGGCTGTAGCTTAACTGGAGACGGGTTTGATGAAAAAAATAATGTGCAAATAGAAACTGGATTGATGAAAGAAATTATGCATAAATGGAAGCTAGGTCGATGAAAGTATAATGCTTGATTGATGTGAGAATGTCGTTACGATGGATGTGGACTCGATGTAAACAAGGTTGCAAACGCGCGCAAAAGCCTGATAGATGAAAAGAAATATACCTAAATGGAAGCTGGATTGATGAAGAGAAATATGCATGAATGGAAGCTGGATAGATGAAAATATCATGCAAAATTACAAGTCCGATTGATGACAAAATGGCGTCGCGATGGAAGCTAGTGCAATTTCTGATCAACATTTTGTTGAATGAAATACTCTTAAATAAACTTTTAAAATTCTGTTCATCGATCCAGCTTCCGTTTAAGCATAAGTATTAAAATCAATCCAGTTTCTACTTACAAAATACATGATACAATGAAGGAAATAATAAAATGCACTAAAATGCACCGCATGCACACAAGGTAATAAAATACGCTAAAATACACTTACCCACTTTTAATATGAAACAATTGGCGAATTTATAAGTTAAATGAGTAGGGCAAAATTTGTAATCATGATCTCTGTTATGTAGCCCAGTCTGTCTGAGCATTAAGCAACTTGTGTGATTGTGTGTATGGGGACTGTGAATGCATATATTCTTTGGTTGGTTGGGAGTCAGTAATAGTATCTGTGTGACTTCTGGCTGTCCTGTTCCTCTTAAACAGTGGTGGGCTTATTCTTTCCAGTGAATTTGTCCTCATTTTGTAAAAGCTGCCATTTAAATTCTTAAGAGCATTGGCATGAACTAAAAATGGTGTTGCTGCTTTTCTGGAAGCTTGCTCTGTTATTTAATCGTTCATTTAGAAAAGTTTTAGCATTTCTTCGTCATGCATACTCAGAGGCATTTCAGCATTTTTGCGTCAGCCCTGACTAACAGGACAGTTTTCAGCGTTGATGAAAAGTTCGTGTAGCATCACAGACACAGAAGGATGGTATCTCAAGATGGTGCAATCACTGAACAGAAACAACATTTATTAATTTGTGAAGTGTGTGTGTGAAGAGAGAGCATTGAGTTCACCGTGGTTCATCAAGGTTTCTCCATGTCAAGAAATGTAGTGCCGCTGGGTCAGTGGAAGTAGCTTTGTTTGGCAAGTAGAAATATTGGCGTATAACTCTCACGTCTTTGGTGTATTCTTGTTTCATTTGAAGCTGTGGTAAAAATAATTATGTATGTCTATTACTTGTTTAAGAATCTCACTAGAGTCTTAACATAGCAATCTAAGAGTTCTAAGAAGATACTTCTTAAGATGGCTTCAAAATATTTTGAGCTGTGTTTTATGAAATACTTCATCATGGTGGTGGCGCTGTATGGAAGCAAAAAAGCAATTGTGTACCAAAAGAAAGATAAAAAATACCTAAAAGTATTTCAAAAACAATTTTTAACAAAATAAAAGCAATCAAAATATTTAACCAAATAATTTGTGAATAAAATGAAATTTTAAACTTCGTCAAAAACATACTTACTTAGTACTTACAGTGTTTGTATTGATGTTTTCAAGACTCAGAATAACCAATATATATTAACGGCTTTCCAAAGCGGACGATAATTGAACATTTCTTATTTAAAAGCGTTCTGTTTTCATTTTGCTTTTAAATTACAGTTTAAAATTGTGTAACAAAAATGTTCAAGGCCAGCGCCGCTACTACTACTTCATCATGTGTTTAAAGAGTAATAATCCTTTGGAGAATTTTTGAATTTTTCTTTGTTGCCCATACCACTCCTCACCAAAGTCATTGCATCATCAAAATTCCAGATCAGAGTAGTAGGTGTTCAGCATCAGTTCTGCCTTAGTCCTATGCTCTTCACCATAGTTATGGTCCTTATGGATGCTTTTTCAGAGCAGGTAGGAAGAGAGGTGCCATGGTATATGCTGTATGTGGATGTTCTTGCAAATAGTGGCTGATGAGGGGAGGCAGGGATATAGGCATGTTTATCTGATTGGCAGAGAGCACTGAAGTGCTAGGGCCTTAAAGTAAACATGAACAAAACAGAGACCATGGTCTGATGCTAAACGGATGAGACAATTATGGTCAGAAATAGGGATGGAAACTCGCAGAAACATGTAAATGCCATGGATCGGGAATGAATGCTTTGGGTGGTCATGAGCATGATGTCTAGAACATGATTAAAGCAGCTTGGCAGAAATGAAAGGACTTGACAGGTGTATTGTATGACACCAAAATGCAGATTCATCTCAAGGAGGAGGTATGCAAAACAAGTATCAGATCGGTGATGATGTATGAAGCAGAGGCCTGTACACTTGGGGATCGAGAGGAAAGGTTTTGGGAGAGAACAGAAATGAGAATATTGAGTTGGATACTTGGAGTCTCGCTAAGGAATAAGAAAAGGAGCGAAGTCATAAGAAGACGCTGAGAGTGGCATGTATCACTTACAGAAAAAGTTCAAAGGGCCAGAAAAGTACAAGTGGTGCAACTATGTGATGAGAAGATAGGATGAAGGCTGCATTAACAGAGTTGTAAGTGCAGATATCATATGATGCATTTGGCATTACTGTCAGGGATGACAAAAGAATTGATGGAGTGATATGATTCAATGGGACGTGAAAATGTCAAAATTGCAGAAATAAGACACTGGTGACAGAATTAAGTGGAGCTGGATCAGTGTGGCTGATGATTCATCCCTTCTGAGGTATTAATTCAACCTGACAAAGAATCATTTGGAGAAGCCCATTCTAAGTTGGATAGGCCGAAAAGAAATTTATATCCCCCGCTGTTACAGTGACATTTTTTCATTCTGCTGAACAGTTCAGCCAGCATAATGATGATTGACTGCTGCATTTTAATGTGACAGAGAGTCTGATATGCTCAGATGGTAGAAGTGATAGTAATTAATCTGGTGATAAATCGATGCATGAAGTTGGGCTGTACAGGTGTGGTTCAAGCAGTGTGAGTTAGTTGAATTTAGTGCGATTAATATGACTATAGAAAGATTATCTTTATTATTATTATTATTATTATTATCATTATTTATTATTATCATTATTATTATTATCATTATTTATTATTATTACTATTATTATTATTATTATTATCATCATCATTATTATTATTATTATTAATATTATTATATTATTATTATTAATATTATGCATCAGTGTCATTCAGTCTCCAGTTATTATAACTGTCATCTTTATCTGTCCACAGTCATTCTTAACACTGGAACTCTTCTTAGTAAAGAAGCTTTTTCGGTTGCTGGACCAATTTAGGAACCATTTCCCTGTGTCTGTCTGTTCATTTAATTTTCAACTTATGACTTACCTCATTTGTATTGTTTATCAACCATAGTCTTCTTCTCTTTTGCCTATGTTGATATTCTGGATATTGATCTGGTTGTGGCTGGGATTTGAGACTCCTTGCTTGTTGCCTTGCGCTTTTGACACGTGAGTGACAGAAGCTACCTGTTATATTTACAATTAAATAATATAACTTTTAATAAATAATAGATAGAGAAATAATTAGTTATTTTTATCAAGCATCATATGTGAATAAATATTAATAATTTAACTGCACCATTATAATGGTTAATTTTTTTTTGACATGTGCTTTTGCTAGAAATTCAGGTAGCAATTGTGCACAAAATATTCAAGATGGTATAATAAAATTCATGATAAAACCTTCATAACAATTCATTGAAATATTATGTCAATAATATTGGATTCCGTTTGTTTGGATGCAAAACCTTGGAATCAGTCGACGGGTTGCAGTATGACTGTTTACATTCAGAAGGGGGCAGCACAGTTATGGCCTGCTGTCTACTGTTACAGAAGGAGTGAACATTTACTGATGTCTAGTGGACTAAACTAAACGCGAATGCTCTTTGCCTATCGTGCCTTAGGCCCAGACCTTGGCAGAATGTGTTACCCAGTGGTTTTAAAACTTTATTCCATTGTGCCACCAGGTAAAAAATCGAATGTTCACTTATCGCAAGCAATGGTCGAATCAAAGCAACAGCAGGGAAATATCGTAAGTTCTCTTGCAGGGTATGTGGCAGCACCCCAGCCGACAACTCATTTTGGGGCATTTGACACCTGTTTTAAAGCGCTAGTGTAATCTTCTCTTAATGACTTCTATTGTGTCATTAGTGTAATGGCACAGTGAAAAAAGGCATCAACTGACGGTCACCTAATATCAAATTGTATCCCCGAGTTGTGATCTTTTGGTGAAGAGTAATCAAAATTCTGTGGATTGAAGAAACCATTAGTTAGGAAATCATTAGTATTTATTTAGCTTATGCACAAACCTCATGATGGCAGTATTAGTGGGAAATCATTAGTGAGAAAGTTGATAAATCTTGAGTTTTAAACTGAACTTCTGAATGGATACAATGACAATATTGGACAGACTAGCATTTTCCAGACTCTTAATTCGCCCTTAAGTCACTTTACCCTTAGCGTCCATTTTAAATCCAGGATCTGTGTCTGGCTCCTGAGGATCTCGGTGCCTGCAAGATTTTGGTAATTTTCAATTTCACGTTTATATGGTGCCTCTTCTAGCAGGCTACTCGAAGGTGCTCCCATCCCTGACAACATACGACCAATGTCAAGTCAACAATAGCAATAGTCAGAGGTAACTACTGTGACCTGATTTTGGTTCCCGTGAGAAGCAGTGACCTGCTAGACATAGCCAAATGATCTGCTTTAGTTATCAGTTGGAGTAACTATGCCCTACGTTGGGTGATTAATCTTACTATAAAGGATGATGTTGACCTTGCATCAAACTTCTTTTACTATTTAGTGTTTCTGTATATGCCGTTTTTACTGTGTATCCGTCAGAACAGTATTTAATCTATTTGCGGTTTGATCGTCTAGATCCACAGTCCATATGTTTATGATCAATCTGGGTTTCGGGGATTTCTTTTTGTAGATTTATTGATACCCGTTCTCTTTATTGGTTGGTCTTTCTGGTCATTTATTGCTAAGTCATCTGTCCAATGTTGATATCAGTAGCAGGCTGTTTCTACCTCCACTGTCCGATCCATTGCCAAATAAATAGCATTTGACCTGATTTGATTGCAGTGACCCACGATATTTCCAGAGGGATGGCTCTTATACTCCCCCTCCCATGTGCCTGCTTCATTATGGAAACTGGGAAATCAAAGCACTTTTCTCAAAAGCAAACTTCATTTTTCATCTTCACCCCAATAAAGTCATGTCTATGCAAACAAGAAACTAGTGTGTGCTTATTGCATGGTGTGACATGTTGTCAAGCAGTTTTCTGATCACCATAACTAAGGGTGTAAACAAATTTTGAAGTCTTGGCCTGGGTACCCGTCGACCCACGAAGCGGGTACCCGGGTGGCCGACCACGTGGGTATTTTTTTAGTATATGATGAATCACTCATTTTTACGGAATGTTGGGCACCAGCGGGCAGTCAGCTACTATGATAAACAGAACATTTTCTGGTACATGTTCAGGTAAAATTGGAATGTCGGGCACCCGAGAACCGGGCAGTCAGCCTCTGGCCTGTACCCAGGTACCCATTGTCAGCCTTAACCATAACATCCCTAAATATTGTGTTCACAGCTAGTCACTATTGTACTTACATAAGTGCTACATAATCTGACTGTAAATTAATGGTCCTGTTGTTGTCTTTGGGAATTTTCTCTCAATGAGGTGCTTCTTTTATGGTTCTCTGCTTATTAGACTGGTTCAATTGTCCACTCCTCTGCCACTGTTCTTGCTTTTTGGTCTCTTCTTTAAATTTTCAATATATCTGTCTGTCACCATCTAATCCAGCATCATCTGTTGTGGCTTTGCTCTTGTCAGCCTCCACTTCATATACCCTTTGATGACCGCTCTTACTGGCGAGTCTCCTCTCAATGTGTGCCAAACCCTTTTAATTTGACTCATTCTAATTTTGTGCATCAGGGCTCATTCTTCTCCAATCTTTTCCATCATTTTTTATTTTGATTCCTGTTCTGTCCAGCTGATTTCCACATTCATCTCCATGTCTACATTTGTGAAGCCTCCAGTCTTCTTATGTCCACTTTTCTTATCGTCCTTGTCTCTGCTTCGTACAACACCAAACTCCATATAAGTGTTGTGGTCGTTCTTTTCTTCAGACTTCTGAACATTTAATTTTCCTCTCAGTAGTTCTCTTCTTTTGGAGAATGACTCTTCAGATTGCTATCCTCCTCTTTTTCCATGTGGCATTTGACATCTGTTGTGATCATACTCCCTTGCTATAGGAGAATTCTTTCACCTGTTCCATTTATTTTCCCTCAAAGTGTATTCTATTGCAGTCTCCTTTCCTAATATTCAGTACCTTTGTCTTTTTGATGTTTATTTTCATTCTGTATTCAGTTGATATTGTGTTCAGTCTATCATCCGTCATTGTCTGTAGACCTTTCTGGCTTCTCTTCGCCTTTTTCTAGTCATCTGCAAACGTCAATGCCTGGATCCATCTTCCTTTTAGGGAATAAAGGTCAGAGACCTTTATTCCCTCTTCCAGCTCCTCTACTGCTTCTCAAACAAGCCCTACAATATAAATATTAAATTGGCATCCTTGTCTCACACCTCTACCCACCTTTTCTGGTGTCGAGTACTCTCCACATATTCTTATTTGCATCCTCTAACCCATTTACAAGTTCCCCATCAATCCTTCTTCAATCTACTTCCTTCGGCCTCAGTACACGTAATAGCATTCTCCATTATCACTACATTGTCTGTCCCTCTGGTTCGGTATTTCCTCCAGTCTCTTTTACATATCATCAACTACTTCATCTTCATGCATCATTGCTTGCATGTATATCTGTATTATCGCTATATGTATCCACTGGCAAGTATAATGTTACTGGGTAGCTGGAATTGCCGGAAAAGTCGCCTGATGTGACAAATTGTCTGGTATCTTTTTCTTGAATACCCTGTTATTGAATAATCTTGGTCACAATGTTAGTATATCTAGTGCTGACTTGCTGAATCCTGTAGTCTTTGGCCACCGTGCAAAGATTCTGGTCCAAATAAAATGTGATCTCAGAAATTCTATGTCATCACAGAATACAAAGCTCAGTGATGGCTACCAACAGAGTCATTGTGCATGCCAGAATCTAGAGTGAGTTCAGGAAAAGATCTGAAAGGTGCACGGAACAGTCTGCTGGCAAGTGATGATGATGATTATGCTCTTTCAAACAGCACTAGTCTCTGAGTTTATTAGATAATGCGAACATGGCAGACAAAGCTCTCAAGCCTGTGCAATGGGAACTGGAGAATGGTTGAGGAAAGATGCCCATTTTCAGTTATGATTTAATTTTTCCCATTAGTAGCCATCTACGAACTACATAAAGCGTGCTGCTGTAGTCGTCTTGGCCGCTTTTACGCGAGAGTGGTTTGCTGGTCGCCACTCTATTGTTGGGACATGCTATGAACGAGCGCTTATCATCGGCGACTTGGAGACATTAAGCCAGAATGTGCGTGTCGACACGAACCCAATTGTGGGTATGTTCACGGCTGTGTGGAGCATTAAGAGCATTGACGGAGATGGAGGGTATGAAGAGGGACACAGAGTGAATTATATGTCTTTAAGCTTGCGGGATTGCATTGTTTGATTAGTACTTTGTGGGCTATGTGTACATTTGTGTGGGTAGGATGATGTGTTTATTTGAGTGGATGTTTACTGAGGACCAGTATTTTAATAGACAACTTTCATTTTGAGAACTAAATATCTAATATTAGTGTGTAGGCCTATGCATAGTTGTATCGGACAGTGTGACATAGTTTTTAAATTCTCGAACATACTTTGCACACAGCTTATTCTAATAGGTGTGAGTTTAAAGATTGTTTTCAAATTGTTATTATATGAAGACAATTGGTATATGCTGTGAAACAGTTCCAAAGGGAGGGTTCACTATGTGGATGATGGGCTAAGGGTGATATGTGCAGACAGGGGAGATGTATGTGCAACTGGGCATTGATATCTAACCACTAGACTATTACAATGAGATATCCAGAGATGTAATATCCAGAGATATCCATTATTTTACTAGTTGAAAATATCCATTGTTTATACAATGTCTGTGTATCCGTTTACAAACAGTGTTGTTTTAATTTACGCTTAGTATCTGTATAAGGCCTTTCTTGGCAAATTTACTGCTACTTATAGTGTATGTGTGAATAAATAATACAGTGTACTGTTTATCCAAGCACATTTGCTGGTGTAATGAACTTTGGAAGACTTAGCACCGTTGCTGATTTAGTAATAATTTACGTCTGAAAACCATTTAGGGGAAATTGACTTTGTGGATTGGATGTGGATCGCTGTCGGTTGTACGTCCTATCTGTTGCTTATAAGGTCGGTCGCTGTTAGAGACATGTCTTTGCCCTTTCAGGACGCACCAAACAAAGGAGACAAATGTGGGCTGCCAGAGAGCGAAGCTTGAGCCAGACCTAGAGCGACAGTGGACGTGATTAGAGCGATATTCAGACAGATAGACAGACAGACTGGTATGGAGACATGTAGAGGGAAGCAGGAGAGGTAGGCAGAAGAAATCGTTATAAGGGGAAAGATGAGGTTGCTTATCATGAGGAAGAGAAACGAAGACAGACACACAGAGGAACTGACATAAACTCCGACGGACAGTGACATTGGAAGCGTTTTGGCTTTGGGGAAGTCTTCAGAAGTGAGATTTATAGGGACAGCTTGACTCGGTGGATGCCCACACATCTCTGTCTGTCTCGCTCCGCGAAGTCCTCCTGCCTATGAGAGGCAATGCAGCAGTCTAGACTCCGCCGCAAAACGCGGTCTCTCGGATGCCTACAAATAGGCCTGGGGTCCGGGGCCGAGGGTCTGGCGACCGACGACGGACCGGTCACCAATCGATACGCAGCTGCTTTCGTCGGAATGTACGAGCGCCCATTGCCTGTCCTAAGCCTTTAGGGCTTCACCGGCGCAGGAGCGGCAGCAGGCCGTTCGCCAAGGCGGGAATCACGATCAATTCTCCTTCGTGGCATGTTCAAATAGTCGGCAACTGCGGCGGCGACAATGGACGAGAAAAGAAATATGACGAACTTAGTGACAGCTGGCTCCAAATTCAGCATTAGGCAATACATATTGATGAGTCGAGAGCCCTGATCCTTATAAATGAATAACAAGCTGATTAAATTTCGGAGCGTGTTCGTCGCCAGCTTTCCTAAGGGTTTGTCCCCTATGGCCAAATGTATATTTGCAGTGTCTGATTACGGCCATCGTCTGGGAATTCCGACTCCCCCCCCATCTCCAGAGCTTAATCAGGCAGAGTAGATGAGAAACCTTGCTGCTTGTTGGGTGGGCTCTGTTTTTGATTCTGTGTTGAAGTGCAGAGCTGTCCTGTATTTTGGCTTTCTGTTTTGGCAATATCGCAGCACTCAAATGTGGCGCTATGTGATTTGTCTAAGTTAAATCATTGCCTTTGTTAGGGCTCCATCTTTTGGCTGTGACGAATAAAACTCTCAGAGTTTAGAGAGACCAGAATCTGGGTTTACAGCAGAAAAGGAAGTTGGAAAAGGTTTAAGTGTGAACTTCAGAAGAAAATCAGTAAAACAGATATGTAAGTGAACAAACTATTTGCATGAAAGGTTGTGGGTTTCATTCTTTTAGGCCACTGGTGTATGATGCAGTGGCTGTGAGCACTGTGTGTATTGTACTGGTATTCAGTGGGATGTGAATAGAGAGTGTTTCTTGTTTAGCAAGCACATGTGAATGTAAACATGCATTAATCAAGAGTGCCTTTTGTATAGCAAAGTTGAGCATTAGCATTAATAATCTTGTTCATGACCTATATAAAAATTATGACAACCATCTTAGCAACACTTTATCGTCCTTGAGTCAATGCTCTCCAAATTACAACGCATACATTCAACTCTAGTTCCTGATCAGAATTAATATTTGAGACGAAAAGAACAGTGACACTGATTAGGGAAGTCCTTTAGAGGTATTTGTGACCATCCGTCGTGTCGTTAAATTTCCGATGTGCTCATCAAAATCCTATGCCGCGCGTATAAGAACTTCTTTCGAGCAGATCTCGCGAAATGGACGCTCGGATTATGACGACTGCCGTCTCTATGAAACTCAATAAACGCCGGTCACCTCCACAGCCATTTCGATTATCTGATGAAAGCAGTTTCAGAAAAGTTGGATTACGTTTCAGCACATTGCATGATTCTGAGGTAGGGCATAAAATGACATGTCCAACTGTCCAGTGTCCACGCAACTCTTTGGACGTTGTTGTTGTGTTTTGCGTGTTCGTCTGTGTAGACGTTCTAGTGCGTACGGGCGCTTGTTCGTGTGGTTGCCATGCTGCGTGTAATTGTTCGTTTCCATTGCATGATAATGATGACGGACCGACTGCATCCGTTGTCAAAAGGGATGCGGACAAATTTCTTGCGCTAAGGTGGTTTCACGCAACTGATAAATGCGTTCGGTAGCTGGCCTGCTTCGGCAAATAGATAACTCTTCCTATCGCTCATTCATTGGCCCTATACAGTGGACCTGCCACGGAGCCGGGCCTAATCAATAGATCTGCTGGAGATTCTGTTTTCTGTACGGTTGGCAATCGGACCCGATCGCCCAGTCGCGCCTAGATACTTGTCTCGTTCTTCTTCGGAACGCAGTGGGCGATTGGCGGAGGGATATTTCCGCAAGAAGCCTTCTCGCGATCGATGATCAATGGACGAACGGACGTAAAGCTCGTCTGCTGCTACTGCTGCAGCCTCTCTTCCGCGTCAGTCTGGGCGCGGTCTGACGGACGGCGGTCGAGAGTGAGACGAATTGAAATTCTGATTGCGTTAGGCTGGGCAGGATTGCTGCCAGTTTCCGATGGGAAACTGGTAGGTTCGCTCCTCACCAAGTCAAGTTTCCGATTGTTGCATTGCTTGCAGACATTTTAATCTCGATTGTTTGGGATGTTGAAAGCTGATATCTTGTTTATGAGTTTATTGTGCTTTGAAACGGTGCTGTTATAGGATCTTTAACTGAGCACATTTTAAGGACTGATTCTCTTAATTAGGATGAATTTTAGAATAGTATGTCTAGCTGACTCTATTTCAAGAAGTAAATGCTCTAGATGTGATGATACAGTTGGAAGTGGAAGTACTCAGAGTGAATTTGTTACCTAAGAATGTAAATTGATGGAATCTGACAAACTTTAAAATCCATCCACCTGTAAGATGCAATTGAAACATAATATGGTTGGGTAGGGATGTTGGACAATTGCAATTCATTTGCAAAAGTTACTATTGCATAAATAGACATGGCCTGTGAGATCAACAAGGAATATATCGTAGAGACACTGTACGATACAATGGATATATCCTTTGTTACGAATACAATTGGTGAAGTCTGTCGAAAAGTGAGTGATAACACACGAGCTGTGGATATCAAAATGCTCAAATATCGCGTCATGAACCTACTGAACACTTTTCATAGTCTGGACATTTTGGCTGATGGCACAACACAGGTATCTTGGATAATGTAGTAATATTTAATATGGTTTTAATTATTATTATACTTTTATTATGATCATTATCATCATCATACCATTGACTGGTTTTTTAAAATCATTGCCTTAGGGTAGTATGCGCCCAACGATGATTAAATCATTCCTGCAAGGCGTTATTGTATCCGTGATGGCTAATATTTATTTATATATTTCAATTAATTTGGTATTCTTTTGTTATGGTTTTTATTATTATGATGACAGTTGTGTGACACATTGGTCGATTGGTTTGAGCGGTTGACCTGTAACATGGAGAGTATACGATTTTGATCCTAGTCAGAGGCGGTTGCTGTGCAAGAAGCTTTAGCAAAGTCCTTCATGCACAGTTGCTCTGAAACGTTATTGTATATGCACCTCGTGTGCACTTTTGAACTTTGTGCAAATGGCAATTTAAAAATGCAGTTGTATTGCATTGGGATACGATGTGAATATTTGCCTTGTGATTGGTAGATGTCACCATAAAATAGCTGTTACTATTATTGCTCTTTTTTAAAATTATTTTTAAACACAGTGTTTCATCCTAAATAAACTAAATACCCAAGTGACAGATTAGACAATGTTGATGGAATTTTGAAATTAAAAGAATGCCATCTCATTTTTCGTTCTTTCTTTCAAAATAGCTAATAAGAATCAGTCCCAAGTGGTTGGCCTACCATATAAATTTGTGTAGATTTCGCCATCCTCTATGTTCACATATATAATTTAGATTACACACAGGTGTGATTTTCTATGGCATGCAACCATTTTTTCTGTTACAATCTCATTTACCTAAATGCAGTCACAAAGGAAATGTCAACTACAGTTATGCAATTAAACTATCACATGCTTTGCATGTGGGTCAAGGCGCTACATAAAGGTCGATTACATTACGGTATTTAGGCTAAATTGTGTTTACTTGTATGGGTGCGACTTATTGATCTAAATTGTGTCGGCTTAGGGGACTGTCCGAGCAGCAGCAGCTGCTGCTGCTGCTGTTCCGGCTTCTGGGTGTTCCAGAGCGACGGACTAACTGCTCGGTTGATGGCCGCTTAGTGCCGCCGTGAGCCAGGAGTGAATCCCCAGGGATAATCATATTTATCAGGCTGAAGTGCTCACCGTCCAAATGCCTTATAAGTTTGCTAATGGCTCCGGACAAACATTGCACCTGAACGTCATTTTCGAATAAGCCTCACCGGTTCCCTAATGGCTTTCAACAAATATTGCTTCTCATAGTGACTATGTCCGAAGTGTTTATCAACTCGTTTGTCCGTTCTGCACAGAGTTAACAAAACGAAACCTAGCCACAATAATATAAATTATGAGTCTGTCATCATTTGCATTGTTCAGAGTGTGTAGATATCATTCATTCATTCATTCATTTATATAAAATTTCTGCCATTTGCCATCTACCTACCAAAAGTCTTATATATTGGTGGAAATTTTACGAAGTTACGGCAGAAACAATTTGGCACAGTTTAATTTGAGACACCGTGTAGTGAACTGGATTAGCTATACATACATTAAGGCACTTGATTATAGTCTTGATAGAGCATCATTTTAAATATGTGTAAATATGCTGCTTGCTGCAGTCTGTGTAACTTGTCTTTAAAATGTCTTATTTAAGGTTGCATGAACATTAAATTATGCAGGTATTTAGCAGATATGCTAACTGCTAAAATAAGCATGACATATAATTGTATGCACTAGAAGATCGTTTATGGGGATAGATCGTCACATAAGGAAGGCTAGACAAGACGAGCTGGAGCTGATGTGCAGTAGCACATCACCAGTTTGAAATAAAATAAATAATTAAACAATTCATCATTAATTCATTACGAAGATTTGTTTAGCGCCTTCTCAAGACTACTACTCATGAGTGCTTCCGTCCCCGGCTGATAAGGAAGCATTAAAGAGTACCCTGGGGAACAAGTGCAGCGCCAATGGGAGCCTGTTCCAGAGAAGACTAACGTTATCATCATCCTTCCCGGTTCTCTTCCACCTTTGTTCCTCCTCTTCAGTATTCCTATCCTCTGAGATATCCCATCATTCCTTCTCACCTTCTGATTATCAATCATCATCAACAGTCATCATTGTCTTCATCAATATCTCTTAACGAGTTCTGAGTGACGTTGATGCAGACTAAGCATGTTGGTTGCATGTATGAAGTTGACAGGCTCTACTTCATTGCTCTGCATGTATGTTTCCAGATAGCTATACCCAGTAGGCTTATAGGTCTCTGTAGTTAATGGTTACCAGAGGTTTATATATATATAATATGTATATACATATATAATATATATATATATACATGTATATATATATATATATAGTTTATATAAGCATTTATCAAGTAGACAAGAGATTACAGCAAGGAGCAGGAAGAGATCTATTGGAACTAAAAATTTACCACTCTGGGACATGACAACTATTTTTGCATCCATATATGGACGAAGGGTTAGCAGGCACTAACTAAACTACTCCCTCAACACTGATCCTCCAAACTTCAATTTTATCAAGGAATGGCTCTCCTTAACTATCAGTTTGATAGATGTGATGTCCTTCTATGAGGACATGATCACTAGACAGTAGACACCCAAATGTGGTTGGGCGTTGCTTCGTCTGGAGACCTGCCCCCAAATGTGGGGGAAAGATCTGATGGCTTTTTCAGCTTGGATGGATGAGTGGGTAGCAGAGACTGTGACTAACCACTCCTTCAATGCAGAGCTGTCTGTCTTTCATCCAGACTTCTACTTGTCTTGACAACTCTGGCCTGCACTAAAGCAATTTCGATTTGATACTGTGCATAAAATATTGTCAGATGGGGACAAGCTATCGATCTATGGTGCAGAGCAGACTGTGGCTTACATTTCCAATGTATCATCTCCACATACTCACTTCAATGATGAGGTGTTGAATGTTTGTGTCTAATTGATGAAAATGCTCGTCACTTGCAGCCAGCTGGATGTGAACTCCATAATGTGAAAAGCAGTTTTCTGTTGTTTTCAATCAGTGTGTGGAATTTGAAGTTAGCCAGAGACCTAGGCAGTCTCTGACTTAGCCGTATTACCAATGGAAAGCTGATGCATAGGATCCTCAACGCAAAGTAACTGCTTGTACATTGTGCCCTAGTGCCTACTTGTAACAGAAGTTGCGTTCATGGTTGTATATGATTTCTGGGTAGTTTTCCTTATTGGTTGTCATGAGTATAATAAAGGGACTGAAGAACGGGGCAGGGTAAGTAAATTGTAAGTGCTGTAATATGCCTAGCAAACGTTTTTCAACGGCAACGGCCTCTGTTGTCATAAGCTGTCATTAAACCCTGGATCCATCCATCCATCCATCCATCCATGTGCATGATTGGTTTTCTTCCAGATTGAAATGTAATTTGTGAGCGAAGAAATTACCCAGAACATGTAGCAATTTCCCAAGGACTCGTGTCTCTTTGTTTGAGTTCTGGTCAATGGCTACACTGATTCATGCACACAAATTGCATCAGTTTTCATCTGCACCTTGTTTTGGTGAAAATAGCTGGATCAAGAAGAGGTAGGCCTACTCGTGGATCATAATCTTGTATCAACACTGCTAGTCATCCCAGCTTTGTCCTAAAGCTTGGTGTATCTTACAGCTGATTATGTGTGAAGTTATACTTTGAGAGTTTGTGAATATCTGCATCAGATTGCAATATGTCATCTTTTCTGAAATTGAAATTTTGGAGCAGAAATTCATGAATTTCGAGCTGTATTTCTAAGGTTTTTGGTCGACATTCTTGAATATCTGCTATGAATAATTCTTAGTTGCACTTCAGTCATAAGAAATGCATCAGCAGTGTACGCATGAATGAAGATAGTTATGTGGCATCTTTCAGACATTTGTAGAAGATGCTATTATGGCTTCTCATAAGAAAGATCCGTTGGAGAATATAGAGCTCAAAGGGAGCAGGTTTCCAAGGAAGACCAGTCCAATCAAGCCACAGCAGCAGCCCCCTATCCCCTCTATCCCCCCTATCCCCCCTATCCCCCCTATCCCCCCTATCCCCCCTATCCCCTCTATCCCCCCTCCAAACGATCAATAGACTGCAGCGGTGAATCAGCGCAGGAGGGTCATTGGGTGCTGCTGCGGCAGATCCTTCTCTGTTGTCATTTCCGATGTTTCAGGTACTACATGCGTTCGTCGTTCCCGTGTTTCTTGCTATATTTAGTGCACTGTGGCACAATGGTAACCGCGATGATTGAGCTGGCAAGGGAAAATTGATCAAAGCATTGATTGCGGAACGAGGTTGAAATAATGAATACCTGAATGCATTGTAGCCATGGTGTATTACTCTGAAATGCATCGGCGGTGTACACAAGTATCAAAACATTTGCATGGCATCTTCCAGACATTTCTAACAGATGCCATACAAGGTATGGCATGTCTACATTGCTGATCTACATTGCTGATGACTTGTCCAGCATCATGGGGGTTTTAAATCTTGCCTGGCTACATTGAGTAAACCAGAAGACATGTTGTATGCACAATCACTCGCTTGTATGCACATATGCAGCTGGAAATTCATGCTGCATGTTTTTTAATATCTGAAAGCACTGTTTCAGTTGTGATCCCATATGAGAATGTTACTTTGAAGTTATGAGTATCATTGGCAGGCTTTCCAAACAAGTTAAATTATTTTATTTGCCAAACAGACAAATATTTTGCAAGAATGTTTGGCTGTTTGCATTGTAAGGCCTTTTACCGTTTTACCATTCTTTTGTTTGTTCAAATTTAGTGTATATTAATATTATACCCTCTTGGTAATCTGTACCATTGTGTTATCTTATTCTTGTAATTGTAAATTAATATGTATTTTGCTCCACTCATTGACTCTTATGCACTCCCAACCCAAGTTAGTGCTATCACTAACAAATAAATGAACGTTAGGCATATTCAGAACAGCCCTGGGTAAAGAAGGACTGATGAGCTAATGCTGAAGTTCCTGCAGAAGATGGTTCCAAGTAGAGAGGTGGACAACGTCTCCCATATAGAGCAGCAGCCCCATACATGTTTAGAACAACTACACGGGCTCTGGCAGCCAGGCGCAGAGTTTAGTGACCAAGGAGTTTTTGCAAGATCGGGGTGCGGAAGGTCTGTGGGTATATAAAGGAGCTGTCCTGACCAAACAGTTGCACATAAGAGTTAGAATTGGAACTGGATGCACTGCGCCACAGAAAGTCAGTGAAGAGTGTCCCAAACGAAGGCAAACCACGAAAGACTACCAATATGGTAGAATGCAATGTTAAGAATTGACTGATTGTTGGAAAGGCTAAGTGTTAGTAGAGACCACGGAGCATAGATGCGTTGTTGAAGTCAACCCTAATTAGAAGTCAACCCTAATTAGAAGTCAACCCTAGTTAGATCTGTGTATGGACAAGAGTGGTGACCACATGAGGGATGAGCAAGTGACGGACTGTACAAAGCTGAGGTAAAGTTATGTAAACTTATGAGATACGATTTACATGATATGAAAATTAAAGAACAGGAAAATTACAGGATCCTGTGTAATGCTCAAATCGTGAACTGTGGAAGAATAATGGAGTCTGAGAACCTTATACGATCTTGACAGCTTCTTAAGTTGGCCGAAAGAGGGTTAGACACCAAACCCTTTCTGGTTAAAGAATGTACAGCCCGACGTAATCAGATGCCATAATCTGAATTAATTGGAAGTTTACGGATGCCATAAACTCACTTTATGTAGCATGGATATTGTTGATGAAAGCAGCAGAATGCCTTTTTGAGGATCTATCAAACCAACACAAGTCTATTTAATCAGTCTCTACATTGGAAACGAAAACGAAGCAGTCGGAGTTTACTCAATGATGGTGGAAGAGAGTTAGGGTAGCTCTTTAGGATGATAAGGAGTCTGGGGTGATCTGGTATAGTTTGCTGCACAGTTTAGCATTAGTATTGGCGTGCAGCGGGAGGTTTATTGCTTACTGCGATATCGAGGATAATGGTTTATTCAACTGAATCAGTTGGGTGTATTTGTTTTGGCAGAGTAATTTGTATCCAATGTATTCCGTGATGTCTAGTGATTGCTGGCTATCTCTTTACATTGCTGTACTCTGAGACATGTTCTCCTTTGGGTTGTAATTTGGCAGATTATACCTGGATCTGTGTAACCAGTGGGGATAGTCTTCCAGTTGTTAGAGAAATAATATGTCTACTGCTCATGTCGGCATGTGATAAATGACAATTATTTTCGGTTTCCACCGGGTGCTTTGAGGCAATAATTATGTGTTTAAGTTCTACCTGCCGCTATATGCTATGTGGTGATGTAAAATTTATATTAATATACCAGGTATGTGCTTTTGACTGCATGCAAGGCACTCGCATTGGCATCTAATGAGCACATTATTCACTGGATAATAATTGGTGACTGTGGTGCATGCTTGGAAGAGACCCACATGTTTGAGTCTAGCTGGACGATATTCAGAGCCTTTCATGTTAGATGTTGTATGCCTGATCCAAACAGTTTAGGTAATTGCCTGGAATGGGCACTTGGGACATTGTGGTAGCCTGTGGGGCCCATAGAGTATAATATATTGGGACATGCTTTCCATCTGAGTTGGAAAGCAAGCTTAAAGAATATTAATCAGGTGTAATTCAGTTGAACCACATGTGCCGTCCGTTCTCTGGGTTTGCTCTATGGTTGCCACTGCGGGTTGTTGAAATTGCGGACTCTGGTGGTCATACATTGCTTCCAGGATTGCTATGTTCACTGGTGAAATTGCTGTCACGGATATTTATATGATACCGCAAAGATTGTTACTTCGGCTATTAATATTGCTGGTTCAGCAGTTGATTTGTAACCAAAGGACGCATATACGGTTCGCAAAGGTGTCAACACAGATATATGCGATCATTAAAAATTTATTTACCGTGTCTGTTGTGGGCCTGAAGGACTTTTCGTCTGTAGTCCAGACAAGTCAAGTAACGATCGACCGGTGAATCTTACTCGATCGGGATGTATAAGCTGAACATTTCATTGTGCTAATGGCGTCTTTGCTTCTACATGGTGTTGCCCTCTCATGGTTTGGAATTGTACCATGATGACCATTATGATAACGTTACCTCCATTCCATAGAGCGCCATGTTGAGTCTCAGCTTGAGATAACCATATCTTGAATAATGGCCAAAGATGAAATTCCTATCTGCATGCCTATTTCTATCTGTCTGTGGTGGAAATACTTTGTTGTGTGTTTCTTGAGAGACACAGACAGACAGACAGAGAGAGAGAGAGAGAGAGAGAGAGAGAGAGAGAGAGTGCTCAGATATTTTTTTATGTTCTTTGAGGTGTTGATTTTGCTGTGTGATTTGTTGGATGTGATGTTTGATGTGGTTACAAACCATTAGTTGGTTATAAAATCTGTTGGACTTGATACTGCTTTGTGTTGGTTGTTCTGCTATTGAGCACCCGCACTCTCTCTCTCTCTTTCTCTCTCTCTTTTTCTCTCTCTCTCTGTCTCTCTGTCTGTCTGTCTGTCTTCAGCCTTTCAACTATGGTACAGGCCCTTACCCGCAAATGAAGAATAGGGGCATCCTACTCATTCGAAGTCGTGACAGCTCGATGTGATGAACATAGGAAGGTGATCTTACATAGGAAGGTGATCTTACGAGTGTGCGGGCAATGCCGCTCCCTACATTGAATGATCTATATGTTTGATTACATTTAAAATAAGTTTCATTTGACCTACAATAATACAAATAACAAAGCTGTTAACTTCAGATTATGGGCATAATGGATTATACATTATTACACATTTAACACACACTATTTGTTTCTATAATGATAAACTGTGTTTCTTTCTACAAACCTGTCCAATCAAGTCCATGCGCAGTTTCTTCTGGTTTGCTAGATACATACAGTCCATGCAATCTGTAACATTTGATATCTTAGTAATTTTTAAATCATCAACTATCCGCTTATATTGAGTACAGTTTAGTTTTGACTGTTCATGGCACACTCTTAGAGCTGGTAGCGACCTTTAAACATTCTTATTTTGAACTGGAAAAACTATATAATTGTTTTCCCATTTATTGAAACAAACTAGAGTAAAAATTGTAAAATAGGGACTACCCCACTTTCTGGATGCTGTGGAATCCTGTACTGAATGTGGTGTGGCCAATCATTCCATGGATTCCACATTTCCATTTCATTTAAAGTCTTGCAGCTAATTCCGGTTGATTCCCTGATTCAACTCAGCGTTGCATATGTGTTCAAGGCAAATAGCTGGCACCCTCTTACAGGGTATTTGGCTTCTGGCGTCACGTCCGGGAATTTTTTTGGATCAACAGAAAGAGGAAATGGTTCACTGATGTGGACTTCTTTCTGCAGTTCAAGGTGGTGCATTGGAAGCTGTTTAGACGGATTGCAGGGGCGAATTCAGGATTTTGAACCTATGGGGTGTGTGTGCAAAGTGATATTGATGTCTAGGAAATGTTGGGGCATCCCTATTGGACTTTTATAAGTGGCTAAATGCCATCTATATATGTCAAATGGAATACACCATTGTGATGCATGTAGTTGCAATTAATTTATTATCGTTTCTTCATATAATATTGTAATAGTGATCTTTCCATGTATTAGTTCTTGGGCTTTTAAGATTGTAGTGCCTATGAATTTTTCCTTACAAGGTATGCTCCATTGTATTTTAACTTTAAGGAGAGCTCTGTGTCACATCCTATACATCATTGTCATTTTTTTTATGCCAGCCATTTTGCGTTGATGGGTACGAATAAATTATTGCCACTGTCCTCGGTCATCCATCAAGTGCATTGCCAGCCTCAGTTTCAGTTCAAGCGATGTTGTGTTCTCATTTATATTATCCATCCAGAGTAGTCTTTATCTGTCGTCATTTCTTTTTCCTTCTAATCTTGAACGTAGTACATTGTGTAGGATTAAGTCATATGATATCCTCTATAATACAGCACAGCATTAGAGTCTTTCATTGAACGATTTTTCTATCAGAGTTGTTTGGATATCTAATGACTACCTTTTGTATCCATTTCATGCATACCTAGGTCCTAGCCGCAGATCCTTCTCTGTACTGTCACAGGCAACCTGGTTCTTCTGCTGGCTGTACTTTAGGGAAGCTGTAGGGTCAGTTCATCTAGCGTAATTGGTTGCTTAGCACCTTAGGATGAGCTCCTTGATCTTTTGCTGTCCTTTTTCGGCTACGGTTTTTTTAGTCGTGACTCATAGAAATTTCTTTTGATGAGACGGGATACATGTTTGCGATCGTAATTATAGTTACAATCTATTCATTCACGCATTAATTGATTAATCAATTGAATTTTGGTCTGGGTCTGGTGGTGCTAGTTAGGTGTTGCCTCTGTAGACTTGCTGAAGCTTTGTTGCTCCACCTCAGGTTTGTCTGGCTACGCAAGTCTTCATTATGCATCTCGATGTGAACTTGTTGCTCCTTTACCTGCATTTCAAAGATATAACGTCATGCCTTGGGTCCACCATAAGGAATAACCTTCTTTCAAATCTGCAGTGGGTTTTCTTTTAACTATGGAATCTGTATACACCTTTTGCAGGCATCTGAAAACGGTTATTTATTGCCGGTGGTGGATTGGGAGCACCTCTGGGAACCACTGGGATCCACCAGTCTATCCATTTAAGGATTCATCCATCCAGTCACCCATCCATCCAGTCATCCATCCATCTTGCTTGTTTGAGCCGTATGCAATTATGCATTTAGCCATTGCTTCTTGCAGGTGTTCTAAGCCCTGCTGTTTGTCCATCCATTAAATACGTTAAGGTTAATAAATATATGTCGCCATAGAATTTTACTGTCTTCCTGAACTCGGAACTAACCAGGGATTTACAGATCGTTTACTTAAGACGTGTGTCCTGTCCACAATCATAATAGTAAATTCTGGAGGCTGCAGACACTACTGTGGCCAGAATCTCCTTAAAGCATCATCCATCAGGTAATGGACCATTGTCACTGTCGCCTCTGCCAGACATTATCGTGATTTATTGCAGTCACTTGCATATCCAGAAGTTGAAAATGGGTCCAAATTTGATGGCTGTTGAGATATTGGATGGAATCTCTTGCAGGCTCTTTCGCTATACAGACTTTTTTGAGAGGCTGATTATTGCCTATGATTTGAAGATTACTTGCGAGCTGTAGATCCCTTAAGACTTTTGCTAGTCTATCATGTTCTGTGAGCTAATTTCAAGGTTTTAAGTCGTGCATCCACATTTTTTATATACATGTGCCCAGTGCTTAAAGTGTAAAAAAAGAAGTGCCTGGACGCTAGGGAGGCCATCCATAAATGACGTCACGCAATTTTGACCCCTCCCCTTCGTCACACGTCGTCATAACTGCCATGACCCCTCAAGTATGACGTCACAAGGCCCTGACCCCACCCCACCCCCCCAAAAAAATCAAACCAGATGTCCAGAATGTAATGCAAATGTTCTTGTAGCCTAATTATCAAAACAATTATTTGTAACTATAAAATATTTCAAATTATAACAGTAGAACGAAAAAAATGGAAAGTAGCCTATAATGATTATAATCTTGTGCTTTCCTCATGATTGAAGACTATCATAATTATAATTAGTGTTGTTTAATTGTGGTAACAACTACTGCTAATTAAGTGGAAATTGTTTAAATGAGTATAAGTTTTTAATAAAATTACGTATTTTGATGGGATGTTGCGACGTCACATTTGGTCGACCCTTCTCCTTCTTGTCACACATCGTCACAAATTTGTGACCCCTCCCCAACCATTATTTAGTCGTTAATTATTTGTTGGTGAAATATTTGTTGTAATTTAAAGCGTAGGCCTGCAGAGAATTGCTTTCCTTTGTGAAATTGTCGACAGGGGGCCAGTGGCGTCGGCATCGTTTTGAAAGTTGTGGAAATAAAGTTTGTGAACGTGCGAAGCGCAAAATTTGTTCTCCTCTCTTTCTTGTTGATAATAACGTACGCATATAGAGGAATTGCACTACTGCCTGGACGCTCATGGACGGCGCCCAGGCTCTGCTGGCCATATAAGTGGCAGGACGGCGTCCAGCCTCGAAAATAAGTGCCTGGACGCCGTCCATGACCGTCCAGGCACACTTTAACCCCTGCATGTGCCAATCATTACAGCTACTATAAGACACCAATATATACAGACGTATGCTGTCATGGGCAATCATCTTTTTTGCTTCTTCATTACTTAGGTGGCCATATTTTGCTGTATCATCCATCCATTCAGTGGCCTCCCTAACCGCAATGCTGATGGCTACTAAGTATATAGACTGCCATGACTGTAATATCTGTTGGTTACAGATAAGTATGTATCTATTGTATGTGTATATACACGTAGGTATTTTTTTATAATAAAAAAACGTTGTAATTGCACGGCCCTTATAGCCTGCCTGCCTGGGCAGTCACGGACTTGCTTAGTCATGTGGATATGCTTCAAGAACATTGTTGTGTCAATTCTAAATCGATGGATTGACATATGGCTGTGGCCGTCGGCAGGCAATAGGTTGTTCCAGGCAGATGATCCAGCAACAGCAGTTGTCATGGAATACGCCGCTCCTTGTACATACGGTCATACACACATACATACATTCGTACGTACAAGTATGCATATATATATATATATATATATATATATATATATATACAGACACGCATAGAAAGTATTCCGTCTTGAGTGAACTCTCAGAAGCTTGACACACAAACTTCTAGTTCAGTTTAGATAGCTATGTATAGGTTTGGCAGATGTATGGATCGCCAAAGTAGGGCATAAAAAGTCTGAAAGGAGGACTTTAGGGGATGCAATGAACGTTTCACTCCGGAGTCAGAAGTCTCTTAAGTAGCAGAGAAACAAAGTCACGCTGAAAAAGTATAATTCGCACTTTGACCATACATAGTATACATTTAAATAATAGCTGCATGTTTATATGCATGTATGTATGTATTTGAGACCTATGGCATTTGAGACCTATATATAGTTACCTCTAATACCTTATTTGAATCCTAGACAGATTGTCTGAACTTACCTTTGCTAATCCTGTCTAATTATGTTTCAATATTATTAACTACCTGACTTCTCATCAGTACAGGTGTTTTTGCATCAACAGATCTGTAAAAAATAGTGCACATTTGATATTAATTGATGCTAGTGACTGGATTACACATCTCTAACGCAGGGATTTATTTATTTTTCTCTCATTATTAAATTAGCATTTAATCCTTACGGCTCTTGCAGTCAGAGGCCCATTCAACACGCCATAAGATGGCGTTGTTTCAGATTTTCTTAACCATCAGGACAGACCGGTGGTCAAAGAGATGGGCTGACGACAATAATTTCACTTATTATGATGGGCAAATCAATTAGTAAGTGTGATAAATAGAAATTAGAGGTGTAATATTGACTACTGCAACTCCATTTTGCATTATGCAGTGGCTCTGGTGAAGTGTCCAGAATTGTATTTGATTGTAATTTGTGTTCTAAAAAGATGTCGAAGGAATATTTTGGTTAAACTATGTTACACAGGTTGATCGACTTTACTGATTGATTTACTGAAATCCATCCTCGTGGGTTTGTACTTTTTAGGTGGAAAGTGTGTGTCTTGTTGATCGATTCAGCACGCGGAAGAAGGTTGTTGGAACACTTTATCTCACCTCGACTCACGTGATTTTTGTTGACCCAGAAGGACGTAAAGAAACATGGGTATGTTTTGAGATTTAACTGATATTGATTGTGATGTTGGAATATAATATTGCACTTTTTATATGAAATTTAATTACATATATTTGGTTGTTTACTTCTGAGTGCACACATTGACTGGTTCAAGCTGTGGGGGTACGGGTACCCCCACAGCTTGAACTATTCCCAAAAAATTACACCTATGGGTGGATCGCCTTAGTATCTATGCATTGATGTAGTGCTTATCTGCCATATTTTGTTAATGGATTTTTTTAGTGATCTCAAGCATTTAATGGACACTGTCTTCCGCTACTGATCCAGTAATGACCGGTGACTTTAATATTAATATTTCTGATAGATTTCTTGACTTCTGTTGATCCTACGATTTCTTGACTTCTGTTGATCCTACCAAAGACAATCACTTTGCTAACACACTTTCGAGGTCATGTGCTCAATCTCCGACTGACAAGATCCGGTTGCAGCATAATTCAGTGCCTTAATGACGTAATAAAAAATGCACTATATAATTTAAGACTTCGAATGTGACCAGATTTAATATTATGATCATTCTTCACTGATCCTAGAATTACTGCATTGATATCCAAATGATTACATTGTCATTCATCCTTACTCTCTTCAGTCTTTTCATCTCAACTATGACATTTGATTGCCTTCCGGGGCTTTTACATTGTTGGCACTTTCCATGTCCCTATTTGAATCTTGTTCCTATCTATCTTCTCTCTGATTTTGCCAGACGAGACTCCTCGGTATCAAGGTTGACGTCGTTGTCTTTTTCATTACTGATTTCATCTGAAATATATTCGGGACATTACATAGAGAGGTGGTCTCCAGGTCCTTCCTCTCTGTGTTTTCTCGAGATACCATCTCCCTTGCGTTGACGAGTTCCATCATCCGTCGTTCAGGATCTTCCACTCTGGGAACTAGCATATCCGGGCAAGGGCTTGGTTGTCCCACACACACTTTGTTGTCTACTTTGTCAATACTTAACTCCATTGCCATTGCATCATGTTCCTACTTGAGGATGAATTGTCTTTTGCCTGCATGCTTTGTTGAGATATCTGAACATTTCTAAATTTTTTCCACCATCGTCGAAGATACTAAGCTTATTTTTGGATTTTTTCCACCATTATTCAAGACGCTCTGAACGCGTTTACAGTAGATTGTGTCTGCTATCATGCTGTGAACTTGTTTGGATTTTGTCCACCGTTAGTCCAGATTCTCAGAATATGTTTGGATTTTGTCCACATTTAGTCAAGTTACTCTGAACTTGTTTGGATTTTGTCCACCATCAAAAAAGATACTCTGAACATGTGTGGATTATTTCAAGTTTATAATATATTATATTTAAGCATCTGTTAAGTGTCTCTAGTAGGGTGAACCATTCAGATGCACCCCCAGTGCACAAGGCTTCATGAGAAGAAGCAGGTTTTGCGAAAGGTGAAAGAGGACGAGAGACTACTCGATAGAGCTTTAGAGCGAACAGATGTACCACCTATCAAGATACTCTGAACATGTTTGGATTTTGTCCATCATCAGTCATGATACTTAATTTAAACATTTTTGAATTTTGCCCAAGATCAGCCAAGATGATTTAAACATTACCGGATTTTCCCAAAATTATCCAAAATGGTCTTAACATTTATCGATCCAATATTATGCTCTGGGTAGTGTTGGATTTTATGTAGGCTACAACCAGCCAAGGTACATATCAGGCATGCTGTTGAAGATTAGTTATGACAGTTGGAACACTTCTTATAATTATTGAGGAGACTTACTGAAGTGTATAACGAGTTTGCTTCCTTTACCCTGCTGATGATTTCCTTAAGAGGCGTGGCGTGCGAACAATTATTACAATTTTTATTATTACCTCTGTCTTTTATCTTCTCTTCCGTGTGCATTTCTTTTCATTCCGGTCACCTGTCATCAACCAGGTCCTAAGCTACACACAAGCCAGAAATTAATCAGAATAATTAGGACACAAAAAGCCGACCATATGACTGTTTGTTCCATCTATCGATGTTTCGTCTTTTATCTTGTCCGCCGTCGCGTGCACATAGCGGTTGGTAATCTTTTGGAACCCTCGGCGGCGATATCCCCTACTCTCATGAATGGTGTGCCATTGAGCGGGCAGTGATCCAGCTGGTCGCCTAAGTGGAGTCGCGTTTTAAGTAGACGTAGACTGAGAGAGAAACACGGATGCAGGTACTCATTGTTGTTTCCTGATTAATTTGTGAACAATTAATTGGCAATTTGGGAAAATGACATTGCGTTTGTTAAGATGCCGGTTCTTAGTGACCATTGCTGCTCGGTTTTCGTGAGCATAGAGGAAAGTTTAGCTTAAAGGATGAATTGCCTGCAATTCTCTGTTTGGCTATTATGTATTTGTCCATAATATCTTTCTGTTTCTGTTCATGTGGCTGTCTTACGGGACTCTAAGGACTTTTGTTCTGTCTGCCCACATCTGTGTTTCTAGGTTTCCAGAATTTTCGATTGTGAACAAAGTGATTTTAATTTGTTTATAGTCGCTTAAAATTGTATATCAAGTCCTTGCAACCAATGTCTAGATTACTGAAACAATTATAAGAATAAGAAATAGTTAGTAAAGGTGACTATAATAGTTTTGATAGAAGCAGATGGCGTTCCAAAACTGGACAGCTACCGAGAATCTTTGAAAAGAATCGTAGCTTGTCTTCAGTATGTCATGGGTTGCATCCGGTCATTCTTCATTCCACGGGGGGGGGGGTATTAACACCACCAACACAGAGTACAATCATTCCAAACTCCAAGCCCCGCTGGACTCCAGTGCTAACGCCACAAATGCATGCGTTCGGGTGATGGAGGCTTATTTCCATCACTTGGCGGGGGCTGCTGATGCCCGATTTGTGGCTTCACCTACAAATTGATCTTGCTGTCAGATGCGACATTGCAGATGTGTCCAAAACGGTCATATACCAAATGGGGCACCATCCGCATGACCTCAGAATAAGTGTTGCGCCATCTGGTATTCTCTGTTGAGGCCAACATCGCAGATATTTCTTTGATATTACCATGCTAATTTGTTCTCTTTGTTATAATAATACTAACAACAACACTAATAACGAGCCATTATGATAGCAATAGCAGCAATAATAATAATTATAATAACTGTTATAATAGCAATAATACGTAATATGTATCTCAATAAATCTTTCCAGCCGTTGGGTGACGATTCTCTGGGCTAAAAGATTACTTTTGTTATTTAATATAACTGTGCAATTGGGTGATTAGTTGATTACTCTTGCTATGATATGGAGAGTAAGGGTTATGTAACCTCTTTGTAAATCACCTAGGCATAGAAAGATGTAGAATAGCTCACTATACTAACGATGCTGTATATCTGATTTCTAGGACTACCCGTGCTGATTATTAGCTTTTTCTCAGGTGTAAATGACTAAAATCCTGTGGTGCCATTGATTTGTGTTCCGTTATTAGATATATTAACCTGCATAGATGAAGGAATAATATTATACAGTAATGAATTCAAAAACGCCGGTCTACGAGGAGGTGGGCTGGCAGTCTTTCATCTGTCGTCGGCTGTCTCGAGAGACTGATGTGCATTATACATGTTCTTTTCCTTCATTTATCTCTGCATCTGTATCCTATCCATCACCCCTCCTTTGGATGGTCCCAGGAGTCTGCTAAGGTTTTCCGCTGATTCCCTTCTAACTATAACGAAATTATTTCACTCCCGAGGGGTCTTTCTTGCAAATGACACCAAAAGAAGGAATGCTTTCCAGCCGACACTGTGTCCTTAGAGTCCCGTAAATTAGTAATGAGTTGTTCTCTCGTTTCTCTACTGCATATTTGTCTGTGGTGATTTCCATTTCATATGGCTGTTAATATTGCGATAAAGTATTGCAATACTTGGTAATGCCGATGCTTTTATCAGTATTGCAGCGAGTGTAATCGCAATAGTTTTATTTTGCTGGTGTCCCATGTGTGGTGTCGATACTTTTTTTAACCTGTCATCGATACCTGATACCAATACTTTTCCCACTGTTATTTATATAGTTTCGCATTCATTAGAGTAAGTTATGATGAAGAAATAGTGAGAAATTTGCCTTGTTATGGAATCGGTGAAATTTTGTGTGAAATAGGAAACTTATTACTGCAGGACTCCGCTACACATACTTTATGTCATTATACAGGGGGTGGGCCAAAAAAGTAACCCCCCACGGATTTTGCTAATATTTTGGCCAAAAGTAGGAAATGCTAAATGAAATTTCACAGGCTGAAAGCCAATTTATATTTGCATATAACCACCAAAATTGACTAAAATATTTCAAACATAACAAAAGTTATTGTTCTGTGTGAAATATTTTAGTTAAATTTGGTGGTTATATGTACATGTAAATATGAATTTTCTTAGCACCTGTGAAATTTCATTTACTAATCCCTACTTTTGTCCGAAATATTAGCAAAAACCTGAGGGGGTTACTTTTTAATGGCCCACCCTGTATGGGCTTACTCATAAAAAATTATTGATAAAAGTATTGGTAATGCTATTGCAATACTTTTAAGAAGTAGTATTGGTATTGGTAAATATATATTTGCAATACTTGTGTTAAGAAGTATTGGTTTGGTATTACCAATACTTTATCAAGTAACAGCCCTGCCATTTCAGTGCCTCCTGATGTCAGATCCCTATCTCTCGAGCACCGGAAATTACCGCAATTGCCATACGTCATAATCTTCTGACGATTGCCATCCAATACTGATTGCCCTTCCCTAGAAATCCATACCACCGCCAGCGTATTATAGTTGCCTCCGTGCAGACATAGTGGCGAATCTGCTTTCAATTAACCTCCTTCGACTTGCACTGCTCGACCATAATTCTTCCATTCCTTTTCACGACGGGAAGCTACGATGCTGTCCCCTCCGCCGCAAATCGTTGGGTAAACCGCAGCGTGTTGTGCTCTGGCGTGAATATACTACAGTCGGCAGTGGCGAGAGTGTATGTACACTCTCTTCGCCATCCAGTACTGTAGAGGCGCTTTCAGTTGCTCTTAAAATATGCCAAGATTGAGGACTCGTGTAAATCTTCTTTCCGGCGCAATCGGTGGCCGGCTGTATGCATGGTCGTCTGTCTTCTTACTCATCGAGCGAGGGGCATAGGGTTCTGCTCGATTGCGTTTGGTCTGGTGGGATTGCCACTGCAGATGACACTCCTCTTGACACTCTGTCTGCTACTGACGATGAAATATTCCGACATAATTATGTTCTGTCCGAACAAGGGCGACGTGATTGGTTCGCGAGAGATGGTGTCGGAGGTGGCATCGTGAATTCGCGATTTCTTGTTTGTCAGTTTAATCAAGAACATGACGATGATACTGGAGCGACATTGTCCGATTATTTGGAGCACATATGTCTCGGAATGAGCTGCAATAGGTCTCGTCAGCCGGTTGCAAATCGTCCTTGGTTCATGACAATTTTTTTTTCTTTTCATGATGACTTTCTGTGCAGAATTGTTTAGGGTATTCATCTAAACACAGAGTGGCAAAAAATTCTACCAGACAGAATGCAATTTACCCATTACCAGTCGAGGTTATTCTTAAAAAATATCAAGATTTATGTCAATCCTTGACAGTTCTTTAAGTATTTTATTCCATATTTTCAAAATTGAGTAGAAAAATAGTCACTTGTAGTTTTCAATGTCAAATAACATCACCTGTCATTGCAGATTCATAAATCTGTCAAACACAAAGCATGTTCGAATTGTGCACCCCAGATTTCATGCGAATTTGAAGTCTTAATGTAAAGCTCTGTGTGGCCTGTGGCCTTGTTGATCGAGTCCTTGAACAACTTAACGGTGACAATCGAATAGTCGATTGTCCGTGAAACTAATAGTGAAACGTGATATTCATCTGTCTGCATCTCAGTGCATTCCAGCTCAGATAATCACAGAATCTGTCAAAAAACTTTGATCGAAACCCGCTAGTTAACCATCAGAACGACTGCGTTTTATCTGCTGGCAAATGTGTGGTGTTCATGAGAGTCGAATGGAAGTTGAGAGAACCAAGTTTGCAAACATATCATAGCGTCTGCTTGCGTGTGTGACGGCGGTAATGGAAGACTGCACTTTATCCATGACAAGGGATCACTATATTAATCACTTTACATCGAAACTAGTAATCACTTTACATTGAAGCTGGGTTTTCCTAACTATTTGAAGATTGCAAGTTTGTTCTTCCATCTAGCAAGACTGTGTACCTGCTCGTGCGGATATGTTTTCTCAAGACTTTATTGCGACCAACTGCAGTGAATTCATTGTCAAAGATGGATGCCACTAAACTCGCCTAACCTAGGTCCTCTTGATTATCACGTCTGGGGAGCTATGCTTGAGCTTGACAAGACATATCATCTCAAACCCAACGACATTGGGGAGCTGATGATTGTTGGCTTGCAGTTAATATGGGAACAATGGCCGCATTACTCAATCAACAAGGCCCACCGGGCTTCACAAAGACATTTTTAGTTTTGTGAAAGCCGGAGATGGAAATTTCAAACATTCTTTAAGATAAACCAGTTGGTTAACAGATTTCTGAATTCATAATGAAAGTTGACTCTTAGACTGTGAGTAACTGTGCATTTTTCTGTGTAATTTTTAAAATTAAAATATACATTAGAATATTTAATGAGCTTGAAGCAATGAAAACATTTCAGTTAAATTTTTTGCAATTGGTGATAACGCTTTCTCATGTAAATCCTGAAATTTGGGTGGAAAAATCCCAATTGGTTCTCTACAAATTGCATAATAATTTTTAAACTACAGACGAGTTCAGTTGATACCTAGAAGATGATCGTTTTGTTTTTATACCCTTCTTACTGGTATATATCACTATGTAGCTCTTATTGTGCCCAAGAATTTCGGTGCAAATCTTTTTGATATTGGTTGTCAGTGTTGCCAATTGACCCTCTAAAATGATATGATCGTCCATATTTTGCTTGTGGGTAATGAGGGAATTATTTCACACAGCTATATTAGTAGACCACGCATAATCGATATTGACTCTCTCAGTAGTGGACATTAACTTTTCTATCTCTGCCTTAACCTGTATTAGCTGACTTGACCCTTCCATTTAATACGGTTACTTAGTGAACCTCACTTTACTTACTGTATTACGAATTTCATTGCAGTTTTTAACTACTAATACTACACAATGTGTGCTGTAATGTTTAAACACATCAGCCTTGTGAAGTAGAATCCTTGATTTCAATTGCTTTTGTGTGCACTGCTAAGCTGATATGGTGTTTGCAAATGGCAGCTAGCTCTAGAAAGTGCCAGTGGCCCTCGGAACAAAATACTCCTGAAAATGGACTATATGTGTGGCAGGTCGGATGACATCTGTTTTATTATTTTAATTGTCATTTTGGTTATCAATGCAAATTAATTCACATTGCCGAAGCTTGCATAATTTGAAATCTAACCGTCATTGTTTTCTTGTTCTTGCCAAAGATCTCTCACATGCACATAGCAGGTGTGGAGAAGCAGGCAGCCACTGCCAATGGATGCCCACTTCAGATCCGCTGCAAGAACTTTCTCAACGTGACATTCATCATTCCAAGAGAACGCGACTGTCAGGACGTTTGCTCTTCACTCGTGACGCTCTCTCAGCCAGGTTGCTGTCATCGCACGTCTGCTTTCTATACAATACCAGTGTTTGATTAATGCATAAAGCGATAAAAGATGAGGCCTTCAAAACAGTTTGTTATTATATGCACCTACAGGACTTTTAATCATAAGCTTAGAAGTTTTTGATCCCAATTGCGAAGATTTGCAGCCAGGATTTTCAAAACTTCAAGATTCAGGAATTTTTGAATGAGACTTTTTGATTTGGAATCAAACCTTAGTGATTTTTGAATGTCAACTCTGATGATTTTAACTGTTTAGCCAACTTAGAAGACCTTTATGCATTCCACTACACTGCTTCGGACGTGTCCAAGCGTCATGCTGGTTGGGACTTCTTCGACCTGCAGTCTGAGTATTTACGAATGGGAGTGCCAAATGAAAATTGGGTCTTGAGCAACATAAACAAAGATTATGAGGTGAACAGCTGATCTATAAGTAAAGTAACACATTATTTTCTTACTACCTATGAAGGCATCTTCTCAAATAGTGGCTCCACTATACTACTTTTCCCTGTTTGTGTGCTTTATTGTAAAGCTAAGGTGTTTTTCTCTTGTTAATGTAGATTCCTTCTTATTTACTTACTTACAGGCTTATCGAACCTTCTTGTTAATACAGTAATGTTTCGGTTGGTAGTTAGTTAGGTCAGAATTTTGCCATTTAGTTGGCTGATGTGTTATCTAATACTTATCATATCATTTAAGAATCTCACAGGGTATGCTGCCTATATTTTAAATTACCTTGAGTATTGCTTTGAATATTGTTGAGTGTTTTATAATTATTATCTTAACTTTAGGCTGTTACTTGACATTGCTAAGGTCTTGGCTTTTTAGCCGTGATCTTGGCTTTATTTTTATTGTCTTTAGCTTGTTAGCCATCATCATGGCTTTTCTAACCATTGTTGGACCTTGTTAACCATCACCTGTCAGAACCCTCTTTGCTAGGATTCTCAACCATTATCACAGCTTTCAGCTCGGCTCTCGTTTCCGTGTCGTAATCGCACTGTGGCGTCTACTGCGTTAGTCTTATTTCCTTTAGCCATCAGTGTCACTCTCAGTACGTTGACTGCTGAGAATGCCTTGAGCCGCTTCTGTGGCTTCCCATAGATCTAAGTAGAAGCTGTCCAGGTCTTTATCAGCAGCTTATTGTGGCTCAATGTGCTATCTTGCAAATCTTTTTCTTATTTTGAAAATGTTTGAAAGCAACATTCGTTCATATTGCTAAGATGGACGTAGTTATACATGTAGTTAAGTAGTCGTGTATTAAAACAATATTTGTATTGCTGCCACCAAAATGTTTCCAATAGCAACATTAAGAGGCCACAATAATGTCTGGCATAAAGGCCACATGGACAGAGTTACTACCCAACAGCTGATGTTTATAAGCTTTTGATTACAGTGTCTGCTGCAAGCTGTCTCCAGACATTGCTGCTAAGAGCATGTCCTTTGCCAAATGGAAGGAGGAATTTCAAACCAGCATACTTGTGACATTGGTGTCTGTTCTTTCAAGACATTGCTGATTGTAAGAGTGTGCAGTCCAAGGGGGTTTGTAAGAGATTCGGAAGCTGAAGATGCTTTGGTCGTCTTTGGCGAATTGTGATGTGATGAAATTCACGCTCTACAACACACCTTTGAACTGGTTTATTGTGAAGGTAACCAGCTTGTGGTTTGAGGAAATTAGGATTCTAGGCTAAGCTGATTTAGTGTCTAGTGAATAGACCTACTTGTGACTGTGTTTAGAAATGTTAGTTAATGTAGGCCTACGTGTGCAATTGTCTGGTGGTTGGCTTGACTGTCAAAACATAGGTCTAATGAATTCTGAACTTGGGCAGGCTTGCAAGTTGGGAATTACAATGATCAAATTGCTTCATGATGAAGGAATGTTCTACACTTAGTGTATCTACATCAATAAATGACAGATTGCACCAAATGACTCAGAGACATTGGTGGCTAGAATGCCAAGATAATGGCTAACAACGATGGCTAACAGAGCCAAGATGATGGGTAACAATGCCAAGCTAATGGCTAACAGAGCCAAGATGATTGGTAACAAATCCAAGATAATGGCTAACAAAGCCAAGAGGATGGCTCACAAGATAAGTTGTGGTGTGTTTAATGACCCTCGTTATAACCTAACCTCAGTGTAAGTTAGCACAATGAAGTCTAACTGAAACATGCACAATTGCATATAAATGCAAATTCTGATATAATATTTTGAAGTTTCATGGATTCACAACATCAGGAGATATAAGAAATGTCTTTGTTATGGCACGAGCTCATCATATGAAATGACATATGATATAACTGTCTAATGTAGTATTATAAAGTGCTCTCGATATATGAGCTATTCGTTTTAATGACATTTTTTCTGCGAGTAATATGAGCCGGATCATGCTTCATATTTCTCCAATTAATGACGTTGTATCAACTGAAGCGAGGAGGAGATTCATTGCATTGATATCTTGTTATTGTCACCAGATGACAGCCTGTGTTGTATCAGAATTCTTTTCCAGTCTCAGAGGGATCGCCAGCTATAGATTTTCGTCTCAAAGTCCATTGGTGCGTGCGTAGCATTCCTTGAAGTGGCTTGCTAATGAGCTGGTAACATCCATTCCAAGGTCATGACCTCTGATCGATGCTACTTCGATCAGATGCCCTCTGCTGCGGTGGCTGTGTTTTACTCTGCAAATCCGGTGACTGGTGACACGAATAGCCTTGCAAAGTCTGCGGTTGTTAATGCGATTTGGCATGTTGAGAATCGACAACATTCATCTCATTCGTGAAGAGATTTATTCTGGCGAATTCAGTGTTAGTGTGTGCCTTCACTCTTGGGGTTTCACTGATTGACGGCTTGTTTAGTTTCTGCTAAAGGCTGGTCGAAACTCCACTTCCATCGACAATTGGAGCTCTCCGTAACTGATGCATATACATACATGTATGCCGATGATTCATTATGACATTATAACTGATGCTCCCCTTGGGAGCTATATGAAGTACGGCATTGCTTACGAACGAGGCTATTCGAATTTAATAACTCTTAGGACACTGGTTATTTTGACACCCAACGCATCAATGCCTCAAGTGAAAATTTTGTGAAAATCAAAGGCTTTGGATAAACTAGTTCGGCATCTCATATGTCTAGTATATCAAATTTGTCTACGGTGGGCACACAAGTCAGAATAAATCGAATCTATAGCTTAGCTGTGAGGAACTAAGGAACTAACAGAGTGCATAGATTGGGGACTGAACTTCGAATCATCAACTGACAATGTCAAGGGTAGAACATTTTGTCTTAGTATGAAGTACAGCGAGATTGAATCAGACTGTTGACTGATCGAATGCAAGAGTGTTGGTGAATTTTGATCCAGTTATTGATGTAGTAGGTCTTCTTATGGCAGGTAAGAGAGGTGGTTGTTTAACACACAGCTGTTGAAGAAGTTAATAGTTTGTTTGTGAGTTGATTACTTACAAGGGAGCTATGTTAAAGTCACCCGTTAGTAAAATAATGTATTTTTCTTTAGAGATCACTGACAGTAGGCTTGCAATTTCGTCAGGTCACATGAAATCAATTAATCCAAGACAGAATCATCCCATTATTGGATTCCTGGAGTTAATAGACAATATCCTTTTATAAATTGCATATTTATGCATTCACATATGGCTCTCATATCCAGCATCAGCTCCAGGGTGGCTAATATCCCGGCTGAGCCATTGACTGTTACCAAAATTGTTTTGTAGTGCCATTCTCATTACTACCGATGCTATTTTTATTATTAATTTGTACTAAATTATTGAATGTTATTATTGGTATTTTATTCTGACACCATGGATCTACAAAGGTTTCAGAGAACAGTTGTCATTGACAAATTTATTCGATTCCTCTGAGTGTTATTGTTTTTGTGATGCATATGGTGATGAATATTTTGAACAGCAGTTTTTTTATGGAATGGTTATTCATTGTTGATGCATGCCTGGCAGCAAGTGTGCCGTGGCAAGCAATTGCACTAAAGTGCTATCAAGCTCATTGTCATACATAGATAAGTGCTACTACAGGAACAGGAATGTAGTTTGTGGATGATATTTTGGTGTCTGGGCAAGTTAAGGTCCTTGGACAAAGACAGAAATCAGACCTTCTTGGTGGATTGAGCTGAGAGTTTCAAACGGCCAAGGGCATAATGCAGTGAGTGATTTGAATTGCCATGGATTTGCCTGTTTTATTCTATTACTAACTGGGGAACCCGGCGTTGCACGGGTTGAGACAAGTTTTTGGTCGTGGAGAGCAGGAAGACTGCGACTGCGGGGTTCACCAATACCTTAACTGGGAGTCCCAGGTGTTCCCCGAGTCAATGGTGAAGGTTTCGAGTCAATAGCTCTAAAATTGTGCAAATGTATAGCCGGACAGACAGACAGAAGCACACGCAGAATCCTCTCTTTATTGATAATGATAATAATAATAATTATATGTATTACTATTATTTTTAGTATTATTATTATGATGTTTGTTGGAGAATTGAAACTACATCTGAATTCAGTTACTGATCAAGACCTGACAGGAAATTATACTGTGGAAAGCAGCATTGAACCATAGAATTTTCAATTTCAGGCATTTAAAACTGTTGTTATTGTTCTCATTATGTAAGTTTGCAGCACAAGTCTCATATTCGCATCATTCTGAATAACTTGAACTTATCATATGAGAGACAGGCAATTCATAGGAATATACCGTATGTCTTACACTTCTCTGTAGATGGCACAAAAAACCACTAGATGGATTCACTGACTAATGCTCCTATGAATAATCGCAAGATATGTCGCAAGATAAGTCTCTTATGTTTTCCCGGCAGTTTTGCGCATCAGGTTCCGTTCCTTTGGACTGGATATATGACCTTCTTCCATTTTTCGTCCAGATTGTCTGGAAAAGCTCTCGTTGCATGTTTACCGCCACGATTTGCTTGGTTTCCATCCGTCTTGTTCAATATCTTGCCTGAGCTGTCCTGTTAAGAAATCAAGTTAGGATGTCCAATTGCTCTTGGCTCTCATGCTTGGCATGAGAGTATTAGCTTAGTATTGCTGTGCTGGTTTAATTCAACCAAGAGTTTTTACCTCTAGTTAATTCAATTGACGGTGAGACATTGACAACGGCTTAAGTCAATGCTTTCTGTGTCTGATTGTGAGGATTATGATCTTCAATCAAAGAATCAATCAATCAGTGTTCATTTATTCCAGAGATCTAGCTGAATTAGATGCAACTTAGACTTGAGGATTGAATATTTAGGTCTTGAATATTTAGGTCTTGAATATTTATGTCTTGAATATTTTGGTCTAAATTTTAGCCTGGTCCTAGTCTTGAGTATTTTGGCCTTGAGTGCTATCTTGGTCTTGAGGATTATTGTCGCTATTTTGGTCTTGAGGATTGCTGTCGCTATCTTGGTCTTGAGGATTGCTGTCGCTATCTTGGTCTTGAGGATTGCTGTCCTGGGTAAGGATATATCTATTCATTTATATATGCTAGCATCTTTTTGGAACTTCTCAATTTTGAGAAATTGACAGAGGTTCGTTTGAGTTATCTTTGTTTTCATTTGCAGAGTCTTAGTCCTCCAAATTTGAATTGACTCAACCTTATGGTTGATTCTGTTTTAAATTTGTTTGTATCTGTTGAAAATGTGTGCCTTTGATCAGCTGTGCGACACATACCCTCGATATCTCTACGTTCCAGCGACTGCATCGACTCCCATAATCCTTAGCAGCGCTCGATTTAGAAGTCGTGGTCGACTGCCAGTTCTCTCGTATCTGCATCGCGAAAACCAGGTCTGTCTGTAGATGTTGTGAGTTTATTTTGTTGATACTGGTTAGTTTGTTTATTGTAAGTAGGTAAGTAAGTGAGTATATTCTTTATTTAGCCAACTGCAAGTCTGCACTTTGGTGTCCAATAACTTCAAAGGTACAGCATTCTAATGAAAAATGATTTAATTAAGTAAGTGAGTATGTTCTTTATTTAACCAACTGCAAATCTGCACTTTGGTGTCCAATCAATTTTAAGATTTAAGATACAGGGTTCTAATGAAAATTAGTTATGCGGTTAATTGTCTACATGCGGTCGTGGGCATAGGGAGTAGGAGGTCGTCTTTGTTAGAGGAAGGAACTTGTGCAGCATGTTCACATTGTGTGTTAGTTTATTTTGTTAATTCTGTGTTATTTTTATTTTGGGTAATCACGAATCTCTAGCCATAGCAGTATCTCACTTGATCAATTGATCGATCAATCAGTCGATCTGTTTAGTTACATGTGAACTTGTTTGGCTGGGCGCCATTTGTTGCTTTAATAACCTAGCAGATCAATCAATTGATCGAACGTTTGATCAAGTGGTCAGTTGGCCGATCATCTGTCTTCCATGTGATTTGTTGTTTTTGAGGCGGCAATCTGTCGCTGTAGTCAGCCTCTGTCGGGGTTTAGCGCTCGTTGCGTAGAGGACGAGTCTCTCCTGCAAGCCATTCGCAAGGCCAACCCATCCTCCAAGTATATGTATGTCGTCGACACAAGGCCAAAGGTCAGTCAATTCATGGTCATCATCCTCTCTGCTCTTCCTCACCCCTCCTCCATCCTGCTTCTGGTTTTCTCTCCTAATCCTTCTATTTTACCACTGCTACTTTTGTCTTTCTCTCCTCGTGCGGCTCAACTGCCTTCTCTTCCTTTTCCACCTACTTGGGTTTTTCCACCATTCCTCTTGCTCGTTGTCTTCTGCTCATCCCTCTTCCAACCCTTTTCCTGTCTCTCCTGGTTTGATTGATCTTGCTCCTTCTCCTCTTCCTTCTCGTCGTCTGCCTACTCTTTCTTCTACTCTTCCTTCTGTTCCACCTCTTTCTTCTCCTCCACCTCTTCTACTCCATTTCTTCTCTTGTGTCTATATTTATTTCATAATTCTCCTGTCGTCTCTTCGTCCTACTGTGTTATACAGGAGACTTCGTATTTCTCATTACATATCACTGGAGTATATAACACATGTGTTCACATTATTTTCTATTAGATCAACGCTATGGCCAATCGCGCCACTGGGAAGGGATACGAAAACGAAACATTCTACTCTAACATCAAATTCAAGTTCTTAGGAATTGAGAACATTCACGTCATGAGATCAAGTCTTCAGAAACTCGTAGAAGGTCTGATTAATTAATTATTATACTGATTGAAGGGAGCTATTTTGTTCATAGTAATTACTAATAATATATAATAACTGACACTTTAATAAATTTTGTAGACACTCTGATCTGGGTCCAAGGCCGATAAGAACTATATTTCTCTAATATATAATGCACATACACACATAAATATATACATAAATATATACATAAAAATATATATATATATAAATATATATATATATATATATTGCGGTTGTAGTATAATTGAACGAAGAGCATTTAGGTTAGTTTCAATGCAGACTATTTTTTTTTCAGATGTGTTTGCATTCTACTCATTACTGAAACCTACACTTTTTGGCCATAGTTGAATCAGGAGCACCTCTGAGTAGATATCTTGAAGGGGCACTATATTGAGTTTAATTTATTGATTGATTAATTTATTTATTTACCCTTGTAATTGGTTGCGGTATGCCATTCAGATTAGTGTTATTAAGGAAGATACACATAAACCAGTATCTGTGACAGCAACAGAGGATCTTTGCCTTCTAGGGACATACCCTGTTGCTCCCATAACTATGAACCTTAAAAGCAGCTGCTATATAGTCTCCTGCAATGCAGAACAGCTGTGTGCTTTTTTGGCAACATGTTCATTCTACGCAATTCCTTGTTGGTCCTCGTTGTCTTGGCTACGGACTATTCTGACAATTGCCAGATCGGCTGCTTATGCTGTGGCCATTGAAGGTGCTTTAACTGATGTGAGAACAATCTTGATAAGCTCTCTGAACTGGAACTGCATTTTATCTTACTGGACGCTAAAGAGCCACTCCAATTGGCATTCAAATGAGGAGCATTCTATCTATCCATAAATACACTGGAATTTCATTACTGCTAATCTTATCTGGAAGCTTTTATAGCGCCATTATTATAATGAGTAAGTATATTCTTTATTGTGTATTTTTATGTATTGTATATAATGCACAAGGATTCAGTTGATGGTCAGTTGTTTGCACTAATGTAGCCATAGATATTTCAAATTCAATTCACCATGACAGTGGCAACCTTTAAAAGACTGTGAAAGAGATTGGTTCGAATTTGCATATTTATTCCTTATTTAATCGAATCTGCTCAATTTGCCCTTTTAATTTTTCCTTCCACGAAATGTCCGGCCCTGTATCAGAAATAATCCGATCAAGAGATCGAGTGTCAAGTTGAAGGATTGATTTGGGCTGAGAGGCTTAATTTGATCGAGTGAGCGAAGGGAAAGCAGTGGCTTTGTCTCTGCAGACGTTTGAGACTTGGAAATGTAGAGTTAATGAAAGTGGAAGATCATTTAGATATTGTCTCTTAAGAAAGTATTAGAGGTCATTGTGCTTTGGGCATCGATCAACAGCCGCTGCCACTCAGAGCCAATGTTGTCAGGACAGAATTCATTCGAATTCCAATGTGAAAAACAAAGACCTAAGTTAATCAGCTGTGTGTCTGGCTTCCTTCATTTATTCTTGGCTTGGTTTGTCTTCTCAATCATATCTTCCAACTTTTCTCTTCTTCTTTCTCCTTTCCATATTACTTCCTTCTTCCACCTTTACCACATGTATCAGATAGCGGTGTGTCAGACTTTGCCTACATGTTTCTTGCCAACAATATTTGTTTATCCTGGTTTTCTTCATTTTTCTTCTGCCTACTGTTTCCATTACTCTTCCATGTCTTCCACCTCTTCTGTCTCCTCCTCCACCTCAGTTTGTCTTATCTTGAACTTTTTAGGTTTGTTGTATTATTAATATAATTTATATTATTAATATAATTTGTATTATTAATATAATTTGTATTATTAATATAATTTGAAAATGTCTGAGCAACATAATGACAGCGGCATGTATAGTCTCTATAATATAGGATGTAATTAAGAATTGCAGCTTAATCAAATTATCAAAACAATGTACAGTAACTAGAAGAGTGGACCCACGCAGACTTGTAGACCACAAACACAGAATATCTGAATGAAGCTGAGTCAGCTTGTTTGCAGTGATAGTTTAATTTTGTTTGGTTTAGTTATTTTTTTACTTGTCTGCATTTTTGTCTCTAGTTTTTCAGTTTCTTGCTTCCTTTTGGATGCTACTTTTAATATTTATTTGGCCATTGTTTATTTTAGGTTAATTTTATTTTTCTGGCTTATCTTACATTGGGCTTATGATTTTTCCGTTTTTTTCATCCAGTGTGTGAACTGCAGAATCCAACAATGTCAACTTTCCTGAATGGTCTGGAGAGCTGTGGATGGCTGCGTCACATCAAGTCTGTCATCGATACATCTGTCTTCATCGTTAAGGTATGCATACCTGCAACAGGGTGTGTATCATTTCTAATTGTCAGGTAATTAATTAAAATAATTGATAGCTGTAGAAAATTAGCATATAATTGTTTCTCTGACAGATCTTGGTAAGTTCTAACCATTTACAGAACTTGTTTTGCTCTGTTGAATTTTCTTATTCCTTGCATACAGTGCAGTTTCTACATTGGGAGCAATTTAATTTTGAGAAATACTAATGACGTGTGTTATCATAATTAATAGAAGTTCTGGTGTAAAAATTACAATCATATTCTTTCCTTTTTGTCGTTTTCCAGATGATCCAGGAAAAAATCAGTGTGATGATCCATTGTTCTGATGGATGGGATCGAACAGCCCAGACTTGCTCCTTGGCCAGCCTCATGCTGGATCCATATTACCGAACGATCAATGGTTTTCAGGTGAGTCGAGCTAATGATCTCTGTGATCATATTGCCTATATTGTATCTCGTTTAGCAGGGCTTCATTACGTTTGGATGGTTGCCTTTTGTGTGTGCCTTCGGTTTTTAGTGTTTGTAATTTGGTTTGATCTGTTATATGAGATGGCGAATTGCAGGTTTATATTTGGTTATGTTGTATAGTTTAGTGTTAATTTTTTAAAATTTATATTGTTTTCTTTCTGTAATGTTATGTTTTTGCTAAGTTTTTTAAGTCATATTTTGTTTGCTTTTGTTAAGATATGTCGCATCAAATATTTTTTTAATTATTTTGCAGTGTTGTTTCTGTGTGGTTTGGAGTTTTGTTAGTTATGACTGTTATTTTCGACATGGTGAAATTCACATCTCTCCTGCAGTATCTAAGACATTTCTCGTATAGTTTTGTCCAGTATATGTACATCCTTTTACGTCTGGCTTTTACGTCTGGCTTGGGGGAAAAAGAGTTAATTGCCTTTTCCTTATTCCACATCAGACGCTTTGATCCATGCTTCATATGCATATAATGCCGCCTTTGCATTTATTCGACTGAATCGATGGCTAACACAGCCACTCGTTCGAATTTGACGTGGCTTTTGTACGGCTTGTGTGCTCGCTTGAAAATCTCACAAAAACAGGGTGCTGCTTCAGCTCTATTTTCAGATTCAAATAACCAAACTAACTCTTTTTTGGTGCCATTGGAGTTTATTATATGAGTTAAATGATAAGCTTTCTGCTGTGCTGGATCCACTGGAGGCCATGTTTCCATTCATTGGACCTTAGAAAGTTAATGTAAGAAATAGAGAATAATTGAAACATGTTTCTGAAGTTTAGACCTGAATAACAGACTGTAAGGTCATGGAATGCAAATCTTCACAATATCTGCCGAGAAATGCCTGAGGAGAACCCAATGCTTATGAAGGATGTCCATACAAATTTGTGAAATCTTTTCTGATGTACTCCAAAATAATGACCACTATAATCCCAAAGAGGACAATCAGAGCTCGTATTTGATAATTTCTTAGGCGTTTTTCTTAAAATGGTAGCCATTCATAAGCGTTCTCAGCGTGACAGACCTGAGGAAATAAGAAGGTCTTCAGGCAACAAAGGGATGAGGTTGAGAATGCAGCTTACTCATTCTCTGTTGTCAGACTAACTACAGAAGATAATTGGCACTGCGTTGTAGCTGTGTGGACAAATGAGAATATCAAGTGGCAGTGAACAGAGTAGTGCAGTGCATGAAAGGCCAGTGCTAGAGGCAGGGCTCTCACAGAGTTGCTTCAGTTCAGGAGCTAATGAGAGTTTCACTAACTGCACTATCCTGTTGTTCAGTGACGCATTATAGATGAGTGTTGACTTTCATTATGGACAGAGAGTTCACGTGGCAAACAGTGTTCAGGTGACTAGAAAACTACTACCAGAAGTGAGCCCCCTCATGCACGTGTAGCCCAACCAACAGATTCTCATCCTGTGGAAGATGACATCGCGTTGGGAGTTCCTGGTCCGTATTGCATTGAGGGTAATGAATAAATTAATCCAACTCTGGCTCCCAAACAACCCCTTGGAAGGCCAGCATAAAAGTCTAGTTACACTACGTTACGTGACAATAACAATACGAATCTGCAGAGTCCATTCTTGTGCGACGCCAGTCGGTCGTTTGGAAGTGCTGCAGCCTGTTGATTTAGGAGTGCATTTGCAGCATCTTTGGTTGCTGAGACGGAAACAGATGCCTTGTTATGAGCAGCCATTGGTCATTTCAATGGCACCAGCTTGCTCTCCCTCCGCCCGTCCGTCCATCTGTGGGTCCCCATCCGTTTGATTGACTGGTTGGTCTGTCGGTCGTTACTGGTGGTTGCAGGTGGCTGAGGTAGGGCCAGCTGATACCCATTGTTTACTGCAGGCAGCATGGTCTTTGCTTGATGGATCTTCCGGCTGATGCACGGGTCCAGTGTTTGCCCTGTTTATGAGTGGTATTACATTACGTACAGATGCGTACGTTACATTGCATTGCATATCGGTACAACACATCTAAGTGCATTTATTATAACCATAACCATTGCCTTTGACCTTATTACCATCAGTTTGCACAATTACATTTATATCACCCATAGTAGAAACATTTATTGTTTAACAGGAGACAATGGGAGAGAGACCCTTCAGGGACCTATGTCCTGCTGACAGGGATACCATACCATACCATACACATTATGCATTGTTACATTGAACCTTTTTTGCTGAACATTTACGACCATTTGATACCTATCACTGTGTATATTCTCTTTCAAAGGTGTTTATCATTATTAACAGTATTATTAATGATTAACACCAATGTAATTGATTTGACACCGATTGAACGTCTTTTTCTAACCGATGTAGCGCTGTCTCCATTGATTTATAGACATTGATCGAGAAGGAGTGGCTCTCGTTTGGCCATAAGTTCACGGAGCGTTGTGGACTGATCGGAGGAATCGATCCAAAAGAGGTGTCACCGATCTTTACGCAGTTCATCGACTGCGTCTGGCAGCTGACTCAGCAGTTTCCAATGTCGTTCCAGTTCAACGAACGGTATCTGCTCACGCTGCACGACCACGTCTTCTCCTGCCAGTTTGGCACCTTCATCGGATGCTGTGAAAAGGACCGCATCGATCTCCGGTGAGAGTCTCGTCTCCCCTTGCCTCACATTCCCTATGACGATGGCAATTTGTTTGTCCAGGTATTAGAATACATTGCTCTGGGGAGATAAGTAAGTAAGTATCTTCTTTAATGAGAATGCCTGCATCTTTCTGCACCTCGGTGTCCTCTTTACCTGCAAGGGCTTCCTTGCGATCTTCCACTCGCGGCCTTCTAGTTGTTCCGCACATGCGCTCTGCCACGACCCAGTCGCAGAGCTTTGCCTATGTTGGCCCTTCAGCTTGGAACTGTCTTCCACAGTCCCTGCGCCTGTAGTTAATGACCCTCTCACCTTGTCAGTTTCGGAAGCGCCTTAAGACCTTTCTTTTCCCACGCACAGACGCCCGTTAAGAGCTGATTTGAGCGGCGCTATATAAATGCTTGATTACTACATTACAATCACACAGCACTTACATATACAGATTAACAGTCTGTTACGTCATGTATAACATTCTGACTACTACTTAGTAGAATAGGGCAGAGGGCATAGAGTAATGGATGACTGACTCACTGGTGTGCAGAGCTGAGGAAGTGGGCTCGGTTCCCACATTTCCCTATCCCCTGTAAGGGTTACTAGTCCTTCATTTGCTTGGTGGGGGCATTGTTAAACCAGATGTATTATGTGATGGCGCCCTGCATGGCTGCCAACAGTTACATTCGCCTCCCGTAATAACTTGTCATCTTCCATTCATGTTATACTTCTAATCATGCTGCAGTTTGTCAGTTTGAAATAAATATGGGGTTAGGGACAATGAGAATGATTAGGGTTGTAATGTGAATGGGATGTTTGGAAGCTAAGATAAAATTGGTAGGCTAAAATGGGTCAGGTATGGATTGTAGGGTAAGGATGGGAATTCAGGGTAATGTTAGTTAAGTTCAGTGTGGTACAATAATATTACTTTAAAGATTGACTCTGAATATCAGGTATGGTACCTGGTATATTTATATCTGTGAAACTTATATAGTGCCCCTTCACAGTAACTCTTCTGAGGTGCTTTCGACCCAGTCCTGACTAAATAAGGTTAGTCTTTAGTAGTTTGTAAAGACAAATAGACAGTCCTGTGAAAGAGAGAGCAGATCAGAAGGGTGGCTTTACCAAACAGAGACCCACAATTGAGTAAGCCCTATTTTGTCTGGGGGCAGTGTGAGCATACATTGGAACCACAAGGTTACCTATTAATGTGTTGATTACCTTCTATTAATTACATAACTATTTGCCCAATATGTATTGTATTACATGCTATTGTTTTGATTCTTCTGAACATTAACTTAATCTTAGCTAATCTTGAAACATCAAAAAGATGTGTGACTATTTAAAGTTGCGTACTTGTCAGCTTATTTTAATGAACGAAAGTTTATTGACTGATTATTATATTAAATATTAATAATAATTATTATAGCAATGATGTTAATAATTTTTATTCTCATTATAGTACATGTCAGGAGTAATAGTAGTAAGTGTAGTAATAACAGCTGTAGTCATTGTGGTGATAGTAATAGTGGTAGTATTATCAATAGCAATAATAATAGCGGCAATGATAATGCATCCGGTAATAGTTATACAGGAATGAGAATAATTACAGATTTACCAGTTATGGTCCATCTGCCTGGAATGACCTTCCTCCATCACTGAGGGCTAAACTAATGACTGACTTCTTCTCTCCATCGGCTTTTCGCGCTTTTAAGGCGTTTCTTTTTCCCCGGGGTTTCCGTGCTGTGAGCACCTCTTTATTTCTGTGAGAGGTGCCATATAAATCTAAAGATGCGATACGACTCCAAATCAGTGCAACTCGGTGACGTCAGCGTCACTAAATCAAGTTGAATGGAAGTGGTCCTCAATAGAAATGGAAAACCTTTTTTTCCGCTCTGGATGACTCTTTCTCCTTTGCTTGCACGATCATTTCTCTTCTGTAACAGAATGATGAATTGAAATCCAATGGTGTGTTACCTTCTCATCTCCTTGGTTATGACTCCTTCCTAGTTTCAGCTCTGCAATGTTATTGCTGTAGCTGCAAGGCGATGTCAGTCTGTTGTTTATGATGGAGCCATCCATTGCGCTCCTCCAGATCATTTCAGTTGCCGTTGCATTAGCAAATCATTGCCGTTGAAATTATGTCTTTGCCAAATATTGTGTTTTCAGAAGATGAGGTTGGCCGTTGGGTCTAGTTTGCTCGGCATTTGTCTATGTTTCTGTTCCTAAGAGATTTTAAGAAGAGGCATCAGACAACGAAGAGATTCAGAAAGAGAGAAGAGCAAGAATAAAATCAAGAAGAATTCCTGGAAGTAAAGGAAACTAAGACTAGACTAGGTCGTGAGAATACTGCGTGACTTGAGAATTTAGGAGTGTCAGAACAGCATTATGTCAAAAGCAAACAGTAATGAGAGGAAAAGGTTGGAACGTTGAAAAAGTTAAGATAATGGACAAGTACTAACATAAATTCAACGCGAGTTTTCAGAAATAAAGCAATAGGTTGGCATAGGTTAAATGGCGTTCTACGGGGATAAGTGTACTAGGTACAGTGCTGCAACGAATAATAACGATAATTATAATGATAATTTTCGTTTAATTTCAAACTGACAGTATGTTTGTAATCATACTATGATTTCAATCACAGTATGATTACAAACATAGTTTGAACGAAGGATGACAGTTATTTCAGGAATTGAATATAACTGTCAGCAGCCATGCAAGGCGTCCATTGCATTGTACATCCAATTTGACCAACGCCACCACCTAGCGAAAGAAGAGCTAGTCAACCTTACTGGGAATACAGGAGCTACAGGAATCAAGCTTGGTTTCTCAGCTCTGCACCCCGATCAAATATCAGGGCTTGCTGATCACAAGTATCCATAACGACATTAATGGTGGGATTGAAACTAACATTTCTAAATTTGCTGATGATACAAAACTGTAGAGCAATGCTCTATGTAGAACGAATGAATAATTAATGAATACTTAGTAACCAAAATGCCAGATGTACGTACAATTTGAATCAGAAGAGGAAACAATGGACAGCAAAATGAGAAAAAATTGACCCATGAATTCATAAAATAAAAGGTTCTCGGTTGCCTCGTGAAGGATGAAATTGATGGAGCAGACTTTGTCAATTAAGGCATCGTATTCCAGACCATGGGGTAAGACTGAACTAAAGCACACATACCAATAGCCTTTACCCTACAACGTTGCCAAAGCTTTTGGAAAAGGCTAGATTGTTAAATACGAGGATGGTCTTGATTATCAATTAGTGATCGGAGGTAGGGAACACTGCAGATTGTTTAGTGTGAATGACTTGGTAGATAATAGTTCGTATTTCGAGATCAATGTGCCTAGAGACATTGACGAAAATGTCGGCAGATAAGAGAATGTGTTGTGTCACCTTCTGCTGTAATCTATTTGTAGTACTGGAAGAAGCTTATTTTACATGTATATCCGAGCTAGAACAGTGTGCGATTCCTGGGCTCATTTGTTGACTTAAGCCTCTGGAATTCATAGCTTGTTTTGATTGAGCTGTTTAATGCTCGGGGTCATTTACGGATAGGCTGAGATATAATTTTGGAATTGCTAATCGTGTCTGGAATTTCATGGACCAGGTTCATACATCCAGAAATTGGCATGTATAGTTACATTGCTATTCAAATCTCTGGTTGCATCCAATGATTGTGATTTTGGATTGTGGTTGGGTGTAGAAGTTAAAGGTTTTTAGATTAGATTTTTATCTAGTTTATCAATGTGTTTATCAGTGTTTTTGATTTCATCTGTAGACTGCGTGAGAGGACTTATTCGTTGTGGGGCTATACGTCGCGCTACACGAGCAACTTTTCCAACCCGTTCTATAAGAAGAACTTAGAGATTACACAGGCCATCATTGTTCCAGTCACCAATCCTCAGAGCTTCAAGTATTCCTTTGTTTCTGCCATGTATCAAGTTTTTTATCATTAATTAAGAAAATCTGTTTTGCACCTCTTTGAAATTTCTCTTTTGACCAGAGACACTGGCGGAAAAGCACAGACTTTGTTGTCGAATGTGTCAGAATAATCCCAAGGCAGGAGTTGCAACTCCTTTCCAAAGTCGGACCAAAGCAAGACACTATATTACAGATATATGCTTTCTCAATTTCTTTACTTATTTATCTATTTATAAAGCTGTCCTTTATTTACTTTTTCCTAGCATACATGTTCCTGCTACCACTCCTCTTCACTAAGTATGTTCCCATCCTGTGTTATGGATTAAACATGTTAAGATCTTTCATTTCCATGTTCTTGTTGAGTTGGGGAACATTCTTAAACTGTGCTTTGCAAACGGACGTAAATTAAATAGCTTCATTGCTTCTTGAGTCATCTGGTGACTGGTTTCTCGCAATTTCTCTGTCGGGAGTGCATTGTGTAATTTACAAAACTGATCTGTTCAGCTGTTCATTGGGTCTGTAACAGAACAGTTGCCGCATTCAACTCTCCTTCAGGCTTAAATTAATCCCTGCCAATAGAGGGAGGGAAGGATCAGCCACACAAATCCTTCTTCTCCACTTGACTCTGTCACCAGTGTCTTCCTTTTTAAATTTTATAGTCTTTGGTTTTAGAGCATTCAACCCACTTAGTCAATTCAGTCATAAGCGAAATAACTACACAGTCAATTATCTGTGACACATTGTGTCGTGTTCTTCATAAACATTTGCGTGCACGTCGGTTAATAACCAATTGAATAATGACAGAAGAAATTGACTGACTGCGTTGTCTAGGTTTTGGCGTGCGATGTACTGTCGTTTTGAGAGCGGAATTCATCCGCGTGAGAACATCACGGACATCGTCTGTATGATGAAGGACCACACGGAATCACTGGACGACCATCGCAGGCTCGTTGAGAAGGTCTGCTCTGACCTTTGACCCATTGAATCTTTGGTTCTAACTGTTCGACTTCAGGTTCTAAGATGTGTCCCCATTGTGTTTGATGCACTGTATTCGTGTCTTGTAATGGGTTCTGTATGAATATAAACATATATTTGGACATTATGTTGTGCCTTTAGGTTCTTCCCAAATACTCTTCTGACTTCATATTCTCACTCAATGTCATTGATTTGTGTAGTTGCCCTGGTGGAGACATCGCTATGTTACATCACCATTGTTGCTGTTATTATTATTAATGTTGTTGTTGTCAATGTTATTATTAAGTCATGTTATAGTTCATTGACAACAATAGGTTATCAACAGATGGTTCATCATTAAACAGACACTTCATTAAGCAAACACTTCATTAAACAAACACTTCATTAAGCAAACACTTCATTAAACAAACAATCATATGAATAGATAGGCACCACTTGTATTACTTTTTTTTTGCATTAAAAATAGTTGC